>CM056173.1:29259573-29473666 GCA_029691765.1 Entomobrya proxima
TAATTCATGCTACCAATAATATATGCTTTTTATTAGTTTGAATGATCAAAAATTACAGTATGGATCATCAAGACCACTATTGTTAAGTTCAATTGAACAACCTTGATCTTGGATAGGTGAAAGGTCACCTTTTAGTAAAAAACAATTTTGCGTGCATCAATGTACTACATCACAGACAGGAATACAATAACTTCGTTACTTATTTGTGCGATTTTATGATTCATTACCAATTAGTTTCTTTGTCATTGCAAATGCCAAAATTGTGTCTGATAAACACGAAACCTAATATTTACTTCAGCCAAGAGACAAATCTACACGTAGGTGTATATTTTCTTTATTTATAATTTTACCCGGAATGAAGGATCCTACACTCCCGTTTCATTAGTCGAATCTGCAAAGGAGTACAAAGTACATTTCAGACAGAAAGTTGTACATTTGCTGGGGCGATACAAGACTTTCTGACATGGACTTGCACATTTTTTTTGCTTAGTTCGCCGGATACTTCTGCTTTCCGTCTGTTCGTTTTCCTTCCTGTTGCTCATTCACATCGACTATGCTATGGAACTTCTGGCTGGCAAGTCTTACATTCACCTTCAATAAATATGTCATTTAACAAAGAGAATGACATGTTAATAGCAAATAATAAACAGTCTCGTTTGTCTACATTGCCTTTTTAAATTTACTATCAAAAATTGCATGAAATGACATTATTTACTATGAACAATCAGAATGCATTTAATATTTATCTCAAATACGTTTTCAAACAATAAGTGATCTGTTTTTGGCTGTCGAGCGAATTCACACTAATATGGCATGATTGTGTAAAGTGAAGCAATAATATGATGAATACCGATAGATCATGAATCATGGGATGTTATTGTGAGCTTTGACAGATTAAAATTGTCCATCCAAATCTACCAATTTGGTGATTTACTAGTTAAAATGGCATACAAATGTAGTACTTGTACAAAATAGCTTACCTGTTCATCAGTTACAATTACATGCACAAATTATGGTGGTCAATGGTAATTTTACCAGTATCATTGTTTTACAACGCATTATTTACCGCTAACTGTTGAAGATGGTCGGTGTCTCGATCATGCGTACATAATGCACGATAACAAGTTGCATACAAAGTCAACTATAGTGTTGTGCACTGACGCTATTTCTGCTACATGCACACAACCAGTAAATATGATATTTTGGTGTCCATTCACATTAGTTTTCATTGCTTTGACCCTGATATTTCATGTATACGACAATGACAGTTCAGTAAGTGGTACTTAATAGAGGAGATTGTACTGCACGTACGATACTTCCTCGTGTGGAATGTTACTGAACCCGTAGGCCACAATTAAAGACATATTAGATGCCATGTTTTTCTGAAGTGGAAAAAACACAAAAATGCGAAATGGCCTATCAATTTAAAATATGAAAATATTATGCATTTTAACCAGGAAATATGTTCAAAATTCAAAATGCTGACAAATTGAAGATAAGCAAATTGGTAAAATCAAATCACGATTGCAGCGTACGATAAAATCTGGCCAAGTTATTATAGAATATGCAGTATTACTAATTACGCACAATTGTACATAGTCCTAAATGCATAATTTATACAGTTTCATGGGATTGAGTTCTGGAGCGGAAACTCGCTATTGCTCATGTATTAAAGGTGATGATAATTACAACTACCCTGCAAAAGTTTAAATCCACCCTTCAGTATCTCAGATTATGTAATCTGAGTGCCCGCGAACAGACAAACAAACAGAATTAAAATGATTATTTATTACAGTTTTGATCTCTAGCTAGACCATTAAAATTTTATGCATTTTTCTATTCCATGAATATATTTCATCGCGTCTTTCCATATCTTTATAGTAGTGCAGCAACAAAGCCTAATAAAATAAGAAAAAATACGGCGGTACGTTTCCCGCATTTTGCCGGCATGTTTACAGGATAGACTTTCAGTTTACTTGCGTCCAACAATGAAATTGTCAACCATCCTGCCTCCATCACGAAGTCGCTCCTAACCTAACATGCTTTCATGTATGTTGTAGGAATCGGCACTTCGGCATGTGCTAATTTTATACACCCGTGTATCTGGACAGCTTGCAGATATATACTAGCAGAAATTCAAATAGGTTTCTGTATGACACATGAACTACTTTTATAAAAGCAGAAGGTTGACAGGAATCAGAAGTAGTACGAGGGGGAGGACAGTGTGAAAAGTGAACTTTAATAAGTCATTGACCGTTTTATTTTTTGGATGTCATCGCCCTGCTGCTCCTTAACTCTCAACCTTACTCAACGAGGGGGAAACCGAACGACCTCAATCCACCTTGCCGTACAGGTAGCAATGAACTTCTTTTTCCAAAATGTGCTTCTCAGCTGAGCTAAATCTACGGATTCTATTCATTTTACCATTTTGATCTCGATCTCACTCTCTTATAGCTACTCTGTGCAAGAAAAGGCCAAGACACCAATTTGGTTATCAAATTGTTTTTACGTGTAGGTAAACCATAAATTTTAATATTTAACATACATTTTGGTATTCAAATTTCAGTTACATAATTCTTATATATTACATCTTTAATACGACAAACTACCCCTCAAAAGTATGAATTTTGTATTCAAACAGTAGAGAAAAGTACATACAATTATTTAGATATTACATTGATTAACTATTACACACAGCTGAACCAGTTTTAATACAGTTATATTAAAAATTCTATACAATCTATATAGTTTATCATATTTTAAAGTGCAAGTAGATTACACACTGTATTTCGTCGCAGCAAAAAGAGTTACTATTTTTTAACATACGTACATACAGTTTTAGTACATATTAGGATTTATTAGGATTTATAGGCTTTCCTAAACTTGTTTAAACTTTTAAAGAACGTAGTTTTCCATTTCCATTTTTACTCTTGTTGGTTCCACTTTTTTCCCCTATTATCGCGTATCGTTCGTTATAGTGGAGATTAAAAGAATTACTGGTACTCAAGGGTTAACAGATTTTGTAACTACCTGTTCGATAGCGACCTTTAAGAAAGCTGTGTGAGAGTTTTAAAACGGAGTTACTTAGTAACTGTTATTAAAGTACAATACAGGTAAAGTTGTGTGTAGGCAAAATATAAATTCGTTAACGGGAACGGAAGATCAGGATAATACACAAGGTGATAATATATTGATTATATATTAGTATAAATACAAACAACGAAAGATTAACTACTTTTACTACGACCAATGATGAATATAACTTTCAATTCCGTTAATAAGATAATCAACAGTTGTTGATTCAAGAGAGTAAATAAGATTTTATGCCAACTTGTTCCTTAAAATCTTCTAAAGCTACAGTTACGAGCTAAGTACTATAGATAATTGTAATAGTTTTTCATGAATGGCATTTCCATTCCTTACAAAAAGGTATATCATATCTTACCGATACACGCAGCAGTGATACTATTGTCAGACTTGGGGAAAGTAGAAGTAGAAAGTTAGAAAATATATTTTTAATCCCTAAAACTTGATCGTTTTTTATGCTCATAGACAAAGTTTTCATCTATTGAAGTTTGTCATTGACAGTGTTTGTTTTATTTTTTAACCTTTATTTCAGGTTAGGTTTATTGCTAAGACAATCAAACTAATTAAATGTGATTAGTAAGGGTTTCGGATCTGTCTGTCATGTTCTAACGTTATACGTTGGTGCATTAAAAGCGCGATCGTAAGTATAATGTCTTATTAGGAGAGTAGAAAAATTGTGTAATTTTTAATTGAACATTTTATAATGTGTAGTAGAAAACATACGGCTCTAGGTAATACTTTAGTTAATGTGCTATCAAACTACTGCCGTAAAGCACCATCGTCATTTTTTCGTTTCTTCAGCCTAACCTGAGCTAAAGTTTTAAAAACTATGTAAGTTTATGACACATGCATACATATTATTTATTGTTGATGTAACAGGTTATAAATTGAATTAAATTTCATAAACTATTATGATTATTTGGGACCACTCAATAAGTTTTAAGTAAGTGCATATGAAGATTCTGTTATAGATAAACCACTACGATGAGGCTTCTTAAAAATCATTGTTTGAAGTTCAGACTCTGAACCAAGTCTCAAGACTAAGTAATTTTAGAATTTGTCTCAATTTATGCCAAACACAAATCCTCTCCAATTTAGTTTCCCTTACATTCGCATTCTTACTAATTGTAAGGAAGTCAAAAGTAAAGTAGGTAGGTGGTACATGGTACATTGTCAGGTTTAGTAATCTGTGCTAATTAAACTACAACTACTACTACTCTAGTTCAGATTCTAGTTCTAGGCTTCTACCAGAAAGTTTCACGGATTCTTCTAAAGTTTTAATAATAATTGTAAAAAATAATATAACCGAAAATGTTATTATAATTTAATGAGATATAGGACAACACCAGGCATAAAAGATTTATCTTTTCAGTCCGTTTGTTTTTTATCATTGTTTGAGGATAGAGAAAGTGTGTTAGTTGTTTTTTGTATTGTTGCATAGAATTCACGTAGCGCTTCTTTTGTATTGCCAACGCTTGTCTTACTTTTGAGGACAGCTCCAAACTTAGCCTGAGCAGATCTCAGAATGTTCGTCCCATGCCGCAACCTGAAACAAATAAAATTTCATACTTAGGAGTCTTCCTTTTGTTGTGTTGGAAATTGTAAAGGTGAGTAGTGAATAGCTAGGGCGAACATATGGTATGAAAGATCCTTTGCTTATTTTGGTTTTATTGAGCGGACAATGACACATGTCCATGTGTCCAGCTCAACAACCTCAATTCTATCTGTTTTTGACAAAAGGTCTACAATAGCAGTGTTGTGAACTTGATATTGTAAAAGGTGGCCAGTAATTGTTAGAAAGATCAGCTCTCAGATGTCTTTTGTTGCGTATTAAGTTTTGTGTTGCTATCAACTACAGTAAATCGCGAAATCCAATGAGAGTGCGTAGTAAATCCTGAAGTCCTTTTTCAAAGTGTGATGATACTATCAGAGTTTTATATTAAAACAGGTGGACTAGCCAAGGTTAAGTGAACCAACAGCCAAAATGTTCAAGGGGATAAACCGCACGTCCTTTTTTATCAACGTGAAGGTAGGACTTTTGAAATTTGCAATACATACAAAAATTGTAAAATTTACAACTGTAAGCAAAATGTAGATGAGTTGCAATGTAATGATGCGATCTAATTTATTTCAGGTGCGGGAATGGCGATTCCTTTGCGATAGCAAATTCGCAGAAGAAAATAGAGGCGAAGAATCGCTGGTTGCACATTACATGGATTGGTTCTCCGAGACTGCTAAATCGTAAGTCAGTTCTATGAGTTTTTAATTTGTGTTTCTTCATGAATTTCTATGCCTGAACCTTTTGTTTAATTACTAGTGTGATCATATTTGCAATTATCACATCACATTAAATCGCATATCAGTTCTTTATAATCATCTGGTATGGTCCATGATCAGCTCAGAATCACCGGCAAGCCATTAATCAAATCATGGTCGATAATAAACACATTTGAAAATCTAGGAATGAGCTTACCTGGCATTCTCTCGAGCAGTACCACTGATTGGCACATCCTGCACAAACAAACTGTGCCCGACTCAGATTGCATCCTTGACATATTGGAACTGATTCGGCTTGTTGTTGAGAAGGCACATGACTTGTCGTATCGTCTTCCCGCATTCTCTCCTAGAATTTGATGGTGAAAACAAAACAAGGTGAAAAATTAGAAGTTAGAAAGAAGATAGGGTATTCGTCTAGTCAATAAATTGCCGTTACCTTCTTCACTTTTGCCAAGCTGACTTTGCTTTCCACCTTGGAAGTCGCCAAAAGATTCGCTAAAGACAGATTTGCCTCTGACGAAGGCAGTTTATTGGAATATTTCTGGGAAGCGTTGTTGGACGCGTCACCCCTGTTCGAGCTAATACCAGTGGAGTGGGCTGATGGTGACAGCATCTTTGCCAGTGTCCCACTTCCTCCTGGGGTTGGGTTAGCAATGAGTAGAGAGTTACTACTGGTCGCTTGTCGTGCGGCTGGCTTTCCATTTTTCGGTCGACTTGTAGCAAGCGTTCTGGTATTGGTTATTTGAGGTACAGAAGTTGCCACAGGCGTAGTGAAAACAATAGACGATTCCTTCTGCAGTTTGTCCGCCTGGGCCATTGCTACCAAATTTTCCAAAGTTTTAGCATACATCCTGTCAGGGCTCATGTTTATTATTGCTCTCTTGGCGGTTGGTCTCTGGCCTTTGAGTCTAAATGCATACAATTTAATGTTTTAAAAATGTACTTAATTATTATTGCGTCTAATGTGCATTTATAGTCTCTGTATTATTAAGTTGGCTCTATATTATATTACCGTTGAATTTGTATCGGGACGGCTGCACCACCTTTTGCTCCATACGCTTGTCGCTGACCTTGTGCCGAAGTACTTGACTGCGCTCCCATGCGAAGTGCAGGCTGAAGTCGAGGTCCTTTACTTTGTGGTTGTGGCTGTGCATCGTCCATTGCCTTTCGTTTTCGTTCAACAAGTTTCTGGAGAATTGCAGAGGCTGAGAGGTTGGGCATTCCTTGTCCAGTCTCAGAGGTATCTCTTTTAACCAAAGTCGACCCAATTTTGGTAGAAGATGCCGTGGGTGAGGAACTGCGTTCGGAACCGAATGGAAATATTATCTGTAGTGATGAATTTTCCATTTCAGTGTTCCCGATACTTTCCTCGATACGTTTTTCTGCTGTACTCAGTGCAGTTCTAATATCAGGTTCACATGTTATCAGGTCAATTGCGGCCTTGATTTCAGTCGTGGACATGGGTCCATTTTCGTCGTCTTGTCCTTTGGCCATGCGTTGTGTGCATTTCACTTGCTCCAAGGCATACTCCATGTGTTTTTTAAGCCGGAGTATCGCACCCCATTCCTGTTCCTTTAGGGCAAGCATAGCATTGATCTTTGTTATTTGTTCCTCTAGCTCGTTGGCAATGACATTTCCGTCAGCAATTGAGAAGCTTTTTAACTCTTGACGTGCTTTCTTCATTGAAGTTGATGGTCCTTTATTAAGTAACCCGCTCATTGGTTTACTGTTGTCACCAGAAGAGGAGCATGAAGAGTTTTCTTCGTTGCCATTCTGCAGAATCTTCTTACCATCCGTCTCATCTGTAGCGATTATTAGAGCTGACTCCGAATCATTACTATTCTGTTCTTCCACCTCGTCCACGTCCACATCTTCCATTTTTATTGTTATATCAGTGGACATTTCCATGTTACCGTCATCTCCATTTTCGTTGGCATCTATCTCCAGCTTGCCTTCATCGTCGTCATCGTTCCCCTCCATTTGCTCTTTCTCATCATCCGTCGTAATTATAAGGTTAGCTCCAGAATGAGACAGGATTGAGTCTGTTGTGTCT
Source organism: Entomobrya proxima (assembly GCA_029691765.1). Lineage (NCBI taxonomy): Eukaryota > Metazoa > Arthropoda > Collembola > Entomobryomorpha > Entomobryidae > Entomobrya > Entomobrya proxima. The sequence goes on from CM056173.1 coordinate 29,266,991, forward strand.
TCCAATTCAGCGCCAGCCAGTCCTTCCCCATTATCACTTTCGCCACCTTTATCCTCTTGCGCTTCGGCAATTACAAGGGATTTGTCACCACCAGCGCCAGTATCATCATTCATAGGGCTGTCCTCATCTCCTTCCATTCCATTCAGAACGCTTTCCAGCACTTCAGTCATTTTTAAAGTTGAAGACAAGTTTTGAGGGCGCTTCTACCACAGCCGAAATCAATCAACCTTTGTCAATCTGAAATCAACGATAAAATATTCTGCTGCTTATACTAATACTTGTCAACTATTTGTTAATTATTAATTTGTTAACTGTAAACCGTTGTCAACTTATTACATGGGCCAAAAACGTACAAAGTCCTTGCTTACTAACTTCTAACGTCAGATTTTTAAGTCTTTTTATACGTATTAACTTTTGGTTAACGGTAAAATTCAAGGAGAAAAAATAGCCAGCCATAGTCATACATTTGAACTTGTGGTGATTGTATTGTTGGGGCGTTCGTGTCAGTCAATGACATTTGTTTCTCAAGGTGGATAGTGTGGACATTATTTAATTGAGGGGGAACTAAGTACGTACGTCGTCGGTCAGTGAACTGCAGCTTTTTTTTGACATTTATGACAGCTGTGGCGGGGTGGGCAGCAGTGGTGGATTGTCAGGTGATCAAGTGTAAACAAGTGAGTTGATCTTGTCTGTGCGAGACTTTTTTACAAGAATCTTTATTGTAAGGTGATTTGTTTATTGTGTCCAACTTGAAATATTAGATTGTTAAAATAGTTTGGCCTAATCATCAGTTAAACTAATTGTTTTCTGGATTAATTTGTCGTCATTGCATCTTTGTAGGTAAGTGGTAACGGTTTTATTTATCTAAAGAAATGAGTAAATTTTGAAGCAGTGTGGTCAGCTTACCAGCAGCAGAGAAGTTTGTAGATAAGGACAATTTATTAATGGCAGTAGGAAAGTGTCAAGATTTAAGGTGGAAGTTGGAAGATTTAATTATTGACAGCAGATTAAATCTGTTGAAGATGATCAGATACAAAATTTTAAGGTTTTTTTGATGCAAGCGTCCACGTAGTTAAAGTAGCGGTGGTGGTCGAGCCGGCACAAAAGTACAAGCCTCGATTTCCCTGTGTGCAGGTTCCTGTGGAATATTTAGCATTGTGTTGTTGTCATGTTAAGATTTTGTATAAAATGTTAATTGGGTTTTTGTACAGTACACTTACTTTGATATAATTTGTATAGTTTGTAAGCTAGTAGTAGCGGTAATCTTGTGATCCGCCTAGCTCTTAGTTATTTTATGTGTTGAAGGAGGTCGTTGGAAAGCATGCCAAAAATTTTGCGATACATTTTGAACTCTTTTTCACTGGTTATTTTGGAACTATCACCGATGCCAGAATCACCGGTAGTCATACAGGCTTTAACTGCTACTGATTGACTCTAGTATTGTTGCAGTTATAGTTGTATTCAGTTTTTCATTGCTTTATTGCTGTAAACTTGAGAATATTTAGTTTGTTTGTGTATCAGAACAGAACAGTTAGTGTAAACCGCGAGGTAAATACTCATTAATATATCATCAACTTCACTACACACGTGAATATGTATGTTTGTAGTAGGTAGATAACAATGAGCTACATTATTCCATTCCAAAAGCTAAACCAGTTCCAAACTTTTTGGTAAGCGTTGTCGCTGAAAACTGTGAGGATTGCAAAAAATTATTGTAATTGTGTTTGGTTGTTTAGTAATGAAGTTGAATGAGAGAGGACCAAGTGTTTGACGATGCTACAAATCCTCGTCTCGTTGCAAGGATGATGGCATTATTTAAGAAAGAAGAAGGATGGGGAAGATAAGACAGAGAAGTATTACCCTTTACTTTTTGTCCGAACCTTCTTCTCATGCCACATATTGTACCAACGAAGAAAACTGAAGGAATGGCTTTATAGGACCTTCTGTTGTTGTGAACTCATCGTCATGATCATCACAGAGGGATACTTTACGATATCACACTGCAATTGTCTTTCTTTCTTGGTGTGATGATATGGTGGTGACGGAGACGGTGAAGGGGAATGAATGGTTTTTTGTAGTTATGTCTTCTAATGTCTTTTTGGTCGGCCAAAGATGCTTCATGCCGAGTGCAGAGCTATTTGAATTGGTTCGCGAGAAAAGTTTTTGTTGGGTCTTATTGTTTCATAAGCAAAAACCACACATACCACGTACAATGATGATATCCGCCAATGCTGTTTGCCCGTCTTTCAGTTGACTTTACTTTTTTAGGCTTTCCGTAAAGATAATGTGGGTACGTGTGTCTCAGGATCGACAAATGTGTAGCAGATGTTATGACTTGTGTCTGTACATGTCAGGCATTGCATGTTGTTGGTTATTTTTCCCTTGGTTTCTGTATGCACGGTTTGTGGAAGCACGGTATATAATGGTATATCTATCGATGATATTCCTATCCACATGCATGACCCTATCTACTTTGAAACGGGAGTATGAAAAGCAGAGGAGAGATTGTTAAGTTGTAACCTTTTTTATTTATCATCTTTAGAACATGGCCAGAAAAAAGGATGCATGAATAATATAAGGAATAGCTTCTCCATGTCACAGTAGTAGTGTGGAACCTTTGCTGCCACAGGATGAAACGATGTTTGAAAAAGGCTATTTGAACATGCAAGAACGGGCTAAAAAATAGAGAAAGACATGCAGGGAATGGAAAATTGCGGTAATTTGCAAGAAATCCTCTCATGGATTCATAGAGTTTTCAAATGAGCAGGTCATATCAAGCATCGGCAGAATCAATTCATATTGGTAGCGAAATTGTCTTATGGTTTATGGATATTTAGCATGGATAGTGCTGAGGGACAGCTTTTTTGCTATTTAGTAAAATAAGTCCGATGATCTAGCCAAACAGCAAACCTGAAATGCGTATGCATATTGTAAGCACATGCACCACGACGGCGGTGAAGACACCAAACGCAAACCACGACTTAGCACTGATGGTCGAAAAGCAGCGTGCGTCGAGAAGTGTGTGTGTGCGCTCATATTTACAAAGTGCGGCTGAATGAATAGAAAATTGATTAGAATTTCCTTTGATTCATGACAGTGTTTCCCAGTGTAATGGTAAGCATTGCGTTAGTGTACGAAAGGGGAAAATGATGAAGAGCCGGTAGGTTGAAAGATCATAATTAGTACGGTGAGCAACTGTTTTTGATAGTTGTTGTTGTTTCAGTGTTCCGGTTGTCTTCTCAGATTTTCAATAAAATAGAGATATATGTTGGCAGCACTCCACAATTGTCATCACATCACCGTTCCCACTTCTAACACTCGTTTAGATCCACATGCCACATGCAGTGGACACGGATCAACCTTTTCCTGCATTGATGACTGACTGACATAAAAATGAAATAGATGGAAACCGGAAATCGTACGAGTAAAAGTAATTCTACCCGGGAACCTAGTACTATTCACATTGGTAAAATGCTCATGTACCTTTCTTTTGTGGAACAAGGGAAAGGAAATTCCAAAACTGGAAATAATCTAGAAAACGCTAAAACTGGGGACCTGTTCGGGTATTTGTGTGTGTGCTAGTGAATTATGCACAGCTTAGTCAGTATATTTAGGATAAGGGATAGATAGGTCAACTGTTTTTAATTGGGCTTTGCTGCCAAAGGACTAGGATTAGATATAAACCTGAAGGTCTAGCTTCCATAGAGGTTGGTTAGAATTCGGATTGTGTACTTTCATCAATATTACTTGCCTAAATTATATGTCCTGAAATTCGAAATTCTTTACAGAAGCAAACTCTCCAGTAATTAAATTTATGTACTGTTGTTTATTTCAGCATTGAAGAAATAAAAATCAAAGAGATGAACAATCCACAACAGTGGGTACAAGAGCGGCGTTTACGCCCTATTTATGGTAAGAATTATAAATTATGTCATAAAATCTGTGTATGAGCAAACCGTTCCAATATATATAAATAATTTTGCACCAATTGTTTTATATTAACAGAACTACTGGATGGGGGGAACAACAAGAAAGTTATTGCAGAAGTGGACCGGCTAATGAAAAAACAGCCAAATTTTACATGCGCCAAGGTGTTGAAGGCCCTTGCTCTAATTCGTATGAACAAGACTGCTGAGGCACAAGCAATTTTAAGCCCGGTGGCCACGGAGACACCGACGGATGATAGCACGATTCAGGCCTTGTCTATTTGTTACAGGGAGCTGGAAGACCGTAAGTGGACATGATACAAATATTGCTTTTCTCTTTATAATCCGTGGCTGATTTTATAATTCATAATTGTTTTTCCAATAGCTGACAAGCTTAGTAAAATTTTGGACTCTGCATGTGAGAAAGAAAAGTCAGAGGAGCTCCTTACTCATTGCTTCATGGCTCATGTTAGAGTGAGTTTTAATCTATAATAAGAAATTTATTTGTGTATTTTCTGTAATCACATTCATACATGCTTGGCATTTAAAATATCGAATATTTTTTTACCCTAGATGTCGAACTATCTAAAAATGCACAGGGTTGCTCTTCAACTGTACAAGTTGTACCAGAAACCGACCTACTATGGATGGGCAGTTGCTAGTTTGGTTTTACAATATGAAAATAAAAAGCCGGGTCCACTGTCGCAGAAAGACACTAAAGATATAGATTTTGCTGGTATACTGATGGACAAACTTCATCGCGAACACAAGACTCTAGATGACAATATGTTGGTACTGTATATACACATCCTTGCGTGGCAGGTGAAAATAGAATCCAGTATTTATAACAGTATTAATTTTACACAAGTTTGTTCCTAATTGCTGTTTCATCGTCCTTACAAAAATGTAGGGAAACTGGAGAAAAGTGGTGGAGGTATTGCAGAGCGCAGGGTTTCCTCAGCGAGACAACTGGACTAACGATGATTTTCATATGTACTATTTTAATGGACTTAAGCAAACTGGCATGTCTGACGAGCTTTTTGATTACTTGAAGTTAAGATTCTTGAACAAGTATGTTGAAATGATAAAAGAAACAATTTAACTATCCAAGTGCAATGAACTACTAACGTGATTTATATTACTTTGATTTATAGTAGTGACGACTATGGAATGCTGAAAGAACTGATCGATAATTTTGCTTACCAGGATGTACAGATGGTCTTGACATTCTTGAATAAATTACTTGAAACCATGCCGAATCGTACTGTAGTACTAGGGCACATGTATTTCACTAGTGTGTTCATCGGTGGCGAAGTTGGATTGCAACAGATAGAGTCTAAGCTTCCTCTTGCTTTCAAGTACGGCGTAGATAAGCCATCGTTTTGTTCCGACGTTATGCAATACTATAGAGCAATTAAACGAGAAGCTCAGTTTAAAATTATGAACGACATTGCTCCTTGCCCAGAACCAGACGTGTCCAACTTTGATTCGGTAAGTATGAAAAATATGAAAACCACAATACATACATGGGAATAGGTAATAAGGAAAAGAACTGGCACATGATAAATCTGATTTCTCCTCACAGATCAGTAAAATTATTAAGGATGTCAACTTTGAGCACGCATTTAAGGAATATATCTCGGAACACGATAATGAACTTACGCGCATCAGACACGCAAATGTATGCTTTGGAAAGTATTTGATTTGTGAAGGAGTCATCGAGACTCTTCGTACTGAAGACAACCTGAGGACCAAGGAATCCGACTATCATGATCAGTACATACTTATTACTGCTCTTAGCTTGATGTTAGACTTCTATGAGTCCCCAAAACTTCTTGAGGGATGTGACTTGGATACCTACCTCCATTCACAGGAGTGGACCCAACTTGATATTAAAGATTGTCATGAGTTACGAGAGTTAAAGAAGCGGTTGTCGGAGTTGGTGGACAAAGAAAAACTAAACTGCAAAGGAAACGACACTACAGCTAACTCCGTAACAGAAAATCTTAAGCAACTCCACATTGAGGAATCAGATCAAGTGCATTTGAATGATAAAGAAGCGCTTCTTATATTCGCTATTTGCGTGCTGGAGTATGGTCTAGCGAGGAGTCCGTACAATTACTCCATTCGAATACTGTTAAGCAGAGCGTATATCAGGTTTGGTGCTGTAGGACAGGCAGTAAAAGTAATCCAGGGACTAGACCTGAAGCACGTCCAGTGGGATTCACTCGGGTACCTGATAATTCCGTATGCACTTACTAGTGGAGCGTATTCCGATGCAGTGAAAATGTTGAATGTAGCAGAAACTATGTACACAAGTTACAAACGTGAGGTAATCAATGAGTTTCGTATTGTCCTGTAATTAACACTTTTAGTCTAGGTTGCAAGTTTTTATTTTTATGCTCATATGGTTTTTTTGATTATTTGACAGAGCATGGAACATGTAATTGCTGCCTATAAGTATGGCAGCTTTAAAAAAGTCACTGAGTTTATACGCTTTCGTCAGTGCTTGCTTGGATCTGTCCAATTTTCACAAATTTTTGATGAGAAACGACTTCTAGAGCTAATGTTGTTCACTGGTAACTCTTCAGACTTGCTAAACCTGGCAAAGAAAATAATCAAGGATATAGGATGGAAAGAGGATCAGGACAATCGTATTGCTGATAACAGAGATTTTACAGTGCTAGAGCAGTTCCATTTGAAAGTCACTGCCTTGATGTTTAAAGAAATGGCAACGGAAACAATGCGCTACACGAACATGTTCCGTCATTTTTGTCTCTTCATTATGTCATGCGTAATTGTGCATGCCGATGAACCTTCTCACACCCATATTAAAGATCAGTTTATGATATGCGAAGAGTACTATAAATCCTGTGAGAAACTTATAGAAGAAAATGGCTCACCAGAAGACACTGAAAACATGGTATTTTTTAAATGATTATAAAATTGTGGTACATTGGTAAGCTGCTAGTCAAAAGTGTTAATTCAAAGATGTTACTTGGCTTTTCATTTGCAGCCCCAACTTTACGGGATTTGGCCACCTAGGGACCACCGATACTTCAAAATTCCAGCAGCCCACATCGCGCTTGAGTTGTGCAGATTTGTAACAGATGCCCTGATTGAACATGAAAGATCAAATATTGGTGGCCTTCAGAAACTTATTCAAGACAGTTCATCCGTACTGATTAAGCATTTGAATGAAAATTTTGAAGCTTTCTGTAATGACAAGCGTATGATCAAGATCGACTTCTATCTCCAAGATTTTCATTACGCACTAGAGGTATGCTTTTACCTATTATTGTCCGTAGCATGCTGTTCTCAAGAAATCTATTGTATTAAGTACTCTGAATGTGTCATTTTTTGTTGTCCTTAGATATTTTCGTTCATGCGGATTGCATTGTTCGTAGTCTTAACAATAACTAAACAACAAATGAAAATGAAAGGAAAACAGAAGGGGGTAAGGGAAACGACATTATATTTTTTAAAAATTGTGTGACACATTACATACATCTAATAACTTTTTATGTATTAACAGAACCAGCTTTTAAAGAGAAGTATGGCGGCCGCTATAGACACCTTGCTGGATAAGTTCAAAGAGTTAAACGAATGTTTCAACGTTTTTATTAATGAATTGCAAGCTCGACACACTCCACGTATGGACAACATGAAATCATCTTTAAGAGACTTGTTGAAAGAAAGCTTCCTATCCGTTGCCTTCCCGTCTACTTTCGACATTGCTCAAAATAACATTCGCGAAAGTCATCTAAATCAAGTAGAAGAAATGCGCAAGATTGCTACATCTCTCGCAGAGTGTATTCGAAACACATTGGCGAACGAACTCAAATGAACATCCATTTAATCAAGTGTTTCCTATTTATTCTTTCCTATCTTCAAAATTTTTGTTATTCATCGCCATTATTTGTAAAACTGTCCAAACATTTTTGTATAATTAGGATTAGTTTTTAGGTCAATTATCTGAAATTCAAAATGGGAAAGGTCAATTGTCTTTAGTCATAATACACACTGAGGAACATGTTCATTGAAATGTGCATCATTGTGCGAGAATTACTAGAAAAAATGTCCACTCCAGTTTATAGTAAGTTCTTAAATATGAAAACACTATAATATATGGTTAGTGTAACAAAATCACTTCAGCCTTCCAGTTACGCAAAAATATGTCTAAAACATTTAAGTGCTTATGATGTAAGGCTGATAACTTTCTAGTCCAAACATTTGTTTGAAATGTATGATGTTGAGAGGGTTGTCATTAACGTGTAATACTGGAAGTGATGACAGGTGTGCTGCTAGATATCTTCCGTGAAAGTTTGTAGTGATGAGGGGTTTGCGACTGTGTTGATCCACAGCAGAAAACAAGCTACTAAATACTTAGGTGTCCATGGCGACTACTACATGCATTACAATTTACTAAATTATAATATGTTCCAGGGTTTCTTTAGTGCATGCTACTTTGTTAATTTTCATCAACAATCAGGTATGCCTGGCCAATTGCAGATGAAAAAAATGCTCATTGTTAAACCGCTATGTTAACTTCTTAAGACTTAACTGTGTTAAATGTTCCAGAACTACTTTTACGATAATGTTTCTTATACTCTAGTATTCTTATTGTTGTCAATTACCCTTTTACTTATACTTTTATTCCTTACTCAAAACCTAACATACAGTTGATGGTAACAGACAGGTCAAGAGATGTGAGTAGATGAGTTGTATGTGTTAACTTTAAGGAAGTTTCTTATAATTACTGTTATGGAGTGTTGTTTTCTTTTAATATGTACTAATATGAATGTACTATCTTAAAGCATTTTCGTTCATTGACTTTTTGATTTGATTGCACAAAAATGTACTGCTGTTTCTACGACAGAAGTCAACAAGCATACAAACTACAATAATCAATTCACGTTCCATTTCAGCATTTTTGTATAACTAATACAATAATAATAATAGTAATAATGAATATATCATAGCAACGAAAAGCACTTCAGGAAAATAAGCCAATCATGGGATGCAAAAGACACAAGCTGGGTAGCTCTGCTAAAACTTTAGTTCTCTTGATATTTTACATTTTGTAAAAATGTCAGTTAACCGAACAATCATACAAAGATTTCAAATTTGCTTCACACCGGAACAACTTGTCCAAGCATTTGGGCTTGGGCCTAATTCTCTGGGTGTTACAAAAACATTTGGACAGCTTAAACATTGGAATATCTACGTAAAATCTCTTCCATCTAATAATTGCTTAAAAAGCTCCAAGCGGCCGTCCAAAGTCGCACCGTGACTAATTATAAAATGTTCGGATGTAATGCCACAGTATGGTGTCCAGCATTGAAAAAGAGCACTAATATTTTGGCTTGAGACCCAGCGTCTTTAATAAGATAAGTAAATTATTTCAAACAAAACTGAATAACTTTGTATGCTACGTACGTTTGGAATATGTACTTGTAACAATTTTCTAAAACTGGGAAACCTAATAAAGAAACTAATGAATACAAGCATATGCTTTAGTGGGCTTTAGTGCTTTATTGTGTTGCATTTCTATGCATAGTTGCTTAATAGACCGTTACTAGAGGCAAGTTCAAAGTTCAAACTTTGATAAATTCGAGGTAAAATCGTGGCAAAGTCGCGAAATAAATTATTCCCAAAATTAACGTCAAACGCGTGTTTCCATCATAGGTATTATGAAAATACATGATTACTAATAAGCATATTGCTACTTTATCATGAACTTACGATAAGTTATGCAATAGTATTGTAGTAGGAGCAGTTAGTGGTGTAGCTGATGGAAATATTTAATAATATTGCATATAACGGAGAGCTTTGGTGGTGGTCACAGGAATGAATGACTTTTTTTGCCGTGAACATGGCCTCACAAACATGTTCCCCAAGGTTGTGGTTCGTACTTCGTTAGGTTCATGTATTGCAGTTTTGCCATTTGCGATGTTGTTATTTTGTGCTGCAGGAACAATTTGACACGTTCAATTCAAACGACGTCTTGGATAGTGGATATGCACAAACGACAAAACCGGTTTCGCTAAAATGTAACCAACAGCTCGCTAGTAGCAATCCAGTAGAAAGGATAATTGTCATCAGAAGAATAATTGTGCATTGCAAATAAAACATAGTTTGAGCTTTGGTAAGTACACGATTACTATTATAAGTAATTCTACGAAAATGCAGGAATCGTTTCTGGATACAGCGTTAAAGGCTAGGAAATTATATTTCATGATAAAAATGCTGCGAAAACAAGCATTATCATTTTTTATGCATGATTTGCGCAAATGAAATACTTTGCTACAATTTAAACCGATCCAGAAAATGAAAAATGATAAATTACCAGCATGCATGATTGCACGTAATAATGGGAGTTTTGATCAGGGGTAATTAACTCGGTACTGAAACATTGCGTATTGTTTGCGTTTCTCTGACTCATTTGATAACAATACCAGAAACCATTCTTTTTAAAATGTGGCTGGATTTTAGAGCATTATAGTGAACACAAGAGGAATTGTCTATAAACGTTTGGAAAAAACAAAAAAGGTTGTATCAATGTTTCATGTTTTTTCTGAGATGTGCTTGAATTTAATAAACTTTTGCAGGTAGCTGGGAAATGGACATATTATGTAGCATCACGAATGTCAAAAGTCAAAAATATTAAATGCAAGTAAAAACTGGTTATACGGGCTTACAACCAGGAATTTGTTTACTGCCACAGGTGATACGGAGTACGTAAAATTTAGTAGCTTAGAACTCGCATTAGGGAGATCTTTGAAGCAAATTTCGGTTTGGTTTGTGACTTTTGTTGGTACAAAAACATATTCCACTACTTTATTTCACGTACACATTGTCTAAAAACAAATTCTACGACTCCTAAACATACTAACAAACAAACTAGCGTGTAAAAATAAAAGCCAAAGGGCCATATTCAAGTTCTCACTACACTGGGCCCCTGCCTTAACTTTTCAATCTAAAGCAGAATGGTTACAATTTATAGCTCATTCAAAAGAACCACTCAAGTACTATTATGCCACAGTACAATTATGTCCCGATTCACTTGCGCATGGTCCGATTTTTGCAAAAATATTTTGCAAAAATCCACTTCAATAAGCATTACCATGATATATGAAAACGTATGATCTTCCTAACTACAAGCAGAATGGTTAGTAATAATAACTCATTCGAAAGAGCAACTCAAGCACTATTATTGTGCAATCCCATTATGGTCAGATTCGCTTGCACATGGTCCGATTTTTGCAAAAATCCACTTCAATAATGACATTACTATGTTTTATGAAAGTGGAATTTTGCAAAACATTTTTGCAAAAATCGGACTATGCGCAAGCAAATCGGGACATAACTGGACAGTGGCATAATAGTACTTGAGTTGCTCTTTCGAATGAGCTATAAACTGTAACCATTCTCTTTGTGGTTACGAGGATACGAGTTTTTCATATACCATGGTAATGCTTATTGAACTAGATTTTTGGAAAATATTTTTGCAAAAATCGGATCATGCGCAAGCGAATCGGGACATGAGTGGACTGTGGCGTAATAGCACTTGAGTTGCTCTTTTGAATGAGCTATAAACTGTAACCATTCTGCTTGTGGTTCAAAAGTTAAGGCAGGGGCCCAGCTTAGTGGGAACTTGAATAAGGTCCTTTAAAGCAGGCATAGAATATTAAATGATGATCAAGAAGAGGGACACAGTTTCTGTTCAATAGCCTCAGGGACTCGTTTCCAAGAATAAAATTGTCTTGAAATTCGCCCCAAAATATAGCATTGTTGCAAATGGAAAAAAGTAGCGAATACACATTGTTATACAAATTACAAATAAACTTGCCATTAATCCAATGGTAATTTTACATGACTACCTGAATCTCCTAGCGAAGCCCATGAAACCCTATTAGTCAAAAAGCTCAGAAATTATTTGTATGCAAAAATTGTTTGCATCATAAAAATCAGTGTAAAATGCTCTAAAAGGTGGTACTTTCAGTGTTTCGAAACCCCAGGAGGCACTAATCTACGAAAGTTTCCAAATGAACCTACCAGCAATCGATTGCATTAGATCTAATGGAAATGTACATGGCTAACAGAATCTGCGCAAAATTACATTTGTTCTCTGATGGTCTTGAGAAACAGTTCAAAATATATAACCAATGATATTTTATCATACTTCCTAGATTGGTTCCCTTGTTCTTCGTAACATTAAAAAATAAAAATGCGATAACAACTAGCAAAATAACTTTATACCAAACAACAAGTTGGGTCACTACAGGAACAACGGCAACAACCTGAAGTTCATCATTGTTTTGCAAGGAAATTTTTATCAAGATCAAGTGCAATGCTAAACTGAGCAATCATTGCTTTTTATGTGCATTTTTTCCTCTAGAGTAGTCATCTTTGCAATAACAACTAGATTGCTAGCAAATGGTGACACAACAGCGCTCAAAGGTTGATAATTTCCTTGCCCCTTGGCTTTACCAAGTCATTTGCGCATTTTCAGCAAAAAATACTAGGAATGCATAATCATAATAATATGCATGACATTACATAATAGCCTGCTTGCTAACAATCAGTATGCAAGGGTCGCGAAGGTAATAAACGGCTAATGGATGCAAGCCCTCACTCATTTCATTCTCCATTTGATTGTCATTTTGTACGCACTTGCTTAATTGTTGATTTACTTGCTCTGCTACTTTGCATGGGTTTTCCAAGTAGCTACGGTGACGTGTAAAGCACTCATTTGCAACAAAGACCTGGCCACTGACTATATCGCATCGACAAAATAATCACGATGATTGGCATAAACACGCCTATACGTTGTATTGCTTTCTGATGGATCACTATTGTTCGAGTCTTAATCATAACATGGCATTTTTAGAGTTTTACTGTAACGAATGCAATCATTGTACATAAAATAAAAATAGGAAAAAAGACAGCGTAAATCAATTGAATTAATTTGTAAGTTTGTAGGGCACTTAAGCTTTTATGACAGTTTCGGTGACGTGAAGCAAACACATCATGCTTAGTTAGTAGATTATGAATGATGAGTCCATCGAATCAGAAATGTGTCAGCATTCTACCCAATAACGATAGATGAACTTAGCTATCTGGATCATCGACAATACCTTCCTATTTTTAAGTCTTTTAATAAATTATATAGGTCAACAAGGAGCTAAAAGAGTTAAGGTGCTACAAAATTAGGCAGGTCACTCAAGAATTATGTACTAATATAGTTCTTATCATTTATTACCTTCATACATTTCGCAAACATTATCATTTATGATTTTCAAGGAAACATTAAAATAATATTTTGTCACATTGGCGTCATATCACACCTTCCAGTAAAAAGTGTTATTCAAGATGTTTTCGGAAATATTATTTAATTTCTTACATTTACACAATATGAGGCCCTAGTAGCCAAAGCCAAATAATGGTTTGTAATATTAGTAAGGATTTTGGTTGTAGAGTTTATACAATTGCTACCTAAATACAGTAAATGTAAATAATGTAGCGCTCCTTCGTTTAGTAACAGGATGACAATAATTTAAAAAGCAAAGTGTTTCCGTACAGCTCTATAGGCAGTAAAAAATAAGGATTGATTGGTACAGGTACATAGTAAATGTTGTATAAAAGTTGCAAGCACTCTTAAAGAAGATAACAACGACTTCTGACGTGTAGATGTATTCAAATAAAGCGAAGGAGGCCCAGTCAAATGGCCCTTTACGTCAAAGTCCAAAATCGATGCAATCCTAATCGACAATTTCTTCACACAAGATAACATGCTCTCATCCATTTTTTTGCCATTCTATCAAAGATCCAACGTTTACATGAGATATTCAACAATTCGCATGGTAGTGTGATCAAATCAAATTGTAAAGGTGCTCATGTGTACCATGTGTTAAGGGATCCTCTAAAGAAAGGGAAGATGTGGAGGGAGAGAGGAGGGATTGAAGCCTTGGGTGCCCTCAATTTTAGGTATCATTGAATCTTTTCAGTATGTATTAGTGACAAACGCAATTTTTATAGCAACATAGAAGGTACAACAAAGTATGATTGTCCAAAGTCCATTTTGGTTCAAGTTTGGACAACTCAGACGCAAAAATCACCACATGTATCCTTTTTTGAGATATCCCTTATCAATATGTTTTAAATGTTCGATCAATTTATTCCAGGTGCTAACTGCTCGTTGGCTCGTGCTATTTTAGCAGTTACTTATTTATGCAATTAAATTATAATCAAATGTGATACCTACAAAAATGAAACAATTGTGACCGCATTGCTCGCGTGAAGAAATATAGTAAGCATAATTTTCTAAAATTTATAGGTAAATAGATCGTCAGTATAAATACGTTAACTTCGATGAAAAGGATTATGAAAACATGTACGTTTTAATGCTATAAGTTGTTAGAACAAGATTAATCTGCTGGGAATCATGACAGTGAGTCGTCACATTTTGAAGAATACAAGGACTGCCTAATTTTTGGGATGATAATCAAAATCATAATGTCATATTAATACGTTTTGTTAATCTACTATGCTCAGCAAAGGAAAACCTACTGCCATTTACTCAGTATATATCTTCCAATTTTTAAACAAATCGGCAAACATTCTGAGTAAAATACGTATTCTTAAAATTTGGTTGGATATCAGCAATATAGATTACAGACCAGGTATGCAAGCACAACTATATTATGTTTTCTTTTTCTTCGAGCCTGAATGATGAGAGCATGATGCAGAATTGCTGGCCATCGTCAGTACTACGAGAGCGTGCGTGGCGTCACCATCATCGCATCGTCCTGCTGGTCACTGGTCGAAGGCTTTTAGTTAGCATTGTTATTGTACGCTAGTCACATTCATATTCATTAAAGCTTTGAAACAATTTTTCAAAGTGTGTCGTTCTTGGATTCACTGGCAGTTTGGATTGGTTATCTGTGTTTCTGAAAAGGCACAAAAAGTCATCCAACAAAAGGCTTTAATCCAACAAGTAAAGAAGATTATTTTGGTAAACATTTCATTATTGCCACAAGAAAAGATTATTAATAGCTAGGTGAAGAGCAGTGTCACTTTATCATCATCATTCATTTAAAAGCATTTTTTATGCATGCCCAAAACTCAGCGCCATAGTGTCCACGTTCATTAGTGACAGTAACGATTTTTCGCTGATGAGTGCGTGGAGCCGTGTCATTGCTGCCAATAATGCGTGGAGTGGAAGTGTACTTTTGTGCTAATCCTTTTAGCAGTGCATAAGCAGGCGCAGTGTGACAATGCTCACTGCGCTGTGGACGTTGGTGACTAGATAATGTGTAGCAATGCAACGGTACTGAGCCGCAGTTTGTATCAGAGGACCTAGTTGGAGGTCAACAAATTAGCAGTTTTCAATGTTTGCACCATTACAGTCAGTACACAAACGCTATTAGCTGCTCAGCTACCTCTGAGTAAAGAATAAAGTACCTACTTGTAGTACTAACGCACAGCACGCTTCTATTATCAGCAACAAGCGGCTCACTATTAAATTGCAGGACTGGATATCTGACGAAAAGTACTCCTTTGCGCAAAAATATTTTTTTTACCATCTCTGGTGAATCTTTTGCTGTCATTGGTAATATGGAACTAGTGGAAGGAAGGAAGGATACAAAGTGGACTGACTAAAAAAGCGGCGGAAGGAGGAGACCTTGGTTACCAAAAAATGTTATTTTTTCTTTCTGCTAGCCCATGCCTATAAAGCAATATGTGACTTGTTTGGTGACACTGGGTTGGCTTGCTGCTTCATCATCCATTCGAGTCCGGCATCCTCATTTTTGGCATCTAATGGAGGATGTGACCGTCACTTTTAATGTGCTGAATGAGAAAACACATAAAATATTGTAATTGTGAGTAAGAATAGATAATGTGACTGTTGTTTCCATTGTAATGATTATGTAAATGCGTGGGTGGATAATAGGCAAAAGTAGAAGATCAACTAACAAAGAAAATTAAATGCTCATTTGTCCTACTGTCAGCGTTGTGGTTTGAAAATGGTGTTAATGAGGCCCATCTGGAAGATGCTGCCGGAGGAGAGTCATTGTCATTGTTATTCTGATGACCAGTGAAACCCAAACTAGCTTGAATTACTTGCGAGGCTACGTTTGAACTCGTGAGCCTGAGAAAATGTAACTCAAGTGGACCAAGTGAAGGTGTGAGCAGCAGCGAGAACGCAGCAAGCTGCCGTGCGTGGTGGAAGAAGCAACGACTAAAAAATTGCAAAAAAAAAGTTTGAAAGTATTGGTAACCTAGGCGTTTGTAAAGTGAATAGTGTTTTAAGCAAGCTGTTTTGGATGTGAATAGGAAATAAGGAAGTTAGAGGAGATGTCGCATTTCTCGCTGCAAAATATTGGAGAAACGTAGACGATGAAGAGGAACTCTGCTAGTGTTGTAAAATGGAGGGGACGATGGAGGGGAAATCATGGAGGGTTGAGCTATTGTGTTCTAATGATGGGCATAGCCTTGGTGGGGGAAGTGCTTAAAGTCAAGGCGGAAGAGACCACTTTGGGGTACTCTGAGACGTCGACTAGTTCGCCTTCTCCAGAGAGAAAAGAAGAAAAGGAAGATGCGGGTAGAAATATATACCGAGGACAGACTGTTCAAAGTGTGCTGAGTAATTTTGGTGGAGGGGGAGATGAGACAGTGGGGGGTAATACAGGTGCAAAACAACAGTATTATCCGACAGTGAACAAGTGTTGCCCGTTTTTCTACCGGTATGAAGCCGGAGAGTGTGTGCAAGCGCAACCTAATTCATCAAGAATGATGACCATGCCAGATCAACCCTTTTGGGAGGCGCCCAAAGCAATGGTGACTTTGCTCAGTAAAGATTTGGATGGAATGGAGATATCCAATGATACTGTTGTTTTCAGGTACGCAAACCGCAAAAAGCATTGAAGAAGATAAGTAGATCTTCCGCGTATTGTGAAAGAGTTAAGGCTATTCAATTGGCATGTTGCCGAAATCTAGGTGCCATTGTACTATGAAAGCCACAAATGACAAATTTCTTGTAGCTTTACCACTTGCTTCATGCTTCATGTTCAACAAAACGTTTATGCTTACCTAATTACTTTCTGCTTTTGTTTAAGTTGTATGTTATGTAGGTTCTGTCTTCCCTGTTCTTGTTTCACTTTGTTTCTTATCTAATTGCTTATATGATATCCTCTAATGGAGTAACTTTTGTGGGATGCGTATGTATGTAATTGTTATGGTCAAACAAGAATTTTACAATTAAATCTCTGGGAACATCGTGGGTTTACGGTCTGGTTCGTTATTTTCATTTAAGTAAATGTACCTACGGTGTTTTTCAATTTCCAGTTTTTGTGTCCTCTGTTTTTGTGAATTTATGAGATAATTTTATTTGACCACTTTTTGTCAGAAAAAGAAGGTCTATGCCATGGTCGCTATTACGCTTCAAGAAGCAACAGAGTAGGCATCTTGCAAAGACGTAATACTCGACGATGCATTCATTAGTCACCACAACAACAGTATCATAGTCGCATTTTTCAGCCAAACTGTAGTTTCCTTTAAAAAGAACCAGTATACATGAACTATTATTATGAGGTAGCTCCGTTTTAATGCAAATGTAAAATATATTCATGGTAACAATCAGAGTTCAATTTTCATGAAAAATGAGGATTGCGTTTTGTTCGTTGTGGGAATTATCCGGCTTAGATTTCCCATTATCTATTAAGCATTAAACAATCTACAGCCTATTCCAAGTTCCAAATCCAATTCTAGCACGCTATTAAAATGTGATTCATGAATAGACTGAAATGATGAATGTTCTATGTGTGTTTGTTATAATAACTTATAATATTGCACATGTTAGCGTTCACTTATCGACTGACGTGTGATTCGTAAAGTCTCATTAATTTTTTTGGTGCACGCGGCTTTTGTCTACTCTGCGATGGGAATTCGGACGCTGGAAAAATACTTTATTATACATGACGCTTTTTCTGCAAAAAAATGTGAAATTATTTTTTATGATGATTATAAAGCAATAAAGCATCATCAGTTTTTTATTCACGGAAAACAATTATGAGTTTAAAATTCTTCCAATTTTGAACCAGATTACGTGTTTCCCAGCCTACTTGCGGCGCTGAAAGAATTGAGCGCATTATCAAGCACGACATTTCGGAGATTCCAACACAGGGCGGCGCGAACTGGAGCAACAATGTAACCACCGCTACTTTGGTAAACAGTGCTGATGGACGATACGAACCTGCAGTTATTCTAACAACCGATGGGATGTTAGTTTGGCTGGATGAAAATGGCTTGCTTAATCAAGTCTCATATCAAGATTTTTGCATTGACATGTATGTATCTGCTATGCTATCCCTATCACTATTTACTATGCTAGTAAAGTATCGTTTTTGAGTTAACGGTAAAAAATATTTGCATGCATTTCAAACAGAGTTGAAGAAAATGTGTTTGTCGCCGTTTTGTGCTTGCCGGCCTGCAGTGAGCGACAGCCTTGCGTTCGCAAATGCTGCCGACCCGACAGTGTTCTTTATAATTCGACATGTATGTTGAGTAACCGACCTTGGTTCCCCAATTTGTACGCCAGTCCGGGTCAGCCGCTTTCTGGGACCGATGTCGGAGGGTTGAAGATGAATTACAAAATTGGCAGACCAAAATGTGACGAAAGTTATGAAGTATCTTTAAGAGATGAGCCTGATGAAAAGTGTGTTAAGAATGAAAGCGGATTCATTTTAATTTTATAGTATATGATACCAGTATATGAATGCAAGCTTTGGTTAAATTTGTTAGATTTTATTTGCTCCTCAATGGAACACTTGTCATGGAATCCGGCAACACAAAGATTTTTATTGATCCAGATCAGTATTGCCTGGATGGGGCTGGATCTCACACGGTTATATTTTCCGACAATAGTAACCCCGACTACCCGGACTACCCCCTTGAAATTGCTCATTTTGGAGGAACGGAGATTGACCAAGTGGCACTAATTTGCTTTTCAGAAGACGACATTGAAGAAGACAAAGATGTATTTAAGTTATGATAATATGCTGTTGTATAACTATTTCCCTGGCTAACAGTTTTATAATTTTTTGCTAAAGGTTTGGCAGCTCAGATTGTATGCGTCTGTTAACCTCATATCGACGTTCTTTCTTCTTCTCACCGCAATTGTCTACGTGATCCTGTGGGAACATCAAAATATTCATGGATGGCTTCAGTATTCATACGTCATTTGTCTGCTCTGCGCCAACATTTTCCTTTCCGTGGTACAATTTGCGCCAGATTCACTGCAACATGGTTGCCTAGTTTGTTGTAGAGTCATGGGTATACTTTTATCATGTTTTAATTGCGTATTATTATTTTTATCATTCTGAAACTACGCAGTACAGTTTTATGATTTAAATGCGTGATTGACTGTTTTTCTTTAAAAGGTTCCCTTATTCACTTTTCTTACCTTTCCGCTTTCTTTTGGCTCACGTCAATGAATTTTGACTTGTTTTGGACTTTTAGGTAAACAACAGATTCAAAAAAATGTTTCATTTAATGAGAAAACAAGGATTTTTTGTATGTATTTGTATGCTTTGCCTGTTTTTATATTTTAGTGGTTGTCGCCCTTTACGAACTAGTACAAATACAGGCGAGAAGAAGAGGTATTTGGGGTTTCTTCTCTTCTCACTTGGTTTCCCCACACTGATTGCTGGAGCAGGTCTTGTGCTGGATTTTTTATTTAAGTACGTTACTAATGGCTATCACGAATCTCATTAAATCGTTACCACATTGGTTTTCACTTTCCACGCAAATTACATTTTTCAATATATATGATAATTACCATGAATATTTGTTTTGTGGAAAATTGATAATATGATAATTTTGATCATCAAAATTAGGGATGATCCACAACTGTACGTGATCACACCACGATTTGGTGAGCGCAATTGCTATTTTTACGGGGAAAGGGAAAAGCTTCCTTACTTTTATGGGCCGGTTGGACTCCTTCTCACCATCAATTCGGTGTTCTTTGTGTCCACCATTTATTCGCTACACAAATTACAAAATGACACAAAATTTGCCACAAGGCAGAGTTCAAGACAGGAAAAGAAAAGGTATAGTAATATTATTGTAATATGAGTAATATAAAATGAACAATATACATGGTCATTGAATTTTTTGAGCTTGATGAACTTTTTGTATATGAACAGATTCCTGCTTTTTATGAAATTGTTTGTGGTGATGGGCGTCACCTGGATATTCGACGTGATTTCTTGGGCTACTGAGCAACTCAACCCAGAGGAACGCCACTTTATCCGAAAAATCTTTGTCCCAACTGATCTCCTGATTGCCCTGCAGGGTGTTGCCATTTTTATAATTTTCACGTGCAAGCCCAACACGTGTCGTCAACTGGAAGCCCAATTTAAAAAGTTTTCCCTGTATCTTCAGGAACAAAGAGGTACTGTGACCACGACGTACCTTTGACTACAGTTTGACCTTTGAAATTACCTTTTCTTCCCTTCTCCTCCTACAGATAAGAGAACGGACGGTCTCAGCACAACCCGTGTGAAACTACGCCGCATTGTGATTTGGATTTGTCTTCTAATCATTCCCGTCGTGAACCGATTGCGAGAACTGATGGGTTTTTGTTGTCGAGCGACCAGGACATTGGAAGGAGGCAGACGCAGCTTGAATCACAACAGTACGTTAACGTCCACTTGGGACAAGATGCGCAAGGCAAGTGACTGTTCCGTGACAACAGTCGTGACGCACGTGGACCATAGTGGGTCTATTGAAATGGACTGCGCATCCGCTCCGAGAGCTGGTGGTGGAAGCAGTAACAACCCCGCTGTGATTACCACACATTTCCCCAGTCGCAAGGGAAACCGATAAAATTTAATAATTCTAGTTGTCAAGGCAAAGCATGTACGAAAGTGATAGATAACAGTAGTTGCTCTTGATTGACTTGTAAGGTTTAAAGTATTTATTTAAAGACAAGCTACGAGCCCAAGCAGAGGAACCATTTTATTTTTTGTGATATGAACTGATAATTAATCGAATTAAATCTAGTTATTTGAATTTTTATTCCATTTTTCTCTGCCTAGTTTTAGGATTTTATACCAAAACCATTTGACAGTATTTTTCATGGGATGCAATGATAGAACCATTAAGAATTAGATTGAACTGGGGTTAAACTGAATGTCATTGCATTATTGAAAAAATAGAGCAACTGGCTTGGCCAAGCATGCTAAAGAAACCAACATTGATTTATCTACTGCTTTCCTTGTAAAGTTTTTCATTTTAGCGTATTGCGTAGTATGTATTTTTCAGTATTCAAGTTTTTCTGAGTGTGTCTCTAAAAATACCTTGTGTCAAAATATAGTAAGTTGGTAAGCAATTGAATGTATTAATTATTATTGTTCGCAATTAAGTATGATAAAAAGACTTTTTGAATGGGTCAGTAAAAAGCTGATGAAAACGTGCAATAAAACATATAAACTAATTTTTGGGGCCGCGGCGTAGTTTTTCACATCCTTTTATCCTATGTTACTGTGCATTGTACACTAATAATGAAATCACGTAATATGATTTATCAGCATAATATTTTCACTGTCCTTGTTAAGTAATTCTTAAAGCACAATGCGATTTTATGATTATAAAATTTATAGGAAAAACCTCAATCGTGTGTGCGCTCTTGATTCCGATATTTGATAATGAACTATATCTATAGCGGTTTTGACAGTGGTGGTGGTTTCTTTTTTGGAAATCTTAATTGTAAAGTGGTTTACGGCAGAACCTAGGCACTTGTTTCCTCCTCTTTTCTATAAAATACAATCATGTTATTAGTTTTTGACACGACGACAAATTTAAATCATGTAACGAAGGTGAGCCACAAGTTAGGGAAAAATCATGGAGGAGCCATAACATGTTCTTGGTGTAGCAAAAAGATTCGGTGCTTGGTTTTCCTTGACAAACAAAAAGGAAAAGGAAGAAAGAAGCAGTGGAAATGATGTTGATCAAAAGTGGCGATGAGTAAACGGATTTTTATACTGAAGTAGCATTAAATGTGTCATAAGCTTGCACTAATTGTTTGTTTAGCGATTGACATTGATTCTATAATAAGGCAACCATGATGATTAGCTTTCGGGTTGTTTCGCTTATCAGTGTCACTTTACTAACTTTCAATTTAACTGTTTGGTGTTTGGAAATTCAAGTGTATGAATGCCCTTGCAAGGATGCCATCTGCAATGCACATTTTGAAAATGGAAACTTGTCAACAATTTGGAGAACATTCGCTTATCCCGCCGACCATGACGAGAATGTAACTGAACATGGGACAATCAGGTAGTTGTTACCTTACTCATAAATAGACGACAGTTCTCAGATAATGTTATGTTAAACTTTCAAAGTAAATAATTTTCAAAGCCCATCGGGTTTCTTTATGAAGGCTTATAAGAAGGAAAAACGGCGTCTCAAGTCGCCCCGATGACATGTCCGAAAACATTATAATCAACTTTTTAGAACCAGAAAATGCTTATGGTTATAAAGGCGAGCTGAGTGGCACGTTGAAAGGTACAAACGAAACAGTTTTCATAGAAATCAGCAAGACCGGTGTACTGTCTTTATTCGGCAGCGTTACACTGGAGCAAGTCAACCCAGAAAGCTATTGTGTGCGACGGTAAGCAAAAATCTCATATCCATGTTGTAAAATTTTGCAATTGCCGATCTCTAATGCGTCTATTAAACACTTATGCTAGAACAGATTGAACGCTAGTCATGCTGCGGTAGAAGTCTACTGTGGACGTTATCACAAATCATGCATACGAAAATGTTGCCCTTCAGGGTACGTCTTCTCTAATGATATTGATAATCCCTGTGTACCCGCCACTTCTGGCGAAAATAAAGAATGGTTGCTACCCGCAATGTTACCAAGATCCTCATCGTCAGTAACTGGAAAGAATTCCATTAAAATTCGCACAGGTTTTCCAGACTGTCACAGTCCGTACAATGACTCCCTGATTGTGTCCAGTGCATTAACCAAATTCAGTTTACCGCGTATACCGTGAGTACCTGGACAGTAAAATGTGTAAGTATAGTAACCAAACACCTTCTGATAGCTTCCTTATTCTAGATTTCGTCTCTACGAGGATGGCATAATACAGTACATGGCCCGTGGATCCCGCGGATTGCAATGGAAGAACAAAGTTGTAGAAGCTGATTACTGTGTGGACACGCTTTCCGTTCCCGAAGATAAGCTAGACCTTACGTGTGGAGTAGATGAGCAAAATGTACTGATCGTCTGCATAAAAGATCCAATCAAAAGTGTTTCCACAAGCGAATGAGAATGGGTGAGTTCAAGGAAAGCTTGTTCCTTGACATTTTTGGGATACTTCAATCGTCCATGCTTGACAGTTTCAATAATTTATAAAATAAGATAAATTGGTATATAATATCACTTTATTGTTCCCAATTATGTATGAAAAAAAGACTTTCTGAATGGGTCAGTAAAAAGCTGATGAAAACGTGCAATAAAACATATAAACTAATTTTTGGGGCCGCTGCGTAGTTTTTCACATAATATGTTACTGTGCATTGTGCACTAATTTTTGTTTCACTTTAAATGATACAATAATTTTAACTTTCGGTGGGTGTGCGTTTTCTTCTCAATTTGTGCATTTAACGCATTCATCGTCATAATTCATGAACTGACTTTAGCTTAATTCACATGAACAGCAAAAATGAAAAGGAGCAATGAGCAATAAAATCACGTAATATGATTTATCAGCATAATATTTTCACTGTCCTTGTTAAGTAATTCTAAAATTACAATGCGATTTTATGATGACAAAATTTAAAGGAAAAACCTCAATCGTGTGTGCGCTCTTGATTCCGATATTTGATAATGAACTATATCTATAGCGGTTTTGACAGTGGTGGTGGTTTCTTTTTTGGAAATCTTCATTGTAAAAGTGGTTTACGGCATAATATAGCCACTTGCTGCCTCCTCTATTCTATAAAATACAACCATGTTATTAAGTATCGCAGATACTTGATAAGATTCTATTCCGGCCGTCCGGCGGTCCGTACGTCCGGCCAAACGCGTTTTCTCAGCAATGACTAATCTAAATTCAACCAAATGTGGCACAGAGATACTAGAGACTTTTGCGCTGTTCTATTGAATTTCAGGTCAATAGGTCAACTCTAAAGATCAGAGGTTACCAACGGTAAAATATTTTTACATAGGACCTATGTAATGCGACACAGAATTTTAGGTTAGTTTTTATCAGGTCTCCGATTATGCAGTCTGTTTTTCAAAATTCAGGTTCTAAGGCCCTGATTCAGGCTCTTTTTTGCCAGATATAGCATTAATGCATTTTTCTCAACAATGGGTATACCAAATTCAGATACTAGAGGCCCCTGGGCAGTTTTCTATTGCATTTTATGTTGCTTAATTATTTGATTAACACCTGCAATACTTATCTCTGTTTTTTAAAATTTATTAGTTTTTGACACGACGACAAATTTAAATCATGTAACGAAGGTGAGCCACAAGTTAGGGAAAATCACGAAGGAGCCATAGCTTGTTGGTGTAGCAAAAAGATTCGGTGCTTGGTTTTCCTTGACAAACAAAAAGGAAAAGGAAGAAAGAAAGAGTGGAAATGATGATGATCAAAAGTAGCGATGAGTAAACGGATTTTTATGCTGAAGTAGCATTAAATGTGTCATAAGCTTGCACTAATTGTTTGTTTAGCAATTGACATTGATTCTATTTTGAGCAATGTTTGCGTAAAACTCTGCAACTAGAATTCCCATATTACATTTCAAGTGCTGTATCCAATAATAAGGCAACCACGATGATTAGCTTTCGGATTGTTTCGCTTATCAGTGTCACTTTACTAACTTTCAATTTAACTGTTTGGTGTTTGGAAATTCAAGTGTATGAATGCCCTTGCATGGATGCCAACTGCAATGCACATTTTGAAAATGGAAACTTGTCCACAATTTGGAGAACATTCGCTTATCCCGTCGAGCAAGATGAGAATATAACTGAACATGGGACAATCAGGTAATTCATAATTAGACGACAGTTGTCAGATAATGTTATTAAAATTTCAAAGTAAATAATTTTCAAAGCCCAACGGGTTTCTTTTTCTATACAAAGGCTCGTAAGAAGTAAAAACGACGTCTTAAATCGCCCCGATGACATGTCCGAAAACATCATAATCAACTTTTTAGAACCAGAAAATGCTTATGGTTATAAAGGTGAGCTGATTGGCACGTTGAAAGCGACAAACGAAACAGTTTTCATAGAAATCAGCAAGACTGGTGTACTGTCTTTATTCGACAGCAATACACCACATCATTTACTCGCGCAAGTCAACCCAGAAAGCTATTGTGTGCGACGGTAAGCAAAAATCTCATGTCCGTGTTGTAACATTTTTGCAATTACCGATCTCTAATGCGTCTATTAAACACTTATGCTAGAATAGGCTGAACGTTAGTCATGCTGCGGTAGAAGTATACTGTGGACGTTATCACAAATCATGTATACGAAAATGCTGCCCTTCAGGGTACGTCTTCTCTAATGATATTGATGTTCCCTGTGTACCTGACATTTCTGGCAAAAATGAAGAATGGATGCTACCCGTAATGTTACCAGGATCATCATCGTCAGTAACTGGAAAGAATTCCATTAAAATTCGCACGGGTTTTCCAGACTGTCACAATATGTACAATGTCTCCCTGACTTTGTCCAGTGCATTAACCAAATTCAGTTCACCGTTGCCGCGTATACCGTGAGTAATTGAAAAGTAGAACATATAAGTATAGTTTCTGACCAAACAGCTTCTGATAGCTTCATGATTCTAGATTTCGTATCTACGAAGATGGCATTATACAGTATCTGGGAGGTGGCTCCAGCGGATTGCAATGGAAAAACAAAGTTGTAGAAGCTGACTACTGTGTGGACACGCTTTCCGTTCCCGAAGATAAGCTAGACCTTACGTGTGGAGTAGATGAGCAAGATGTTCTGATCGTCTGCATAAAAGATCCTTTTAAAAGCGTTTCCACAAGCGAATGGGAATGGGTAGGGGTTGAAATACTTCAATCGTCCATGCTTGACAGTTTCAATAATTTATAAAATAAGATAAATTGGTATATAATATCACTTTATTTTGAAGCAGATTTCACGTCTGATTAAAATGGCGGCCATGTTACTTTCCATCTTTTTCCTGCTAATAACTGCCATGGTCCATTTTCTCCTTTGGGAAAAGCAAAACATTCACGCGTGGACCATTCTTGGCTATGTGGTCAGCCTCACAGGCTTTTATGTTTGCCTTCTTGCTATATATGCAGAGGAAACAAGGAAACGTCGGAACTTGGAAAATTTCATTTCGTTCTTCTCTGAAAGAGGCTGTTATGCTCTTGGAGTCATCACTCATTTCATGGGCATTTTCACTTTCAGCTGGCTCTCTGTCATAAATTTTGATCTATGGTGGACATTTCGCATACTCAAGCCAATGAACCAACGGAACTTTGAGTTCAAGCGTCTTTTCTGCTATGCCAGCTTTGCGAGTGTTGTGCCAACGGCCGTGGTCTCGGTGGGGGTCGCCCTGCAACTAACCCGCAAGTAATCAAGTTTAAAAATAGATGAAAATGAAAAGAAAACAAAAAATATATGAAAATACATGTTTCTTCTTCCGTTTGGGGAAACGCATTAAAATGTTTTTGCAATAATGTATTTGTTTTGACTATGTGTCGTCCTCGTTGCTGCTGTTATCATAAAATTAGAAAAGGAAGTGAGTCATGTCGGGAGTTTGAAGAGGATCGGACCGTTTACCCGATGTACGGACAAGAAAGTTGTTTCCTCAAGAACTCCTCACAACCATACTACTTTTATCTGCCTGTTGGAGTTCTTCTTCTGGCCAACCTCATTTTTTATTTATGTACCTCTTGTCAAATGCTAAGGATTTATAATGCCACCAAGAGACTATCGGATAAAAACACAAAAAAGCAGAAGGAGTCGTAAGCAAAAGTTGCATGTTTTCTCAAATGAAATTTCATTTTTAGCCATATTTCACAGCAATGTTTCATGTTAGGTGCGAACTATTCTGTAAATTGTTTCTGGTGATGGGAACCACGTGGATTTTTCAAGTCATTTTGTCACTCGTTGAGAATGAGGACGCCGTGTCTACCTGGTATTTTGTCCTGTATGTTGTGCTGGATCTGACAAACATTTTCCAAGCAATTGCCATATTTGTCATTTTTGTGTGCAAGCGAGAGACACTTCGAGCGCTACAGCAGAAGTATACGTGCTTGAAAAGTAAGAAAGCTGATGTGATGAGTGACAGCCATCTTAAAAAGAAAAATTAGCAAACATTTTTGTCCTGATTGAAATTTTTTAGGTTGTCTTCATCCTTTCCGAGGAATGTACCGTACCCCAACTATTATCAGTCGGTCTGATGGAAGCACCAAGATGAGTCGAACAGAGTTCACAAAGCACAATTCTATCGATAGTTGTAGTAGTGGTGGCGCTCCTTCCAACAATGATCATCGAAGGGATTCGGAGTTAATAATTTTTTCGTAGAAGAATGGCAATAATTGCACGAGGGTGTGCATACACAGTTTACAGCCAGTCGCTATAAAATGTATAAAAATGACCTTATTGTAATTGCTAGTCATTATATGCGATTACATTATTACAAAAATATAATTTATTGGAAACCAGGAACGCTAGTCTATGCAGATTGGTAATTTGTTAGCGTGCCGCTTCGTTTTCTTTTAAGTAGGTCCAGTATATTTTAAGCAAAGTACGGTTATATGCTTAAACATTATTAATGCAAACTACACCTTAATAAACACATGAAACTATATAAAATAAACTTTATTCATTCATTTTCATTCATTTGCATAAAGCCTTTCTTTTAATGAATGTATGCACGCTATGCATGTTGTTTGTGCTAGGCCAGTTAGGCGAACTGAATATAGAAAAAATATTACAAAACCAACCGTGCCATTATTCAGTTTTCTGAGCGAAAATACGGGCATTTTCAAGTTGCGACTTACTTGCTAATATCCAAAATTCAAATACCAACAAAATAAATCGAGCTGAACGAGATTGACGATTGCTTGATTTGATTTCATGAGCATAGAAATTACCTTTTGCTAGATGTTAACAAGCTAGGAATCTAGAACTTGAATTTATATTCATGAAATCGAGGCTACGCTCTTGCTCTCGTTGACATTAGGAGCAATGGAAGTGTTTTTACAAGTTTGTAATGCTTTCTTCACAAATGCGGCGTGTACCACATATTTTGCAGCTTATAGGAAAAAATGAATGTCAAAAGACAACGCAAATATAGGTACATAATATATTTTCAAAATACGCACAATAAATGCAACCTTCCCAATGTCGTCCTCAAAACTACTTTCATTGAATGTGCAGCATTTTTTTACTTGATTCAAAGGACCTACTTATTCGGAGGAGTTTTAAACAAGAAAAAATTACTTATTTCATTAGTACTATGGCCCGCTGGCTACAACTGCGTTTACACCAGATACTTATACTACCAAAACAAGCAAGTTCAATTTATTCTGTCATGGCTAGTAGTTTCGTTAATGAAAACAGGAAGGACCTTAAGCCACGCTACACAGAGAAACTGCATTTCGTAGAACATTTAAACTTGTAGTGCTTTTACTTCTGATGATAATGATGACACTTGTTGTCGCTCTCGTCGGCACAAGGCCAACTAAGTCATCATTATAATCAAAAAGTGAATCGCATCTCATCTCATGCAACCTGGTTTACCAAAAACCAGAAGTTGCCTACTGAAACTACTTACACTAAAAATTATGCGTCCCTTCCTATAATACAAATCTGCATGTTGTGTGTTTATAACTTTATGCTATTTAACCATGTTTTTATGGTGCGTACACTACAATTTCCGTATCTTAAATGGTCTGACAAGCAGCCGCGCACCGAGTAAAGTGAGTTACCGGTTATGCAACTAATTTTAGTAAGTAACACGCAGAAAAACTACTCTTTCCCAGACAATGAGTTGCGAAGATGTCTTATCTTACCGGTCTCATTAATTTTAATGGTTCGGCATCATTGGGTTTTAATGTATGAAACATTACTAAATAAGAGAGTGTAATTGTAAACGAGTGGTTTTGATTGCTAGGCTAGTTAGTCCTTAGTACGTCTAGTACCTATTTACTTGCATTACTCATAGAGATACCATTCAAAGTTCCTGTATAATGTATAGTAAAAGATAATACTATATACTACACGAATGTGTTACGAGGTATCAATTGCAGGGACTCTTATCATGACAGAAAGTATAACACGATGATCCACATTTCTAAAAGCTGCTTGCGTACGAACGAGCAGCCACAAACCGCAACAACTGTCAATAGTTACCAAGTCACCACCTTCGGCCTCCATACAGAAATAAATTCATATCGTGCATCTTCAAAAATCTATTTCCCTTCTTACGTTTTGTATTGTGAATAAGCAGAAAATGATGACGATCGAGGATGAACATAAGTTTTTACATTTTCGCTAGAAGTTAGATTAAGATAAAAGTACATGCAATAATATGTAATAAGAAACCAAAAGAATCATGATGGGCCCTACCTACCTACCTTAACTTGAGATGGTCATATTATTCACTGAAAAAACTAGGGTGGCAGACGTGTGCGTTGGTCATCCTCATTTGTTGAATTACCATGAATGAGCACCAGCAGCTAACTAAAGATGAAGGACTGAAAAAACAAAGGAGCTCTTTTCACCGATAAGTTAATTTAAAATCTGTATTCAAAGGGGAGGAGCGGAGCAACTATAGCAAGCATACTATCACACAAGTCTAGCACATTTTGTGTACCTGATTTTTATTGAGCCGTAAATATTTACTAACTAAAAACTGCTAACAATTATTACACCTGGCATTAGCTACCTGCTGTAAGCAAATTGTCTTGAATTTAATACCACGCTAGGGTGTACTACCACCAAGCCATTATGTGACGAAGCATACGGATGAGACGTTTTAATACCAGTTTTAAATGAAACAGGCTATCTGCAAAGATGTTTTCTGCATTTGAAGAGACTAGAAACGTTCTTTGGGTTTATTAAGAGTATTGGTCAAGTTTTGTGAATAAAATGGTTGCATGTTGTTAGTGTGTCATGGGGTCCCACAAAATCTGGAGGGACAAGGGGGCTGTGTCCGGGTAAAAGGCCAAAAACCTGTTCAGAGAGGGTCAACAAACTACATCTTAAAAACCTTAGTACGAAGACTCTCAACGGTTTAGTTGCTCATCGAGCTTCACTTTGCGACAACTGCTTTTTTGCAACCTCTCAACTTAACCCTTTTCCTCATTTTTTTTTCACTGTGTGCAGTCCGATCGGTATATATCTCAAGCGAGAAGCGTCACCACCGGTGGATTCAGTGTGGTTCTTGTAGTGTCGCTGTTCTGAGTGCGTCTTTCTCCCTCTCCGTTTTACCTTTCTTCTCTCATCTTCTCTCACTCGCTCTCTTCCTCCTGTTTCGACAACAACAACATATCGGCAGCGCAGCGTCGGCGCAAAAAAAGCACCTGCACCTTCTGTGGTGATTGTTTTTGTGTTTAGCAAAGCACCTAGGAAAGAAAAGTAAAAATTACTTATTTTTAAAAATACTTGAATCATTCGATATTTCAGTTTATTCCGGAAATCATTGTTCGTGTTGGTGTGTTCTTGAATAATTTGCTTGGATAAATATACGTACAAGAATTTTAAAAAACATAAATTGTATTATTTGGAAATCAAGTCAGGTAACAAATTTTGATTGACTATTATAAGGGAAAAAACCAAGCACCACTGGCAAAGGCCATCACAGCCTAGTTTCTCCTTGCCCCTGTCTTTCTGGAAACCACAATAATTTTTCATTGAAGCAAAACGCTAAAAAATAACCATAATTGATTTAGATTCTAGAAGCTTAAGAAATCGTGTTTGTTCATCATTTTTTATGTAAATTGATTCATACGAAATGAATGAGTAAGCTCGTATTAGCCTAGTACTATGAGGTACTGAGTAAAAAGATTGGAGTTAATCCAAGCCACGAAGTTTTCAGGCGGCTTCTATTTAATTGGATGATTTGCCATGGACACGAGCTTTATCTTTTTGTTATCTGTGTGGTTTAGAAAAACTTGAGGTCATTATTTCGTAGCGACGAATCAGACTATGTTTTAATGGGGATTGTATGAGCATGGGAAAAAATTAGATAATGAAAGGGAAGCCCAAAAAATCGCTGCACATGCACAGTTTCATTTCACTTTTTCTCAGTGCTCCGATAATCCAGATGCATGCTGAGAAGTGCATCCGTAGACTACCTTAATTATTTTCTTTTTAAAAAATCGTGCATTTGCAATTTCTGAGAGCCAAAGTGAAACCGAGTTGTTCGTACGTGATCTGAGTTACCTGATTATAAGCTTAGCTTTTTATAGAAGATTTTGTCCGTTTAAGTTTTAAGTGTTTCCAAAGTCTTAGAATTTTGTCACCAAATTCTTTTGGTTGCCATTTATTAGTGCATATCGAATTTGTCAAGTGAAACGATGGTATACTAGCCACTTTCTTACTAGCTTAAAGAAAACAGGGAAATGCAATTGCGCAGTTGAAGCGCATTCATACAAAACCCGAACCAAGTTGAATGAACTGAGCTGTCTGGTGAAATGCAGCAAAAAGCAGCTTGCACCTAATTAACAAAAAAAAGTTGCATAATATAAAAATCAATTTTTTCCCTTGTTTTATTATCAAGTTTTTCCTACCAGTTATGCAAAAGCACGACAAATTTTGCGTTGTAAAAACGAACGGCTAAACCAGTCAACCCGTTCGGTGTATTTTGTTTCAAAGAAACCTTATGTTTTTCTCCCTTCTTTCCTACACCTCTGCACTTTAAGGAATAAATTTTTGCAGAAAAGAGTTACGTTAAAGGAAAGGGAGTGTCGTCTCATCGTGCATACTGTTTAACTGCATGATTTTTTTAGCCTCGAGGACGCGCGTGTACAAACGTAGTGTCAAAATCATCAGAATATCAGAAAACAGCAAAGATGTTTTTTCTCGTTCTCTCAATTTTTTAAAGGTGCAATTGCCAAATAAAGTCAAAACCCATAGTTTTTGCTTAGTATTCGCATTTTAATCCCAGCATATCGTCGTGATTGAGCTTGAAGCGAAAAAATCGTAATGTACTGTTCTTTTTTCTGCAGAAGGAAAGAAACCGGGTTGACCGGTTCTCTTGATAATCATCATCCGCACCAGTACGGTCATCATAATAATATTGTTGATATTACTATTATTGTATTTAAAAAATGCATTGAGCAGCATCAG
Organism: Entomobrya proxima; assembly: GCA_029691765.1. Classification (NCBI taxonomy): domain Eukaryota; kingdom Metazoa; phylum Arthropoda; class Collembola; order Entomobryomorpha; family Entomobryidae; genus Entomobrya; species Entomobrya proxima. The sequence continues at coordinate 29,299,277 of CM056173.1, forward strand.
TACCACCACCAACAACAATAACAGCACTGCTTGCCATGTTGAAAGGCCTTTTTCGTAACAGTGCTCAATAATAAGTCTGACAAGAAAACAAGGCTAAATACCAGAGATCACCACCAGCCAAGCACCGCAACTTTTTTTATCAGCTTTCTTTTCTTAATACTGTAAAAGTACTAATATTGCAGAGGATTATTAATGAGAGCATAAGGAACTGGTGACTGGTGACGCTGGTTGCTAATGCTTAAACATGGCATAATAATGCATGCATTTGTGTGCATGATTTTTTTCTCAATTTTAAAACCATCTCATTCAAGTTTTTTTTTACCACGACTGGTTTCATTCTTGCTATTATTACAGAAAAAATATGGAATAGATTGAAATCTGATATTTCCTGACCCGCTTCCACATTTTTGCGCACAATTGACAATGGCATAGAAGATAGCAACTAATTGCATCAGTGCAAAACGATCAATGTAAAATGGGACTAAATAAATAATATTTAAATTGAGAATATTCATAAGTTTAGCTTTAGGATTAATGCAATAATCACATAGGACAGCAACGTCAGCAGATTTTCTTTGAAATAGCGGTGATGCGCTTGGATGCTTACATTCGAATGAAATGTACAACTTGGCATTAAATTAATCGCCAAGTTGTGTGCGCGTAGGCGCTTAACAGCTTTCCCTATTCGAAAAGACGTGACCATCAGCATCCGATTATTACGGTAATAATATTTATGGCTTTGTAAAGAGATACTGTGAACGCGTGTGAGCATTTGACTGCATTGCCCAATTTAGTTTATTCCACTTCCCTGCATGCTACACAAGTTCGTAGAAGAGTAGATTGTGAATGGCAGACCTTTTTCTCGGTAATTTTAGCATGTATCGGTGAAATATCGGTACAATTGAATGCAACAAATCCCGCATTGATCTTCATGCTCGTGTTACTACAGAATAGACTTGCTATGTAGATGTAGTAAAAAAACCATAATATTTTTTCGTGTAGCTCATTTTGTTTGATTGCTTTAAAAATTAGCAACGCTAATGTTTGTTGATCCTACACAAGAACCTTGATACACAACTAATTGCGTGTTTACTCAACTAGGACACTTTTCTGAAAGGTTCATGCTTTCTCATAAACAAATAAGTCAACTCATTAACTTTTGTGCGCTCATGCTTGGCAATAATAATAGATTTTATTGAGTTATTTTCACATTTGCACGGAGACTGGTACTTTTCTCTTTCGATTTTTATTTGGCCTTTGCCTGGCCATTTCACGATCAGCGAAAAGGCCAAAGAAAAGAATGAATGAGCATGACGAAAAATTAACAGAAAAACGAAAATTTCCTTCGGTGCTGGTTCTCTCTGGCTGGTTGCATTTCCTAGGGCATAGGGGATTCCTACCTACCTTATCATTGATAGAATTTTAATCTTACTAAACGCTTGAGTAGTGGTAACGTTTGCCTTGTCTTTGTTACCGATACATTGGATGCACCACACTGAATACCTGAATCTCGGCGATTTTCTTTTGACTGGTCGACTCCTTCATTTTCTTGTATCAAGTCTACTCATCTTGTGTTTACCGTTCGTTTCAAGAGACTCCCACATTGATAAGTAGCACATTTTTCTTGGTGATCATCATGTTGCGCTGGTATAGTAGAAGTAGTCGTGGCAGAGTACCAGTTGTTCGCATTGTTGTCGACAGGTTTTTTTCTAAGCCTATAGCTTTAACCAACATCACCTTTTGCCTTCGAGTTTTAATGTAAAAAATGCACAAGTCGCGCAGTGTAGGATGGCAAATGGCAACTTGTTTTTGGGTCAAAAAGGTTGGTTTTACTTTTTCCTTTAAAGAGGTTGCCTTTCATGAAACTGATACGCGTCACATACAATTGCAGACGCAAATTCAAAATGTGGCTAGTAGTTGCCATTTACTCCGATTGTTGCAAAGATGTGCACGTTTTTATCTGAACGTTTCTAGCAGTAAAACAATATTTATGGTATTTTTCTCTTGTCGTCATTTTCGTCATTTCATTTTACACATTAACATTGATACCTGGTTTAGTTTGCGAGATTTGCTAATCGTTGAGATATTATGGTCATTATGATTCATGATCAACGACAGGGAATGTAGTGGTAGCAAAAATGAAGGACTTATGACTTTGCTCTTCTAGCTAACAGCTTTCCTCTGAGTTTACTCAGTTTACTGTTGATCTTGCTGTTGTTCTTGTTTTTCTTCTGAAGAAAGAAGAGGCACTTTCTTGATTTGCTTCTCTTATCAGCAAGTTTTCTTTTTTTGCAATTATCAGACAGCAACTTAGTTTTCATTGCCATTGCTGCAATTTTTTTATTGCTGGCAGGTGTAAGTTGGATGGAATGTGTTAGGCTGTCTTACAAGTCACTAGCAGAGGGGAGTTTTAATATGCGGATGTGAATAATTGCGCTTGCAAGAAATTTCACAAACTTTTCATTGAAGATGATAATATGTGCTTAAAAATGACAAAGCAATAATGCTAGTCTCTACAATGATATTTATAGTTGTAATAATAATTATTAAAAATTATCACCATTTTATTGCTTTAATTTTCAGCTTGGTTGAGTTAAATCTACAGAGCAAGGTACTTTGATTTTCCTTATTTGTCGCTCTCCCTTTTTGCTGACCAGTCAACCAAGCAAATGTTTAAACCATAGACAAGTAGCTTTGTTTAGATATGAGAAAGTTTAATAGATTCATGATTCATTTGTAAAGAACACACTGACGGAACAAGAAGCAACTAAAGACATTTGTCTAAAATTGAAAAAGTTTTCAAATTGCAATTCTCAGAGTTTCTCATTTCGGTTTGTATGTGTGCTTTTTCTCTAGAAAAATGCGTTTGTGGTCATTTCTCGTGATACCTTTTCTGGTTACCTTGACGTATGGAGCCCCCATTTCTGAAGTGGCACCCCCAGCCGTTGCCGCAGAGCCTGTGGTCAACGCTGCGGAGCCCGAAGTTGCAGCCTCCGCCCCGGTAGCTGCTGTTCAGGAAAAGGTGGACGAGCCCCAGAACGTGCCCGTTGCAGTTCCAGTTTCCGCTGATGCAGTCGTTCCTGAAGCAGAATCCGCCGTGGTTGCTCAAGAAGTTGAAGTGACCACTGTGGTGGCTCCTTTGGCTGATGCAGCGGACGAGGAAGTCGCGACTACTCTTGCTCCAGTTGCTGATGAGGGTAACGTGAGATTAGTGACAATCTGTAAGGTTTTTCTGTAAAACGCTATAACATGCGTTCACTATATCTTCAGAAACCAACCGTGAGGGACGTCAAGTCGACGATGACGATGAAGAGGAGGAAGCGGACGACGATGACGATGATGATGATGATGAGGACGAAGAAGAAGATGAGGAGGATGAAGAAGACTCCCCAGCTCGTGGAGACGGAGCTAAGCCTGCTGCCAAGCCCAAGTCTGGAAACCCCTCCAAGAAAGCTGCAGCTGCTTCAAGTGGTAAGCCAGTACCTTCTTTGAATGAAGGTGGTGGTGAAGATGATGAAGCCGAAGATATGGGACATTTTGAAGGTAACGGATCTCCAAAATCCCGCGAGAACAATTCTGATGAGGCCGAATCTGACGAAGAACCCGTTGAGGAGAAGGAGAAGGCTAACGATGAGGAGGATGTTGAGGATGATGATGACGATAGCGACGAAGAAGAAGAGGCCGATGAAGCTGCTGGTAAAACCACTTTTATGTAGTAGAAACCAGATTGTACTAGATTTAGACGTTGACCTGCTTAATTTCTAATCATCGCTATTTCTGATTATAGGACCACAAGGATTGGTTGCCGAATCCTCCTCCACCGAAGCCCAAGGAGCTGAGCCAGAAAATGAGGATGCCGACATTCCACCAAACCCAGTTATCCAGAATGAGGTTGAGCAACAACCTCTTGCCGTTGCCGTTGTTCAGAACGAAGTTTCTGACGTCCCAGGTTTTACATGAAACTAGGAATTACCATTTTCTTCTAAATCGGGCTTAGTTAACCTGTAAAATATTTGTTTACTCGTAGTCGTTCCAGTGATTGTTTCTGAAAACCCAGAATCCCCTCAGCCAGTGGTAGAGCAAGAGGAAGAGTCCGGCAAAAAGTCTTCCGGAAAGAAGAACAAGGACGACAAAGAGGATGATGATGATGAGGATGACGACGATGACGACGAAGATGAGGATGAGGAGGAGGACGACAATGCCGCTCGTTCAGAGAAGGTAACTAGTAGCAGATGCTAGAAATACTAAATATAGCAATTTTAAGTACTCATCACATAATGGTTTTAATAATGTTTTCAGGTCAGCCAAGCCCGTGCTGCCTATGATGACAACCGTGATGCCGATGTTCTCTATTACTACCCATACCCCGACCATGCACAAGTCACCGAATTCTAAATGATTTTATGAAATTGCTCACACCAAACCAAAAACCAAACCAAACAAAATTCCTACCTGAATGTTTTTCAACGTAAAAAAATATTTAATTGCTATTCTCTGAACCTGTCAACGTCGTCTACTACTGCGCATCGTCTCACAATATGCGTGGTTAGCAGATATCCAATGACACAACATTTAGAGTCATTTTCAAAGAAAAAAGCAAGTCGACTTATGTTACAAATTTGTTTTCTGTAAACATAAAAAAGCAAAAGATTATTTATTGGATTCTACTACTAGTTAACTTGATATGAAATCTAGCGCCTGGTGCGCGAAAAACCCGGTGAGATACTCTCTCTCTCTTTACGACGAGGCATTTCCTATACGTGCTTGCTTATGGAACAAGGGATATAATTAGGATGGTTACTTAATTTATATTGTTTATACATTTAGTAATTTATTGTCATTAGCTAAGTTTCTACTTGTCAGAAGGACAAGGCAAAAAATGCATCCGGAAATTTTAGAAAACATTGTTGTTATAACGTACTTTTGGGGGGATGAAATAACTATGAATGCCACTGGTGTTCTCTCAGTATTTGCTAGACTGTTGTACTACTACTAATTAATGTAATAATTGCCTGTTCTTTTCTTGTTGATATTATCATTAGTGTTGTTGTTATGGCTACCTCTATGCTGCTATTTATTTATATAAATTGTTTTCTTCAAGGGACAAAAGAAAGAAAAAATACAAAGAGGATGATTAAAGATCAACACAACTTGAGCTTATTATGAAATGACCCATTTTCATGTGGTTATTTTGTTCCTTCATTTTAATGATCATTTAAAAGCACATGCATTTACTTTTTTTAAACATTCATATTATGCAGTAATGAAATATGGAATACATCATGGAGTTGTAGTAGGAATGGAGGATAGATGATGGTTTTTTTCTTTTCGTTCATCTTGCTTTCTTTAAAAAATTTCTCTTCCAATCTCATTGCGTTAATAACAATCTGTTCAGAAATGGTATAGTTCGATATTTAATTTTTAGATAGGAATTTTTCCTAGTTTCTTATGAAACGCGATGTCTTTCTATAAACCCAATCAAAACCAGGCAACCTAAAAGAAAAGCTACCTAATTTTTCAACTCGTCCTTGTTAGCTAGATTGACGTACTACATCTAAACTATCGTAAGCACTCGATATCAAGACATTAATTATTCTATTTTAATTACTATTAAATGAATATGATATTAGAAACAAGGTATGTGAATGTAAAAAAAATTAACACAATCTTTCCTTTTGGTTGTAATTTATACAAACATCAGAGTAATCTAAATTAACTGTCAGTTTGTATCCGCCCATAATTTCCTGTTAGTGAGCTTACAAAATATGATACAATGACATAAGCATGCTTAACAACGTTGTTTAAAATTGCATAATATCAATCCATTTAATATGCAGGCTTACGTCATTTTATCCATATCCATAAATGCACGAGGCGTTCCATGTCAAGTCCCTTGTACTAGATCATCACTTTTGGACACGCATATTTCTAGTTACATGTCTCTATTTCATTATTTATTCAGGCGGAACAATGACATCAGCGATTAAAACTATTTTCAGGTGGAATTTTATTATCAAATGCATCATCAATGTCATCATACATACTCCAGCAGGTTTTCGTGCGATAAGTTGTCCGCTTATCATATAATATTTTCCACCAATTTCGACTGCATTAATATACCTTATCAAGAGCACGTCGCCGCTGTAATAAGATATGTGTCTCCCGTAACACATTTCCATTTGCCAAAGTATTCATTTATTTCATGTCAAGCTTTCCAAAGTGCTTTGTTTATACCAATATAAATGCAAAATATTGATAAACGTGGAAAAACACCTGGAATAGAAAGCAGAAAACTCATTTATTCGCTTTCTTTTGCATTGTCATTTGTCATTGTCACTCTCTTCACAACAAGAAGAAAAAAGTGCTGGTCAAGCGTGAAGATACATTCAAAACTAAAACTCAAGTAATTGAGGTGATTTGGCTTTCAGTATATAATGGTTTACACTTGCCGGCGGGTCAATTGGAGCGGTTATCATAGCATCAAATCATCGACAGAAAGGTATTATTTCAATTTCAGCTTTAATTGCTATTCGGTATTCTTGCTGTTAAAGCTAATAGGTACATAACTGTCAATTTGAACGCATCAATTCAAGTCTAAATTTGGGAGTGCAATTAGATTAGCAAAACTCAAAAGTCATTAATCTAATATCTAATAATTTGCAACGAGACTTGAATTATTGTGCTTGTAACCAAATGTCTGAACATCTTGAGAAACCGAGCTTCTGTTCGGAAGAAAGAAATACGTTTTGGCCTCCTTTGGAAGCAATGGATAGTGATTCAGGGTTGCATTGCTAATTAATTGTTGTTGCATAAGTTGAACTATTGTCAAGTCCTTGAGGCTAATCCAAACTTTAAACTCACACGACAATTTAGCCAAAATCTAGTCTTACGTTTTAGCTCATGTGCTAATGCCATCCAAGATTCCTAGAAGGATTTACATGAAAAGTTTCAGCCGTTGCGTTGGCATCCACGAATTGGCTTTGTCATTGTCATCGTTATGTGCCAGATTGAGATGTGAAGGGAAATCATTCATTCTTTATGTTGCCTCATTACTCAGGTTTCATGAGACATATTATACGACTGTGCGACAGTAGTAGTGGCTTCTACTAGAATGGCTTGGTGTTCCGGCAAACAAAATCTACCCTTCAGCAAACAATTTTTCCAGCAACTTATTTAACTCCTTCAGCAAACGATTTTAGCAAACAATTTTAAAAGTTGTTAAGAATCGAAGATTCTACTTTAGGTATTCTGCCGTCCGGTATTATCACATTAAGTGTTTCTTATCACATAAAGTAACTCTATTTTTTATTTTTTGTTGATTTGAATTGACCCCTTTTAAAGCATTACATTAAACCTTTAAATTTAGCGATATACACATATACTGGAAACAATCAAAACCGTTTGATTGTTTAAAGAGCATACAGGACTAAACAAATTTAGTTTCATTGTATATAAATGAGAAAACAATTTCCATCTTTTCCTATCTGAAAGTATGTACAAAAAAATAATTGTAAATTTGCTTTATGGTACTGACTACTAAAGCATAACAGCATAAGTGTGAGCTTGAATTAAATACAATGAATTTTACAAAAAGTTTCTATTCCAGTCTGTATGCGTATTTACTTTAGCCAATGGTTCTTGTACTTGTCTTCATCATCACCTCCACACAGGGCAGATAAAAATACTATTCCATGTCCTATCCAATACTTGCAAAAAATCGGATCTTGAAACTCCACAAACTCCTCTAGCGGTCTTGTCTCGTTTTCAAAGTCTGGGCTATCAAATTTTAGATACCCGATATCCATAAAAGATATTTTGGGAGTTTGTTTGTTGAAATGTTCCACAAACAGCGTGTCCAAAAAACACCAATTATTGGATTTTATGGTTGTTTTAAAAGCAACATAAACAAAAATAAGTTTTGTTTTCAGGTAATTAGTTCGTTGTTCCACCAAAGTATAGCAACCTATTTCCTCAATCCATATAAGTCATACAAATGCTCCCAAAAGACCTAAAAATACCGTCCAAAAAATTAGAATGTATTTTTCTAAAATAGTAACCTTAAATACTCTCCAATAACCGTAATTACCTTCCATTAACCTTAAATACTCTCCAATAACTGTAATTACCGTCCATTAACCTTAAATACTCTCCGGTAACCTTAAATACTCTCCGGTAACCTTAAATACTCTCCGGTAACCTTAAATACTCTCCGGTAACCTTAAATACTCTCCGGTAACCTTAAATACTCTCCGGTAACCTTAAATACTCTCCGGTAACCTTAAATACTCTCCGGTAACCTTAAATATCTTCCAGTAACCTTAAATACTCTCCGGTAACCTTAAATACTCTCCGGTAACCTTAAATACTCTCCGGTAACCTTAAATACTCTCCGGTAACCTTAAATACTCTCCGGTAACCTTAAATACTCTCCGGTAACCTTATATATCCTCCAGTAACCTTAAATTACATCCGGTAACCTTAAATACTCTCCAGTAACCTTAAATACTCTCCGGTAACCTTAAATACTCTCCGGTAACCTTAAATACTCTCCGGTGACCATAAATATTCTCCGGGAACCTTAAATACTCTCCGGTAACCTTAAATACTCTCCGGTAACCTTAAATAACCTCCGGTAACCTTAAATAACCTCCGGTAACCTTAAATACTCTCCGGTAACCTTAAATAACCTCCGGTAACCTTAAATACTCTCCGGTAACCTTAAATACTCTCCGGTAATCTTAAATATTCTCCGGTAACCTTAATTACTCTCCGGTAACCTTAAATATCCTTTGGTAACCTGAAGCACCTTCCAGTAACCCTAATTACCCTCCGGTAACCTTAAATAACCTCCGGTAACCTTAAATACTCTCCGGTAACCTTAAATACTCTCCGGTAACCTTAAATAACCTTCGGTAATCTAGAAATGCAAGGTGCTAGAAATTGCTTGCTGAAGGGTAGATTTTGTTTGCCAAAGTGTCCTTGCCGAATGGCTTGGGGTAGTGTGAAGCATTCCTATTGACACTTCACACTAAACAAAGTAGACAAGTATATTTCCAAAGATCTATTTTAAAAATACATAAAAGTTACCTTAAATCGCTACCATAATTCAACCGTGCTTGTAATTACTGTTGTAGGTAAAAATCGTCTTGTTCAATGTTGATTTCACTGTCAGTTATCTCAGCTTAGTTAAACAACGCTGCATTTCAAGTTTAAAAGCATAATTTTAAACGCATTTCGTTTTTATCAGTGTTTAAAATGAAGTGTTCCGCATTCATCTCATTGTGCTGCAGTAATGCCAAAACCTGTAATTTGCAAAATTTTAGAAGCATTGGAAATCCGGCGAAGCAAAGTGCCAACCTGAGTAGCATAATATGACGTTGGCCACCTTCTCTAGTCAACTCGCATGCATGCTCGCTGCTGAGCACTGAGAAAATGTGAAAGGAGCGGCAGATGCAAACTGCCCTTCTAAACCTTCCAGCTGAGCCTTCTGTTGATTTCCTATTTATTTGTTCGCTGCTCCTCCTGCTGCGCTGATTGTGAAATCTGTTTTAATTGCTCCTTAATTAGTCAGCAGATCCATCCCAATCCGCCACAAGCCACACAAGTCCCGTCCCAACACCTATTTACCTTTTAACTCTTTTTATTTCCTTTTTCCTGCAGATTAGACTGTCTGCTGAAGATAAAGTTTAATTGCAAGTTATGCAGACGGTGGTGGGCCATTGTCTTTGGTTTTAATTATGGTGCTGACGCAATTAGTTTAATGCCAGAATAGAAATAAGACCAAGTTTTCTTTGCTAAATACGTAGCTCTACGCGCACAAGGAGACATTTTTGTCACAATCAGTTTTAGTTTATTACGCTGCTGTCTGTTTTTTATGTTGAAGGTCAAACTATTTTGGTAGTGGTGGCGGCGGTGGTGGAGTCGGTGGCGACCTTTTCTAGTTTTAATATCGAATAGCAAGCTGTTTTTGGCAAAGTTGGCCAGATCTCTAGCTAAATACTGCGACTATGTCTGCGCCGACTCAAGACATTGTACATCAGGGATGGCTTTGGAAGTCCCCTCCAGCAAAAGTGATCTTTAGACCAGTAAGTTGATCTTTTCTTATAAATTGATGTCATTTTATCAGAGTTATATGTTTGCCCCTGCTAGTCCAAGGTAGATTTTAAAGGTGGAATGTTTTTTTTATTTTAGAAACGATGGAGTCGTCGGTGGTTCATTCTTAAAACGGGCTCGTACCCCCAGCAATATATCTTGGAATATTTTCATGATGAGAGTGCTCGACGGTCCAAACGGAGCATTAATCTGGACGAGTGTGAGCAAGTGAGTAGAGAGGTGGAGGAAAGGAATATATTTTGAGGTGGGTGGTGATTTGATGGTATAAGGTATTTAAACTGGCTGGATTTTTTTTAGATATGTGGGCCGTTAAGTGTACAGGATCGGCATCATCGATATGCATTCCACCTGCGAACGCCTAGCAGAACTTATTACCTTGCGGCGAACACGGAAGCCGACATGAAAGGATGGATTCAAGCGCTGTGTCAAGTTTGTGGCCTTAAAATAATGGAAGATGATAGTGATGGAGTTGGTAAGCATAAATTTGTTGATAAAATGAACAATAGTTTGAATATTTGCTAGGCTAATAAACGTTTGAATATTATGTTGGTTTTTGTCTTTTCAGTGTACGCAAAACCTAGTAATGAAAATAGCACTCCTGTGGTCAATGAGCCTCCTGAGAGCCACAATGAAAGTGATGGTAGTAGTCCCACACCATCAAACAAAAGTCCATCCGGTCCTTACATACCAATATCTGAGTGCTTTACTGGGAAACCCATTCATTACAACACCAATGGCAACGAGGAGGTTACTTATTATAATGTGACATCTTTCCCGTTTCCACCAAAGGTCAATTGGGCAACTTACCCAAGCATTAGAGATGATGGGAGTGGCCCAAAAGAGGTGAGTTACGCACCACCAAGACCACCCAAAAAGAATTCGTCAAAGCCAACAACTCCAACATCAGTTACAACACAAACTAAACCCAGTTGCAGTCCAAAGAGCCCGGATGACTCACAAAACAATGTTGGGCATTCTGCTGGGGTGTACGAAAATCTTGAAGAGAATTCTGAGACTTCCTCAACTTCACCATCATTACAATCACCACCTGGTTCGGCGGGGGGTAGCTTGTATTGCAACATACCTGACACAACCGAGAATAAGACTGCCGGAGCTTTACAACAGCCATCGCTATCTCCGACTCCGTCGAGTCCATCAGGAAGTTCACCAAGTGCCATACCGCCTAAAGTAGACAGGAATTTAAAACCTGAGGTTAAGAAAGCAAATGAGTTCAATTCAGCCTTAAGAAATCACTCTGCTTCATGTGCCGTACACTCGCAGTCTCGACACGGCTGCATGACTCTACCTAATAAAAGTAGTCAAAACAACTTTTACGGAGGATATTACCCTGGACCGGAAATTGATCGAACCCGGAAACCCTCTGATGGTCATTTAACTTTGAGTTCTACACCTGCTCAGTTGAAATCACAGTCTGCGGCCCAAAATAATTCGAAAACATCCACAAATGTACGAATGAGTAGCACTTCTACTCTACCAAACAGTTCAAGAAATCGCCGGGCTGGGCCTTTAATTTCTCCTCATGACAAAAGGTCTCCAGGTTTCCACGAACATGATATGGGACAGGAGCTTAGTGGCACGTACATGCAGATTGACTGTAAAGCCATCAAGGAAACTGAGGCAAGATCACAAACACTTAAACTCCCCAGCAGCAAGAAGGGTAGCATTGTCCCCGCACACGAAGGTTCCGTAGAATACCGCCTCATTGATCATGTTAAAACAAAGGCCTTAAATCAAATGAGACAAGACAGAGAGAAGCAACTACAAGTCAACACACCTCGTCACTAGATTTCATACAATCCTGTTTTATAACGGTTTCCAGTAACTATTCACATATTTAAAATTCACAAAAGCCGAGTGCATGAAATGAACTGCTGAAATATGACTTCATGCATAATATCATAATGAGAATGAATCGTCACTAATTTACAGACTGCAAACCTCTGTGTGGGCCAGCTTCAGCTTTTAATTCTAATTGTTTTATAATTGGTGTGTCTGAGATGGTTCTTTACATATTAGAATATGTAATTTGGTTATGAAAATTGCATTCCGGTTTGAAGAACTGGATCAGCCTTTAACGTTTGCATTTGTCAATGCAGAAAACATTTTTGTAACTGTTTGTTACATACACTTTAGTTTACCACGCAAAGGCGTATTAAGTTTTCTTATTGAATTACAATTTGAAAAGTATGAGCGATAGTTATGCCTAGCTGTAATTGAAAGTAATGGTGCAATCAGAAAGTTTACAAATGCAATGAAAGTCTAAATGAACAATTTTTATTAGACACATGCTTAATTAAATAGATCTGTATCATTTTACTAGTTATTAGAGTAGTTGATACAATTGTCTTTCGTCTTTGACTTTTTGGGAACATATTCCTTCTCAGTAAAATGGGAGTTTCTACGCACATAAACAATACCTGATTGCCTTATAATCAATGCCTTCAAATACAAAATCATATCTTTGTATACATCATAATTAGTCTGTCAATTGTCTCACATATTATGGTAGAATTTACTACGGAACTTTTGAACAATCGAGTAAATTCAGTTAATCCTGCAACTATATAGTGCATCAGTAAAGCAATAAATGAAAATACATACTAGTAAAATTTGCCTATTTACGAACTCAGACTAGTAGAATGTTTGAAATGTAATCGTTTTTCATATTGTGGAACGTGATTCTTTATGCTTTAAATACTAGATAATATATCACAATTATCGAACTGACGTATGACGTCATATACGACCGAGGTTTTTTTTGTATTCCGCAAATAATGTTGCCAACTTTTTTAAATTTGTTTTTGTTTTGGAACAGTGCTATTTTAAGGTAACATCGCCACAAGTCGCCAGTTTTTTGTCGTAAAAGGGTTTGGTTCTTTTGTACACTTTATTGATCTCGTAAAGTAAAACAACCCTGTTTAAAACATTTTGTTATTTTGAGGCCAACGCGCGAGGCCGGTAAGGGTGAGTAGTTAGTTTGCTGTTGAAAGACAATCGAGTAGTGTGTAGCAGTTTCATTAAAATCACTGATGCATATTTATTCAATGAATATTATGTCATCGTAGCAATCTTGTCATCAAGTCTCATGTAATGAATACATGTCATATGACTGTCTAATTCATCCGATGTTTTGTTGATATGAACTAATCCAATATGTTCTCAGTTTTACTGTTATAATCTAATTAGTTGCTACATAATTCATCCATTTAATTTCAAGACGATGAAGTTGGAAACATGTCGATGTGTATGTAGGGAAACGTAACTTTAATAATCATAATCTAACAATTAAACAATCAGTTAAAAAGTCAAAATATACTATTGGTTGCACTGTCTGTCATTACAGTGGGACAATGAATTGTAGTACAGTAAAATTGATTTTTAAACCAAGTAGTGCCTATTAATTCTTTACAGTTTATAGAAGATACATAGTAGGGTTAATGCAAACTTGCAATTTAGTTAGTAACATAGCTTAAATGCCTAAAATGCCTATTTTTAATGTATAGTACACCATACAAAGTACAGATTTAAGCTAACAGCAAAAGGGATCAGCTTAAAGTTTATTGTAGAATGTCCAAAGGACTTCAAATACTATTTACTACCGCTATTTGTAAACCAATAATGGCCTCATTATAAAATGCTGCAAATATCAGGTTACATGAAAAATTTAAAATTGAAAAACACTCATATTTACAATCTGGTGATAATATCTAATTGGCGATATAACTAAAGTGCAATTGAAATGTTCAAGATTTTTTGAGTTCAACCCGTTTCATACAAATTAATTATGAATCACGAGAAGCCTTACTCTGTTAGTTACATTTAAATTGACAAATCTCTGTATTGAATGTAAGATACATGTGCTACAAAAACAAATCATACACAACCTGCGTTACTACAGATACAATTATATAATAAAAATATAGCAATGTTTTATGTAAATAGTAGATTTACATAGTATTCTTCAATTATGAAGACTGACCCAGAGAACGCATACCCGTAGTTTATAGTTCGAATGTACACATCACAGTGTAGTGAATATCGTAATAATGAAAATCAACAAGTAGCCAATCAATCCAACAAACTCACAAAAACACTATACATATATTTTAAACCGTATATGTGAAAACCGATAACATAAATATTTTCTCTTTTGATTTATTGTGTTTACATGTAAATATCCAAGAATTCAAGGAGCATAGATGACAGGTTTTATGCCATTTCTGTTATCTATGTTTCCAGTCATCATTCATTATGTCGCGGTTAATTTTATGTATTTTATTTTAAATATAAATATATAATATGTTAGTAAATGTATGTCCTGTAAGGATCGTTTACTTAAATAAAATATCAATAAAAATTTTATTGAGGGTTTTACTAAAATCTTTATTTAAGTCGATGCCTGCAAGTTTAATATTACAAGTCTTCCAGACATCTACATAACCTTGATTTTCACATCGACCACTGTCAATACTGTCATACTTTTGATTATTTGCATGTTTCATGTTCACATTCCAGGCAGACTTGGACAACCATGATTACCTACATGTTGAATGATTCATAAATAAAGCTCCTATTTCCGAGTACAAGTCTTTTCAAATGAAAATCATATAATTTTGCATAATATTTCAAGTTATGGGTTTGCAATTGTGTGCCTTCTAGTGAACTCTACAACAATAATTAAAATATGTGACAAAATATATGTATATATTAATTTTATCCATCAGTAATTGGTTTTATGAGTAATTTTACATTGAATTTTGTGGATATTCATACATCCATCATAGAAAAGATTTTATTTTATATAATAATCGTAAGCGAGGTTACACTGGTTACCTATTTTTTATTATGAAATTAAAGTAATTTGCAAGTAGGTGCACTTCCGTTCTTTGGTTCATGAAAGTAACGTTTGGAGCTGGATTTTTAGATTACAGGTTGTGGGACTTTATCTTTATGGTTGTGGGCGCTGCTGAGGGGTTGAACCATGGTACGCTCCTGCTCTGGACACCCCCTATCCTTGACTCCGGATATCATGCTCTAATGCTCTACTGAACTTTATTTAAAATCTTCCCATCTTTAGTACCACCGGATGAATACTTCAAATCTCATGTGCTCGTTTGCACTCTCTCAAAGCACACATTTCCCTCTGCTCGTATACCGATGCCATTGCAATGCAACCTACTGCTGTCATATCAAGTTTTTAAAGCTTTTGTTTTCTCAGTGTTGGCTGAACTAAACCCCAAATGCACTTAAACTTTGCTTGTATTAAAAAGTGAACGTTGCAAAATAAAACGATAGAGCAATACTCTTT
This sequence comes from Entomobrya proxima, assembly GCA_029691765.1. Classification (NCBI taxonomy): domain Eukaryota; kingdom Metazoa; phylum Arthropoda; class Collembola; order Entomobryomorpha; family Entomobryidae; genus Entomobrya; species Entomobrya proxima. The sequence goes on from CM056173.1 coordinate 29,314,719, forward strand.
GTTTTAAGAATTATCATTAAAATTCTCATTTTTCAATAAAATGGTTATTAGAAATTTAGCTAAAAATAAGATGATGAAATAACTTGCCTGCGCGCTATCATTTGACATTTTCTCCTCTTGCACTTGCTTGCCAACATGCATGCCATAACGCGTCACCTCTTCAAGTTTAGCTTTTCTTTCCTGCAATGTACTTGTAGCATGCAAAAGTTTCAATGTATATTTATTTACGCATGGGAAAACGATTAGAAATTCCTTTTCAGGTTTCATGTGAAAGCTGCAATCTTCTCTATAAAAATTATACCCTCATCATGTACCATCCATCATAATCATCCTATATTTCATTATTTATTTAATTCGCCGCCCTCCCCGTCCCCGTTCTCCTGGCCAGCAACCAACTCCACCTTTTTGCCCATATAGCATATAAAAAATTGCTTTGCCTAGCTTGCTGTTTCCCACCTGCTTTTAATTACCACTAAACATGCCCACATGGCAGTCCATTATCACCATCATGATCATTATTACTGGAGAATAAAATGGTATCTTTTTCATCCGAACGCTTTTCCATGAACTTTCAGGAGTCTTGCATTCAGCTCAACTTACCATTGCAATAAAAGTCTGGAGATGAAATGCGTATTATCATTGTAGTTACCTGTGTTGTTGCGTCGTGGACTTTGGATTATCGCTTTGCAAGACATGACTATGACACATTATACCATTAAAACACTTTTTTGTCCAACTTTTGTAGTTGATATATGACTGTTCTGAAAATAGCGCAAGGAACGAACGAGCAGAGGACATATTCCATATTTCATATTCACATCTCGCTCAGTTTCATACAGGGCTAAAATATGTAGCAAATCGCATAGAACGACAAAAGTAGGAGATGCGCTTTACCGACACTTTTTTAACATTTGCATTGCATGCGACGTAAAAATGTTCACATGAAAGAGCTTTTTTTGCTGACGGTGATACTGATTGAGATGATATAATGGTTGACCTTGTAAGAAAAAGAGTGGTGTACGCTCATGGGATATGGTAATATTAATGGCAAAATGGAAACACGTAGGTAGAATTTTGGACGAGGAGAATGCACTACAACACGCCACGCCAAAAAACCTACTTCATTTCGGCAGGATAATAACAATAATAGTAACGTTCCAGTCAAGAACACTTCTAACTTGTTGTAGCATTTTTAAAGTTCATGAGAAAGTGAGTATATATTATGTAGGTTTGACTATAGAAATGATTGCATTATGATTATCCTTCTAAAATGGTCTGCACACGTGTTCGGAATGGAACGTGATGAGAAGCAGTTTCTTTCTTCTATTTTATATTTCTCCCTAGCCCAACTTGCACGGATTGAAATTGTGACAATCAATATTTCAAGTCAATGCATGATTCCCTTTTAAGAAGATTAACTAGCCAAGTTGCGTATGTACTTCATACCTAGCGACAAGAAGCCATCTTCATTTCATGCGATTCATGTGCGTTTTTAAAGAAGCGCCTCCTCAACAACGTCTACAAGTCTGGCTACTTTTTGTCTCTCTCCTTTTTGGAATTTGAACTAATCCAATGAATAAAGAGAGCCGTGTCATTTTTTTGCCAGTGTAAGCTTTTCTCACCCCTCTCTTTTGAGATGAATGTCAAGGTAAGGCAAATAAACTTGCTTGGAGCAAGACAACTAGAGTTTTTGCCTAGCTGGACAAAAAAAATGCAGAATAATGTAGCAGAATACGTGCAGTATTATCAAATATTATCCAACATTAAAATAATCTTCTTTTATATGTCTAACATTTTATGCCCAGAGGATGCGATAAATGATTTTTTTTCCTTTTGCAAACCAACATGCATGCATTATTCCACTAGCTTCTCTCCTAGGACAACGGATCAGTTCAAGGTACTCCAGCCAGTTTACAAGACAAGAAGCTCACCAATGAGATGGACATGATGATGAGACGGAATTTATTTTTTTTATTCGCCGTGCTTTTCAACTTTTCTTTTTCTTGTCCATCTAGTTCCAGATTCTATCTGCAATCTGCCTGGTCAGCAAAGCCCAGAGCCATTTCCACTTGAACTCACTCTTTAGATCTTTCATGATACGCTAAGCTAGTATTTGGAAAAAGAAGTGTATTTTTCTAGATAATAATAGCTTGACTAATAACAATCTTACAGGTAATGTGTATGTAGATATTCGCGTATATTTGAGTAGGATGGCTGCACCAAATTAATTGCGATTATAACATTAATACATACCAATTTGAAAGACACACAATATGTATATCTACTCATCACTTTTGTATAGTGCCTGCTTTACTATCCTTTTTACTTGCACGTCATTTGGATTGGTTTCAAGAAAGGTTTTGTGGAATAATTTTACTTCTCCCTCTAACCCAAATATCCTTTTTTGGTGGAAAGTTAACAGCGTCATCAGTTATCACTCATAATCACCATTATATTGAACTTCCAAGTTATAAGGTTGTCATGCATGATAACACATACTAGCAGTAATTGAAAGGATAATTATTATTACACTGAGGTTAACACGGAGAATAAGAGAAACGATAAGATAATCGTGGTTTAGTGCGTAGTAAGCAATTTGATTCAGGATGTTGTTCTTCTTAAAAGTTGAATCCTTTTGTTCATAAAATATTGCAATGGCTTAATGAATGAATGAACAGTGAAAATGGTGACAGATTATCTGCCACTTTTTATATGGTTACAACATGACCACATCCTTTGCGTGTTTCCTTGACCATTAACCAAACGAGCCACCCTCTTTTCTCCTGCTATTTAACTTTAACATGTTGAAAGCGAAAAGAAAAAAGTCACGAAGATAAGACGTGAGAACGCATAAGAAGTAGTACTTTTTAAACAATGCATCATTTTGCGTTGCCATGTGGCTAACACATGGACAGAGCGAGGAGGAAAGAATGGATTGAGTGAATATAGTGGCTTGTACACAAGAACGCGTCGCATTTTGCGTAGTTTGTAAATTAAATGGGAACAGCCTTGTTCTTTGCTCAGAGCATTTATTACCACACGAGTCAAGCGCCAGGCTGAATGGCCAGAAAAAGCCGTGGCATTTTTTTACGCTTTCTATACCAATCCAACTGACAACATATTTATCGACATATCATCATCATACGAGCTGGGGCAAAAAAAGCCAAGCCTTTGGAGAAGTTCAAATATTAAATGATATAAATAAAAATAAAAATAACTTTATGAGCAGTATGTTTACACGTGCTAGTCCTAGCATTACTTTTTATTTTAAATGAATTTATGGGAGAGGAAGCTCAATCTTTTAAGACTAAGATGAGATGATGTTAGCTCAATGAAAAATTGCAAAAACACAAACAAAGTATGAAATTTTGCAAACAAATTGCAATATTGGGTTGGACAGTGCTAAGTTGAAAGTCGGCACGATTTGTAGCGCTTTGCATACGGTGTGTCTGCTTCTGATGTACCTACCTTGTTTGAATGGTTGGTTGGCGATGTTGAAGTCGAAGTCCAATGTCTGGATATAGTCTGGAATTTGGCGTACCATTGCCATTCCCTGAACACGATTCAGGATTTTTTGTGCGTCTGTCTGAGTTTGCATGTGTGTAATTCTTTTTTTAATGGATACGGCTTATGCGGTGTATTTTTAAAATCGCCCGAGATATTTTTTTCCTGAAAGAGCATCAAGAGTAGGCCCAGAAACCACTTTCCAAAAAATTCTACAATGTACCATATGGCTACAAGGGGGCGCTGAAGTTTTTGATGGTTTTTAGCGACTAGCTCCTACAAATGTTAACCAATTTGAATGAAACTTTCGCTAACATGTTTTAAAACAAAATCCCCGGACATATAATTTTTTAGATTTTCAAATTTCAAATTACCCCAAGAGATACGCATATTGAAACTCCGAAAATTACACTTTAAAAAATAACTCACTAGTGCACTTGAAAGGGCAAAAAATTGTCATTAAAACCATGTTAAAAAAGTTCCAATTAACAACATCCCCCCCATGAAAAAAAAATTAAAAATTTAAATATTACATAAATTTGGACAAATCAGGCAAATATAAACCACAGTAAGCCTATTAAACGCAATTAGAAAAAAACAACACAAAAAATCATGTTTACATATGTCAAAACACACAAAAAAAATGAAAAAATAAGTTTTTCGACTTTTGTCGTTCAGTGGTGCATCTGACACGGCGAAAACCAATATTCTCGTGTTCCTCGTGTTGAGATACAGACATATATACTCTTAGATTCAGTCTAGCCCTCTCTGGTCACAAGTAACTGAAGCTCCACTTCTTACCTCCCAGAAGACTGGGAGTGCAATTTTGGTTTTTCGACTTTTGTCGGTCAGTGGTATATCTGACACGGCGGAAACCAACACCATCGTGTTCCTCGTGTTGAGATACAGACATATATACTCTTAGAATCAGTCTAGGACTCTCTGGTCACGAGTAACTGAAGCTCCACTTCTTACCTCCCAGAAGACTGGAAGTGCAATTTTGGTTTTTCGACTTTTGTCGGTCAGTGGTATATCTGACACGGCGGAAACCAACACCATCGTGTTCCTCGTGTCAAGATACAGACATATGTGTTCCCAGAAATAGTCTAGCACTCTCTGGTCACGAGTAACTGAAGCTCCACCTCTTACCTCCCGGAAGACTGGGAGTACAATTTTGGTTTTTCGACTTTTGTTGGTCAGTGGTTTATCTGACACGGCGGAAACCAACACCAACGTGTTCCTCGTGTTGAGATACAGACATATATACTCGTAGATTCAGTCTAGGACTCTCTGGTCACGAGTAACTAAAGCTCCACTTCTTACCTCCCAGAAGTCTGGAAGTGCATTTTTGGTTTTTCGACTTTTGTCGGTCAGTGGTATATCTGACATGGTGGAAACCAACACCATCGTGTTCCTTGTGTCAAGATACAGACATATCTTACAAACCGTCTGCAAAAAGCCGACTAGCTTTACTTTTTCTGGGAGGTAAGAAGGTGACATTCAGTTACTCTTGATCAGAGAGTCGTAGACTGAATCTAAGAGCACATATGTCTGTATCTTGACAAGGGGAACACGATGGTGTTGGTTTCCACCGTGTCAGATATACCACTGACCGACAAAAGTCGAAAAACCAAAATCGCACTCCCAGTCTTCTGGGATGTAAGAAGTGGAGCTTTAGTTACTCGTGACCAGAGGAGCCTAGACTGAATCTAGGAGTATATATGTCTGTATCTCAACACGAGGAACACGATGGTGTTGGTTTCCACCGTGTCAGATATACCACTGACCGACAAAATTCGAAAAACCAAAATCGCACTCCCAGTCTTCTGGGATGTAAGAAGTGGAGCTTTAGTTACTCGTGACTAGAGAGTCCTAGACTGATTCTAAGAGTATATATGTCTGTGTCTCAACACGAGGAACACGTTGGTGTTGGTTTCCTTCGTGTCAGATATACCACTGACCAACAAAAGTCGAAAAACCAAAATTGCACTCCCAGTCTTCCGGGAGGTAAGAGGTGGAGCTTCAGTTACTCGTGACCTGAGAGGTCTAGACTGAATCAAGGAGTACATATGTCTGTATCTTGACACGAGGAACACGATGGTGTTGGTTTCCACCGTGTCAGATATACCACTGACCAACAAAAGTCGAAAAACCAAAATTGCACTTCCAGTCTTCTGGGAGGTAAGAAGTGGAGCTTTAGTTACTCGTGACCAGAGAGTGCTAGACTATTTCTGGGAACACATATGTCTGTATCTTGACACGAGGAACACGATGGTGTTGGTTTCCACCGTGTCAGATATACCACTGACCAACAAAAGTCGAAAAACCAAAATTGCACTTCCAGTCTTCTGGGAGGTAAGAAGTGGAGCTTTAGTTACTCGTGACTAGAGAGTGCTAGACTATTTCTGGGAACACATATGTCTGTATCTTGACACGAGGAACACGATGGTGTTGGTTTCCGCCGTGTCAGATATACCACTGACCGACAAAAGTCGAAAAACCAAAATTGCACTCCCAGTCTTCTGGGAGGTAAGAAGTGGAGCTTCAGTTACTTGTGACCAGAGAGGGCTAGACTGAATCTAAGAGTATATATGTCTGTATCTCAACACGAGGAACACGAGAATATTGGTTTTCGCCGTGTCAGATGCACCACTGAACGACAAAAGTCGAAAAACTTATTTTTTCATTTTTTTGTGTGTTTTGACATATGTAAACATGATTTTTTGTGTTGTTTTTTTCTAATTGCGTTTAATAGGCTTACTGTGGTTTATATTTGCCTGATTTGTCCAAATTTATGTAATATTTAAATTTTTAATTTTTTTTTTCATGGGGGGGATGTTGTTAATTGGAACTTTTTTAACATGGTTTTAATGACAATTTTTTGCCCTTTCAAGTGCACTAGTGAGTTATTTTTTAAAGTGTAATTTTCGGAGTTTCAATATGCGTATCTCTTGGGGTAATTTGAAATTTGAAAATCTAAAAAATTATATGTCCGGGGATTTTGTTTTAAAACATGTTAGCGAAAGTTTCATTCAAATTGGTTAACATTTGTAGGAGCTAGTCGCTAAAAACCATCAAAAACTTCAGCGCCCCCTTGTAGCCATATGGTACATTGTAGAATTTTTTGGAAAGTGGTTTCTGGGCCTACTCTTGATGCTCTTTCAGGAAAAAAATATCTCGGGCGATTTTAAAAATACACCGCATAAGCCGTATCCATTAAAAAAAGAATTACACATGTGCCTTTTTATAATTTTATAATATTTAATGTATAAGCTGTGCCGCTAAAGCCAAAGTTCGTAGTTGGAATCAATTTGAGGTGGTTTTGGAAAGGAAGATGTTTTAAGTCTTGAAGATAAAGATCGACTCAAGCAATTGCTTTGCCTACCAATTATGAAAGGAAGGTTAATGGTAATTATGAATAATATTATGGTAATGCGTAGTATTTTAATTTTACACAAGGTTGTACCGAAAAAAAATTAAATTCCAGAACCAGTCCTAGTTAATATGGGGTAGTTTGCTGGTGATGGTGAAAAGAGCTTAATAATGTTAACACTATTGCATGCAAATTAACTATAGTAAAGATTGATGATGTCAGACGGATTAGTTCTGGTAGCGACGACACGGTAATTGAACAAAGATATGCGTTTACATACCCTTCCCAATGGATTGATTTATTGAATTCTCTTTATCACGCAAAAAATATAGAAGTAGGAAAAACCTAATTTTTATTCCAGTTTTTCTGACTTTTGAACGGCATGTGTGAGCTACTTGAATATGCATAATGGTTGCGTAATACATAATAGTCAAGTTGTTACGATTATTTCTTCTCGGGTGATATCAGTTTCTGATGAAACCAATTAAAGATCAATGCCTTCCTTGCCGCAAACCACACATTTTCAACTTTTTATAAATTGTTCTGATTTAGAAACGCTTACACGTGTTCGTGTGTTCATTCGGCCGTCGCACATGTTTGAAGAAATAAAAAGCTGATTAAGTTAGCTGTAAAGATCCTTGAGGATTCACGTTTCTATATAAGAATGAAGTGTGTTGACCGATTCTTTATCTTCGTTATGTCTTCACATTGAAATTATGATATTACAACTACGTAAGAAGGATTTATCTGCATTTTTATTAAGAAGTTCCAAATACAGCATAAAGAAAGCCAGCACACTCAACCTTTGTGTTGGTTTGTATTTTAATCCTAAAATAGATTATATTCAGTACATATGGAATGAATAGAGATGGTAAAGAAATTATCTGTGGTCTGTTCAAAAAAAGGAAGATGACAATGACGTTGATTACTATGACGAACGCTGCAAAAAATAACTCTCTGCTTCTTACTGCGCAGTTACATGCAATTACGTTAAGTAAAGAAAGATTAAAAATATTTAAAGGAGAGAACAGAAAAGTGCAAAGACGATTGTATCTGCTACGAATAAGCATAATATATACGTATGCAAATAAACAATGCACCGTTAAAGGGTATATTTTTGCAAGTTTGCTAGCACATAAGGGAAGTGTACACAGTGTACTAAGATGTATTTGTTAAATAAATGCTTGTTCTTTTAATCTAACCCACCTGCTAACGATGCCTAACATCAGATTACACCCTGTTGTTGAATTACGTATCCTAAAAACAAGCAATGCATCAACAAATGTGCAACGAACTTTTTTGTTCATTTTTATACGTGCCACTTCAACTTCAAGTAATTTTTGGCACTTTTTCCTTGTCATTTGTTATCAGGTCCACTAAATTGATGCGCTGCTGCTAAACTTGCAACAAGTTTTCATTGATTTTTGACAAGATGACAAGACAGGATGAATGATTTGGAAATAAGATGATGATGGTGATAGGATGATGAGATTAGTCGATAATAACATTTGTGCGGAGCGTGCAGAAAAAGGGGAGCCCATACAAAAAAAAACTGCAATAATATGCAAGCAGTTGCCATCAGTGCAATTGTGCATGCAAACTGCACTTTTAATGACGAGTTAACTTTTCTGCCAAGCACCTGAGAATTTAAAACAAACACATTGTCATTTTTACGATCCCCTTAATCATTTTTACGATTTTCCCTGTTGCTTTGAACTCTAGACTTAATTATATGTGGTGGACACTGATATGCAGAAAAATTGCAAATTTGCAAAAAGCGCAAGCGCCATAAACCTATGCACCTGCAGCTTTCATTTTGAATTAATGGCCTACGATCCACAGTCTTAGTAGTACTCATCCCCTCATTGGCCGCTTTCGTGACAACTAAAGTGATATCTAACCACTTGTTGTTGATTTGAAATGACTCTTGCACTCTTTTCGTGAACCTTTTCTCTGGTAGAACGTAAAGTAAAAATATTTGTGTACGCTATTAAAAAGTACGCTAGATTAGATTCGAGGCAAAGTCAAACAATAATATTATTGTACTACTTACCACCATCAATCATGAGAGTTTAATTGATGTTGGGGTTTTTTGCCACTTGATAGTCCATTGGTCTTTTTGGTTGATGATGTAGCCATTCCCTGCCGCAATGAATCATGCATATTATAGCTATGAGGTATACACACAAGCTTGCATATTCATAATCTCGTCATCTCTATGTTTTCTCTAGCAGAAGTAAAAATTTCAATAACTTGGCCATATCTAATACGCGACCAGCGGCAATACAACAAAATCAGGGATTAACGAAAGAGGGAAAAACTTTATAAACGTGCAGTTATAAAGTTATCGTTGCTTCTTTGTATGCAAGCCAGTTTTTGCAACTGAACAGTCTAATTTTCATACAAGTTGCACGTTGTCACTTGCTGATAAAAGATTATGCGTGGGGTCACAGGTAAGGCGCATGATATGCATCAACCAAGACCATAGTGTGTCATTCTTTTCAATCTTATACAGTTCCAATTGGAATTGCAATACCTATGATCAACACGAGAGCAAGTAGTAAGCTCTGCAAATCTGCCAACGTTTTTCTGCCTATGTGTGCAACACTTGTTTATTTTAGCTAGTAACTGGGTTCTTGTGTGTTTGTATTTGAATGCGAAATTTGGATATGCGTACTTTGTACCTGGCTTTTCATGTCAATACAAATTCATAAGCCCAAAGTATGAAGGTCTATGTGTGTGCGTTGATCATGTGCTGATCACCAGGGGAAGCAAAAAGAGTCCACAACGCAGATTTGATGATTTATTGTTTGCTTGTTCTTGTGGTGGAAGATGTACAAGCAAAAAATAAAGTGGTAATGTTATGGAGGAATGCATAATAATTCGCTATTTTCAGCAAGTTGGCTTTACCATTCGTTTCACATGACTTACCTGAGAATGCAAATATGTTAAAAGCAGTTTGTCTTGAGAACGAGATGAAAACTCTGAATATTGCAGTCTCATACAACATTGCCTATTAACAAAGTGGTGTACGTAGTACCTGTTTTTTCTTCTTCGTTTGTCGTCGTCTTAATATATGCGGTACACCTGTATTGTACAAAGACCTCATTTAGTCATAACTCTATACACAATAACGTTTTGCTTCTTCTGCTGAGTACTCATATTATTACTACTTTTTCCTCCATTTTGTTTAACGCGCAAAAAGAAGAGTTGCATGGAAAAGTTTGATAAAGTTCTTCTCATTAAGAATAAAAAAAGATAATCTCATCATCTTGACTATTAAACCAAAATAGTATCATCCATCTTATTTTAGATCTCTTGTAAGAACATTAGCACCTAACTCACAAAAGTTTACAGTTAATAGCGTCACTTAAAACACTGATAAAGTAACAAAAGCCTTGTCTTTAAACTTGAAACTCTCTCCACTCTTGGCAGATTCTTAAAAGACATAATATTCCTCCTCATGCACATATGCATAGTATTCAGTATATAAGTAACGGTTTTGTATTTGTTGATCATCACTTTACATGGTTTCGACCAATAATTCATCAAAGTACGAAAAACCTTGTGATTTTACCGTGGCATCTAATATACCTTCATAGTATAAACATCGCTACTTCTAAAATACAAATCAAGTAGAAAGTTCCTGCCACTGTATTTATTGTCAACCTTGCTTCTTTCATGGAACTGTGCATAATCAGTTTTATGCTATTTGCATATGCTAAGAACTGTCATATACAGCTTTGTTTTATAGTAGCAAGCAAAGGAATATTATGCATTAATCCCGGCCATTATAACTGTGCAATGAGGAAAACATTTTGCCAGCTTTTAACCCGACAGGTAACCACTAACACCACAGTTATCGCTAGCGTCACTTTAAGTATCATGGATTTGTACACACTCGAAAGATCAACATTTTACAGCCCAGTTAATCCGTTCCATTCATGCAAAACGGCCTGTTTTCCATTCATAATGACGTAATTTCAATTTGCTCAACACCAAAAAACAATTTGCAAACATCGGAGTTGAGTGCAAAGTGTAATTGGACCATTTTAACGAACACACAGAAACTATAGGCGGTAACTGCTAACCTAGAAAAGAAGACAAACTGAATACGGTTTGTAATATTGATCTACAAAAACACATAAACAGAAACAAATAACAAATACATATCATACAGCATCGGACTGTATTGTTATCTCAAAACCATGCTACATTAAAACGTAAATAATGTTGTACTTATATATCTCAAATAATATTCCAAAATTTTAACAAACTAATTATGTTCCCAAAGTTTGAATTTCGTGTATTAAAAAGGATATAAGATGTTAAGTTTACTAAGAAAAGCATAGTTCCAAGTCATCGTATGATGTGAGTCATAGTCTTGATGCATTTCTTTCGCTTTCGCCAGGTAAAATTACACAAGAGCGAGCTGTTTTAGGATAATGATATCAATGCCTCTACATCTATCGCGAATGAATCATGTATTTATGTGCCTCGTGATGAGTGGTGTGATACACTATACCTAAAAGTAGTTTTCAAAGGTGTAACAGACATTGTGCTGCCAACAATCCGTGAGAAATCATTTTTTTCTGATTCATCCTGCAGATCACCTTATGGGTATTATGGGAAATTATTACTACAGAGTTTAGCATACATACTGTATGGAATGGAAGGAAACACATAAATATGAAAATCAAACGTAGTTGCCATTTCACTCAATTGAAATAGTTCTGCACGACTGGTTTTGAATCATCATCACACATCACACCACCTAAACCTTGACAGCAAATTAACAATATTATTGGGGTAAAAACCATATTTTTATTATGCCTTAACATTCAGTTGGCAGAAATAATTAATAATAATAAGCTGAATATTACATGTTTTGACGGATCTGATTGATGTACTATTGAAAATATAGCGACTAGACTAGCGAAGCAGAACGTTGTATCAAGGTAAAATTGCAATGTCAAGAAGCTAGCAGATCGTTTTCTATTTTGTCACTAAATCTTCGATACACTTGTCAATTCTTTTCCCATTCTTCAAACTGTGTATTTATTTAACTGCTGCTGTGCAGTTAGCAGAAACAAATTACTATGCAATTTACAGCCTTGGAAGTAACAGTAAGGTAGCAGTACCGATGTTACTAGTTACCATTTTATGCTGATAATGATGATAATAATAGAAAAAAATAATTTTCGCAATCTTAATGTTTTCTTTTGGTTTGCTTGAGTTCATTCATCGAAAAAATACTAGTACTTTTTTCAAGAAAAAAGTGCAGCTAAATTATATGCCTAACCAACTAATATAATGGCATAGTACACATCACGTCTCTCTATAAAGTTTCTACACATTACTCCATCAGTTTCTTGTCATTTGCGTTTTCCTGTCCTCCATAACACGAGGCATGCCCCTAGTATCAGCCAATAGTCTTATGTGGAGAGAAAATAGATTTGCCGTTTTCTACCCAAATAGACACAACATGAAATGCTGTGAGAAATTTTAAATCTAACGAGTCGGAAATGCGCTATTTCCCCGCATGCATGCATGATAGATAAGGTTTAGGTACTCTACACTTTATGTGGTTTACATAGGTCATTATTACTGCTTCTTTGAACTTGATATTCATTTTTTACTACTTGCCGCTCAGCGTCATAAAACGTATTAAATGGGCACTCTTCCATTCCATCCTCCACTGCTGTTGTGCTCCTTAGCTTCCTTTTCCTAATATACCTTTTTATTATAAACATTCATAATTATAGTTTAATTATTTGCAATGATTCGGCAGTCAGCGTACTCTCAGCAGTAGAGTTTATTGGCAGTAAAAAGTCTAGAGTTGCATTTCACAGGTCGCAGACGAGCATTAGCACTGTGAAGGCTTGGGTTATTTGTACCATTTAGTTTGGTTTTATTATTATAATTTTATTATGACGCTGCAACGCAATCACATGTAAGCTACATTGCATTTAGTACACCTCAATTTTTGTTGCAAAATTGAGATTAAATTACTGCGAGCGATTATTTGGGTAACTACCTGCATTTCATATACAGCGTAGCAAAAGTTTTCTTTTTAAAAATTGTTACCAGGGTAAACGTTATAAATATTGGGGTTGCGTAGATTTGCGATTCCTGAAGTAGAGTATCGACACATCACTTCCTTCCTCAAGTGACTGATGATATGAAATTTGTAGCATTAATAGTTAGTGTATTCAGAATTTCAGATCATGATGAGTATCATGAGTTCATAGTTCATCAATTGATTTAGCAATGTTATGAACATTTTTTCAGAATCGTTAATATCAAGATCAATAATGTTGAATGTCAGTGTTTTGTAGCTGCAGGAATGAGAATAATATGCCATGGTTTGCGACATGTACCGTTAAAAGGCGTTTCCTTTTTCCGTCGCCAAATCTAATTAACTGTAACAGTTTTTTATATTGCTCTTTCGTTTTATTTTTTCTATGTGAGTTTCCCAACATGTAGCAAGGTTTCTTGGATTTCCGATATAGTAAATGCGTATGGATCAAATGCAATTATCATTAAAAGTACAATGCAATCAGACAAACTGTTAGGTATAAGCTGTTTTTTCCTAGTCAACAAGTATGCTAGATAAGCATCATTTATTTTATTGAAGTGTGTGACGGCTTGCATTTCCCTGACAATAACAATGAAATAACTACGACGATTACTACAACAACTAACAACAGTAGTAAAGCCAACAACTTCAGATTCTTTTTCATGAATAACTTAATAAGAGACCAGGTCAAGTCCTTCTGTAATAGATTGTGTTTATGCAAAAGGCACGCACCTAGATAAGTTCATTTAACAACTTCAGACAACAATTAACCAATTGCCTATTAGCTTTCGTTCTGTTAGTACCGTTTTTATCGCAACCTTTGATAACGTGTGATTCTCAACTCTCAACTAATAATAGAGTATGAAATGTAATAATAGGCAAGTTTCAAATGTGCACAAAACTTGTTACGCTACCAGTGAAATGAACTCTGCCTTGTGCTGATTTTTCCCTGCTTTAAGTCGAGGATGCTTTTTTTATTCTTAAGAAAGGATTTTTAATCTGCCTCTAGCCAGGTTATTATAAAATCAGAAAATTTAGCACGAGCAAGTGCATTCAACTGACGAACTGGGCAACAAGCAGTTGCTTTGCTAGCAGCCAGAGCCATGCAAACAAGGGATTTTTGAATACGCTTGAAGGTTTTTTATTACGATTTTTATTACTACATCATCGATTAAACTGCATTGACCGACCTATGGCCCCTTCCCATTTTTTTGTGCGAGGGGAGTTAGCTGTTGGTGATGATGATTAGAGTGCTTAAGCGATAATGGTAAAGTACAGGTTTGTTCTTTGGAGGTATCACTATTTTTTCTAGTTTAAATAAGACCGCATGATGCATATATTAGAGGGTCCATTATTGGTAGAGGCGAGTCGAGAAAAATCGTGATAAATCGCTTTCATAAATTTATCATGATCATCACGACCAAAGTGAACCTCAGCACCAGCAACATTTCGCACAGAATGAGATTATCGTTTGTTTGTGTGTTTCTTGCTTTCGTTTACCAAATAGGAAATAGGCACATCAAGAATGTCAATAATATGCAGGCACAACGATAAATAAGAATGTTGATATTGATGTTAATATGCACAAGTTCAAAGTTGTGCTATTCGCAAACAACATGAATCATGACACTGCAAATTTGTAAAGAAATCAAGAAAGAGCAAGCAGTGAAAATAAAACACGTAAACAAACGAAAAAGTAAAAAAATTACAATTTAGAACATGCTAGCATGTGTATCATATTATTATAAAGGGCAAAAAATATCGGTACACAGCGAGTTGGAATTTTGCAAAAAAGCTAAGCACAGACACATTCAGACTCAGACGCTTTTATTGGCAATAGTTTTTCTAGTAAATCATCCTTGTTTTGTGTTTGAAAGGGAGGCTGCAAGGTCATTCGTAAATATGCACTTTCTGATAAGGATAAAGTGAAGTAAAAACAAAGAGATTGTAAAGAATGGGCTAGCAAACAACTCTCTATATAGATCCAGCATGTTTTGTCATGTTTGTCATACAACTAATTTGCAAATTATTACCAAGAAGCTTCTATATATTTGTTGCAATAACAAAGAGGTTTGCTGGAAAACAAAGAGACTTGTCACAAAGAAAAGAAGCTAATAGCAGTTTTAATGGGTAATGAGTGACATTAGAGAGCACATGGTGTGGGCTTAAAATACCATCCAAAATAGCTATAAAACTGCACGAGTAACCTCTTTTCGTAATTTCATCATGTATACAACTTGACCTAAAGGTGTTGCTGTTGGACCTGTCTTGTGTCTGTTCCGCTGATCATGCACACGATACATGGTTCATCTCATCACCAACGTTGCATTGATACTAAAACATAAACGCTGATAAACTTTCTAGGCTACTACGCGTTGCTTTATAACTGGCTTGTCTTTCTTTCCTCTTTCTGTTTTAGGGATTTTGTGCGACAAAGCATTTTGCAGATCATTTGATTTGAGCATGAACAGAAGCGGGTGATAATGAGCTAACATGCTATGATGCTAACATGATTTTATGCTTTGTAAATATAACAGAAGAGTGCGAAAACACAATCATCTTCATTTCGTAGGGGAAGTCATACTTTGAAAAGTTTGGCGGACTCATGTACTGATCAATTTCAGCCTGAAGGATTCTGCCTCGTGCGTATGCACATTTGCTTATTTTTATTATGCAAATTTCTGAACACAGTGTACATGTTTTTGTGGCAGTAGAGGGATGTAGGAGGAATGTTATATAATAATATCAATTACATCATCCACCATAGCAACGTAAACTGTTATACAAAAACAATGAAAAACCTATCGACGAAAAATCCTTGAGATATGTGGTCGTACACATTATACCTATGCACATTAGCACTGATATTTGGTCTTAAAGTGTTCCTGCCAAACTCACAATACACTAAACAGAAAACGGTTTGAGAAAGCAGAAAGTATTCCCTGCTTGTGCATTCTGATGACGCAAAACACCGAGAGACACGAAGCAAGTGTGCCTATCACTTTTGTTTTGCACATTGCACACCAAGTCTAAAGCTGAAATGAGTACGTATGTATAGGTTTTTATGATATATTCAGCTTTTGCAAAGTTCTGGTTTTGGAATTACGAATCACGAATTAGATAACCAGTACAAATTGATTATATGAGTAAAAATTAGCTCACTTGACAAAAGTACAGCCTGGGGTCAAGAAACCTCGTTGTCATCAATACGAACACTAATACTGCTGCTGTTAAATATCTTCTAGAAGCTGAAACTGTAAAAGTGCTAACTGCGCATTAATCAAAGTACAAAACGCAACAACGTTTAATAGTTAGCACAATGAAGTCATAAAAAGCGAATTGGTTATTTGGCTCTCATAAATTGAATAGCTGCAAAAGAATGGAAAGCCATGTTTATGTTGATGCGCCACCAAGTCTGGCACAACCGACAGTTTCGGCTGTTGATGATTCAGCGCTTACATTTTATGACTCCACGTTTTATCATTACACAATATTACAAGTTACCAGTCAGCAGATCGGACAATGATGAAAACTGATACTAAAAGTGGAGCTCGCACGATGTGCCGACTAAAAAACCTTGTGGAGATTTTTCGTTCCTTATCAAATCCAGTTAAATTTAATTGTGCTGACTTCAATCCGCTCAAACGCTCATCCAGTAATTTTCCTTTACAATTTATACCTACTATCAAGCTACCATGCTCCAGTTTTATATAACACTTTTTTATTAGCCCATTACTTCCCTGTGACGTTGAGTTTTTTCCGTTCACTGAAAATACCATCATTGTTATCTTGTCACGTATGTATACTTCACTTTATTGCGCATTGCTTATCTCATCATATTTGTCCCTTCCTCCTTCAAATTCTTCATACAAATCTTGACCGATCATCTTTTTTTCCTTTTTTGACGTACTTTTTCGATTATTGTGCCGCTGCTCTGTCTGATACTTTGATACTGGTTGTTAATTGATTACTGTTGCTATCCCATTAATGTCATCATAAGAAATAGACGTTGTCAAAAAACTATATTTATTGCTATAATGCTCCCTTTCTTTCATTCTTGTTTATTTATAGACTACTTGAATCCTGTTCTTGTTTGACTTTGGACGCAAAGCAAGCATGTATATTATAACCTACCAACAACAACGAAGAACAAATTGTTTGGCAATAAATCCAACGACTGTGTATATAGTCTTTCGTTGTTTCGTTATCGGTTAGTTAGACATAAAAAATTGTTCCTGAGTTGGAGAGGGTGTGTGTTACCACATCCCATATCTATTCCCAATTCTCTTGTTATAAGGTACAACTGAACTGTATCATGCTTTCAATTCATGCAACTCATGATAATGTTTCTCTTTTCATCTTGATGAATGGCAAGGAGGTAAAACTCGACCTTACATAATAAGAAAATGCTGCTGTGTTGGCTCCTTTTCCTGATAAAAGCAACATCTAAGAACTTGTCACGGTGTGGCTTGTCAGCGTCAACAACACACTATAAGACACATCATGATATCAAGCAAGGAAAAGGCTGATGAGATTTTTCTTGGGAATTGGTCAGCTTTATTTCATATGAATAATAAAAAACAAATGAGAAGATGGGCAATGGTAAATTCAAACAAGTTGGAAATGCACCGTCATTTACTCTGTCTCCTCTCTCGCGTTTTCATTTTAATTCCATGGAATTTAAACTCTGCTCAAGATAATAGCCAACCATACAGGTTCAAGGCGTGTTGTGTGAGGCCGTGTCCATTTAAATCCACTTTTTCTATTTTTTTCCTGTGCATCTGATGAAGAGCACATTAAACCCTATGAAAATTGTCTGAAAACTTGTGCAGTCATGCAATGCTAACTATATTGCTGTTGTTGTGGTATGGTAAACTTACCACCACTTATCGCAATCAACCTGTGATAATTTCGTAAAAAACGCTCTCCCGAGTTCTTCTGACTGTTGATCGCAAGTTCAACAGAAGAAAAGTAGTAACAAAGAAGAAAAAACAAAATTAGACATTTTACATTTTTATGACTTCTCACGACGGGAGAAGTGGAAATGGAAGAGCTTTAAAAGAGTTGCTACATGTGTAGAAAGAAAATATAAAAAAATCATTATTTTCTTCATGAAAGGAACAAGACAAGTTGTGTAGGTAATAATAGCATTGGTCCTAACAAACCAGCATCAAAATCTCGTATAATTTTGAATGCTTACTGACGACTCGACAGTCTGCCTGCTCCAAAACACCTGCATCCTTCCCATGCTACTCCCCATCTCCCCTTTCATCTCGCTTCCTTTGTTTTCATAATGACGATGCAATATGATTATCGTCGAGTGGATCGTCATGTTTCCTTTTCCCTGCCTAGCCTGGAAAGTAAACAGGATACTCTTGGTGAGCAAAGGATGCTTTGAGGATGGTGAACGAAAACAAAGGAAGCAGTGGGGATGAGTATAAAAAGAATGACACTCTATACACCCAAATTGGTATGCTCACTTTGGGAAGTGTATGTATGCATATTATATGTATATTGGCATGAGAAACCTTAAAAATTACCTACACTTTCCTTTTAAAACCTTTAAAGTTTTCTCATTTCTCTCGTGTGAGTGGTAAACAAATGGGAAAATTGTTGCAACAACGCTGCTAGTAAACATTTTGTCTGCTGAGCTTGGGGGAGAAAAAGTCAAGGCTCTTTGGCCAGTAAAACTTGTATACGGTTTGTTGGATGATGAAATCAAGCGATTGGGATTGCAAAGTTTGTTATTTTTTGCACACAGAAAAAAGCATACCACACTGCTGTGCTTACATTTATGCGCATATTTATGAAAGTAGACGCAAAAACCAATTTTCTTGTCATGCCAATAAATAAGTGAGTTACACAGCAATAGGGTACAAGTTTTGCCTATCATCTAATGAGCCAGCTTCTATTCAGCGAACATATCCCAACTTTTTCTCAGCAAATCCCATCAAATTCTGAACAAAAAGGCAGAGTACTCCCGTATACTACACGCTGCGCCGAACAAAATTATGCTACATTTCTTTTTTGCGCTGTTTGTGCTCTTCTTCCAAACAAAAACAGCAAATCAATTTGGGTAATATTGGCATTATCCCTACTGCTGTTCATGTTCCTAACGTAAGAAAAATTAAAGTAAACTTGTAAGTTGAAAGCGTGTGTTCACTCTCGGAATTGGATAGGTCTAGTAAACATGATCTCATGATTGCGCGATGATGCTTAAACTTATACAAAATGCTCAAATGCCAAAATGCCATGTTTCTAGTTTTTCTAAGAGTGTTCACCAGAAGTAAAACCTCAGAGCACCACAAGAATGAAGACTAGACCAGGAGACATGATATAGCCAGCCAGCAGCATAGCAACAAGGGTAAGCCAAGCCAGGCAAACTGAAAGAAAAAAGGCAAGCAACAACAAAAGGGAGCTTTGGACTTGTGTGAATCCTATTCTACCGATCTGAGGCTAGGTGTATTCTGCATTGTGATAGCATGATAGTTAGGCAACAACAGTGCGTCGACTCATTGATTCCATCTCTTTGTATATAAATTTCACTCCATAGAACAAAAAGTATGATACTTTTATTCTCTTTACTGCAATATTGAGTATAGTGGAATGAGAATAAGAAGAAACGGCGAGAGGGGTGCTTGCCTTAATGTACTGAGCGTAGGGACTTCATTTGTAGCTATTCCCGTTTTGCGTCGCGTCGTTCGATGCAATATTTTTCATACATCTATATATATCGTATCTCATATGAGCCAGAACATCAATAAAAGCATATTTTCCTATAAAAATCCAACTTTGCTACTGAACTGAGCATTGACGAGCAGCGAGTGAGCACTGAGCATCTATTAAATTAAGCATGTGAGCGAGCGATGCAAAAAGTTCATACATGAATATGTAATACCTTTTCCCCTACTGAACAACTGAAACAGTGTGTGCGCTTTATATATGCTGTTTTGTGAATGTGAACATTGGGAACGGTTTCAGAGTTTAAATGCTAAATGTGGAGTTTCATTGCTTTGTGTGCTAGTGGCATTATACCTAGTGCCATGGCATGATAAATGCTACAAGCACATTGTTGCAAAGTCAATGTTTCAGTCGGAAAATAAAGCATTTTTTTAAAAAACCAAATAGTAATCATATAATAATATCCACACGAAATATGCAAGCCTCTGCATACACAAAGACGCTAGTTTGAAATGCAATGGTATATAAGCAGAAAATGTAAACTGTAAAGTAAGAAAGCGCATATGGTTGATAGAAGCAAAATTTCATGCTGCAAACGTTATATTCAAGTACCAATTGTCTTAATAACAACTAAGGGAACATGAAAATTTACCAATTTTGAAGAAAGCCAAAACCAAGGCAAATGAACCCTCAAATTTCCCCAGGTTCACAATAGAAACGAAAACAAAGTTTCCGGCGGAGGTAATATAATGCTGCTAATAGGCGGCATATCCAGTTGTAATGTTTCATTTTATGTTGCCCATGTTTCAAAACAGTTTCGTTTTGTCCAATCCCATCCGGATCCCTTTGTTGGAGAAATGAAACAAGACAAGACAAGACCCAAATGAGATATTTCAAGATATATTATTTTGTCCTTGTGCCTCCTTTGTTCAACCTTAGGAGCCCAATGTACCTAAAGCCCAAGAAGAGAAAACCATTAAGACGGACAAACAAAAATATCATTTTAGGCTGCTTCCATCACTCCTTCAGCTGTGCTTTTTTTAAGAGTACCCATATGAAAGACCCTAAGCAATGGCAATGCTCAATTCCTCTCGTGGCAAGCCAAAAAGAACGTTGGATATCATTTTTGAACATAGAACAAACTCTGACTAACACAAGAAGCCAACATGACTAGGATATTCAAATATGATGCTTTCGTATTTTACTCATGCAACGTTCCATATAAGCTTTACAGCAATAGTTAAATATAATGATGTTGCTGTTCCCTTCTTCTATATAGCATTCTTTGTTAATATTTGGTGCTTGCGTTTGTGATGCTTACGCCAGAACCCCAACCATGTATTGGTCTCCCTTGTTCTCCTCTCCTCTTTCCACTGCAGCTGCGATGTAAAGCTTTTCATGAAGTCAGTCCATCGTCTGGTTCTGGTTGGACAGGCCAGGGACAAAGAAACTCCTCTTGCTGTGCAGAATTTTTTACTATAATAATAATAAGTATAATATTTAATTTACCACAGATTAGAGTAGCACTGCTACTTCTCCATACAGAACACTTTGGTCTTTATCATTAAGTAGTTTTTAAAGACCAGCTATCATTGTCAAACTTGAACTGGACAGTGTCACATCATTATTCATCAGTAAA
Source organism: Entomobrya proxima (assembly GCA_029691765.1). Classification (NCBI taxonomy): domain Eukaryota; kingdom Metazoa; phylum Arthropoda; class Collembola; order Entomobryomorpha; family Entomobryidae; genus Entomobrya; species Entomobrya proxima. The sequence goes on from CM056173.1 coordinate 29,335,995, forward strand.
CTACAAAATAGTCTATAAGGATTATAACAATCCATACAAGATATATACCTACATTTATTACAAAATAGAAAATAAAATATACTTTTTACTCGCTGCAAAAGAAATTGTAGCATTGTCGCCTCTGTATAATTTCGCTAAGAAAAACGATAATTAACTTAGTACATTTGCTAGAAAGCGCAAGTATTTTTCTTACGAGATAATTCTTCTTCAACCTGATTAGTTGTTAAGAATACATAGGTTTGCAGAAAGAAAATTTACTGCATTTTATATAAGCCAACGCTAGGCGGAAGTGAAATATTTCTTTAGGAAATAGTCAATGAAAATAAAATTGATTTTTTTGAGTTGAAGAAAGTCTTCACATATTTGCCTGGTCCAATACGTGTGTACAATCTTTTTTGTATCATTATACCCTACTGTCAAATTGATTCCTGCGTGTGTACAATTCTATATAGAGAAAGTGACAAGAACATTGAAAAAGAGAAAAGTGTTTTGAATTGCAACAACTCTTGTGAACTATTGAATCATGGACTGAGTGATACGGGAACAAAGTCAAAGGTTTGCTATGATTCCTACCTTTGTTTATATTAATCATTGACGAGAACACTTACTTTCATAATTGCTCCAGTGATGCCTCTCATTCACTGGTGTTTTCACACTGAGAAAGGGGGAAGGGATTGAAGTTGCTAAGCAACAAAATTAAAAAGAAAGTGAGAAAATATAGTCAGTGAGAAAGTTTTTACCAACCACTGTTGCAGCAGCGCGCGTCTTTTTCCAAAGTTGTGATATGCAAAAAGAATCAAATCGTCAGTTACAAAGTGTGTGACGTTTCCACAAAATAAAAATTAAGTGATATACAGCGAGAGAAATCCTACGTAATACAAAGCATAAATTATAGTAGTCTCTACATTCTCCTCGGCTATTATTAGTACCATCGCTATTTTGTCTACACTTTTGTCACCTGCCAAGTTTGTAACGCTGGAGAAAAGATGTCGGAATCTATAGGGGATTACGAGTACAACTCCAAGGACCTAATTGGTCATGGAGCCTTTGCGGTCGTCTTCAAAGGAAGACACAAGAAGGTAAGCTTTTGAATATTTTTCTTAATAAAAAAAAATAAATCTATAAATCTAGCTCATCTCAACTTTTAAACGTTGCAAAATCATATCATCTTGCAAATACCATGTTGACCAACCAATAGTCCTATGAAAGTTGGTAATCTGTTGTTTTGGGTCATTTTTAATCTAATGAACCCGACTTTGTTATTACTGATTGCATCTTTGTACCTCCTACATCCGTATCTGATTTTGGCAAACAATTAACAAGTCGTAACAACAACATCCTTCTTGCTTTTCACCACTCGCGTCATCCTCGTAATCATATTTTCCAAAAATTCTTTATTATATCATTCCATTTTTTAAGAAATCCGTGTATGCATCTTTCAAGCTCATAAACTCTGATCAAAGTGATAAGAGAATTTTCCTTTAGTAAATGTTTACCTTATTATTATTACCATTTCATGCTATTAAAACTAGCGATACAGTAAATCTTGCCTCTCATTTTTGAATGTGCTTTTCAAAGCAAGCTTCGTAACTCTACTTGAAAAGATGAAAGGTTTGGTTGCTGAAAAAAGGGAAACACATGTGTGGGCAAGATGCCAGCAGTAGCTAAGTACAGCACAAGATCATCAACATTATTATAATCAGCGCAGAGTGGAGCAACACATGAAGGGAAATGATCATATAAAAGACGCTGACTGTTAAAAAGATGCGCATTTTAGCTCATCTTGCCACCAAGATGTTTATACGTTGTATGTGTGACGCTGTCGATAAGGATAACGTTAATGTAGCTTCATTACTATGTAACTAGCTTGCACTAAGATACTTTGTGCTGATCTTCATGATGGTCGAACACAAAGTTGTTTTATTTACATTTTTACGTCACACATGCACTTCACATGCTGACGATGGGTTTGTTCAAATGAGAAACGTATGAAATGAAGTGGGAAGAAGAAGAAGAATAATATAACAAGTCTTAGGGTTTCAAGAGTGTTTCAAATTTTAGTACAAGCATAGAAGACAGTCCCACTTGAAAACTATTTTACACTGTTTACTATCCACTGAATAATTTGTAATAATCAGTAACATCTGAGACGTATATTCAATATTGTAGTGGAAGCGTTGGTGTGAGAGAAGTTGTTCCACTACACAATTATTCAAGTGGATAGAGAGGGAAAAAGACAGATGAAATGAAGTTTAAAGAAAAATGGCGAATTGGAAAGCATTTTAATGAATCTTTTTTTGCTTGTGTCTCTCAAACTCATTTATCATCAGTCCCAATGTTCATTCATGTACACAAGTTTACATGAGTAAAAATGCAGCAAATTGAGTTTTTGAACTTGTTCTAAAATGAAACAAGATAAATTCAATGCTTCTTATTATGCAACACACGATCATCATTTTCCCAAGAATATCTTAACGCTGCATTTTTAACTGTGCAAAATAAAATTAGAATAAAACAAGTTGCAACTAAATACTTAGCAGTAAATGCGCGGCAAGCAGTAATGAAACAATTCCATAATAATAATGTATACTTTGTTGATTTTCCTATTAGCACAACAATGTAAACGGCATCAATGGCTAATGGCTTCATTATTACTTGTTGTTCTCTACAATAAGTGTACAAGCATGATAAACATGTTATTATGCAAAATAGTTCTTTGCCGGGAACTTTATGTTCTTGGCATTGTGTGCATCATTCTGGGTAAAAAAAATTCCTTGTTTTAATTCACAAAGCTATCCGTTAATTCCACGAGGAGGTTGCAAACATTAATGGATAAGGTCGATAATACATTTCGTCAATCATTGCAATAATGGCACATATAGTAGACTTTTTTTGGAAAGGAATAGCCATCACGCTGAATACACACGTTAATTGCCAATTGAATGGAAATGATGCGTGGTGTTTCCCCTATTTTACATTTGCTGTAAAAATATTCCTAGTGTTACTTTGTTGCTGTAGATAAAGTAATTCCTATTATTTTGTATGAAACATTGCATGTTTGGATGAAGATGATAAGTACTTAATTAATTAGCATCGGTCATCAGGTATGTACTTTATGCTTAACACAAAAGATCTAATGGTGGAAACCGACACTTTACAGACAAGACAAGATCTAACACGGCCGTGATTGAAAATCAAACGATGAGTCATCATACTGATCATACGTTAAGATAATACATGATTCGTTTCCATTGATAAATTTCGCGCTTGGTGTGATCCAGTAGCGTCAACAATCATCTTCATAGTTTCATAGAGCTAACTGCGCTAAGCACGTGCTGCTTTGATGAATGCAAAACTCATGCTCTCATAGCAGAACGTTTGAAACAATTTTAAGCTATCATTACTATAACCATAAAGCATAATGAAATGCTGTAAATGTTGAATATTCTGAAAAAATCAATGGAAGAAATTTTAAGAAATATTCAATATTCCGACGGAGATGAAAGACTGTTCCTGTGTGATCCCAAATCAATGGTCCAAGTTTGTCATTATGCTGTTGCCATGCCTGGCAACATTTTACCTTCGTCTGGTCGTCATAAAAACATGACGTAATTAAAACAACGTGCTCTCATGTGTGTTTCGCGTTTCTCTATCTCCCTCCGCCTGTCTGCGGCTGCTGCTATTTTGCCATGAACCTTTCATTGCAGCCTTGATTTGGCTTGCCATCAAAAATTGTCGTGGTTCGCGCAGTTTCCAACGCACATAAACGATGTTTTGTTGTCGTCGTAAAAAATCTGAACGAGATATTATTATTAATAACAAAACCAAAAGTGTGTAGCGTTTCGTGTTTCAACTATTTCATGCCATGTTTAAAGCTGGCAGTCAAGTTTGTTAATTGTTATTGTTACGGCATATCTGCATTTTTATGTCTTTCACGGCTACATGCCTGCTAATGCGATCTTGTGCCATCAGAAACTACACTTTTGTCTGTTTCGCAAATGAAATAAGACACGCAGTCATTCACATTCAGTGTAGATTATAATTTAATATAGATTCCAGTTCAAACTAATGTACAGTTTTGCATAACTGAAAATAATTGCCAGATTTGAAAAGATGCCAGCTTATGCATGAATTCATTTTTTAGTTTCTAGAAGCAGAGAATGATGAGTCTCTGTCTGTTATCGTTTTAATCGCAAAGTTCAATGAAATGAATGTTATGAAAAAATCTTCCCCGCAGTTAAAAATAAATAAAAGTATTCTTTCCTTGTTTATCCCAGAGTAAAAAACCAAGTAACAAGCAAACACGGTGTTAGAGTTGGCGGCAATAAACTATGATCATGTTACTGCACACACTTTTCTGGAATTTTTATCATCATTCATTGCTCAACCAAGTCCAAACACCTTTGAACGACGACGCAACAGCAACGGCAGCTCGCTAATGTTTATGTATCTGGAGCAATTCCACTGAATGGGGTTAAAAGTCAAAAACTCATTTGCAGTCTGCTGCCAGTTAACCTTTCTGTCGTTCTAAAAAATGGGAGAAATGCGCATATATATATATCTACCAAAAGTAGTTTATGTAAATACGCAATAGATAATATGTAACCTCATCAAATCAATGTTCTCTCGTCATCGCAACTCTCAACACTTTGCTAAATAGGGTTAAAATGCGGATGAATTACTTCTTAAAACAATGTGACGACAACGTGCTAACTTTGTGTGCCAGGGAAATGAAGAAATGTTTCGAGATTTTGAGTGACACCCTGAATAATATTAATAATGTAGTTCATTCGAAAAGGAAAGACACAAGCTATTGTGCGGAGTGGAAAATTGATTGAAGGCTGACGCAATGGTAGCATGTATTTACTAACAATTCGCACGTTAAAAAATGAGTCTTTTTAAAAAAATATATAATGAGAATGAGCAATTATTTTCATAAATCCTTAAAATAACGTATTGGTAAAATAGTCTGTTGACGTGTAGTTAATTTATGATTCATTCTCACTCTTCAGAACGTTTTGCTCATAATAAGGTTTTGTTTGTGGTTTCCACAAACTGTGTCTCATGTTGGAATCCAATTATTGGATGGTAACTTTTCTGATGAAATTTTCTCGGGAAATGTGCATATGCACAATTAAAGGAATTGCTAACGATAAGCGACATATCGCTTGCAATAAATTATCCATTATCGTTTTATAGTCCATAAATAAAAGGTTCATCGCTACCAACCCATCCTGTAACATAACTACACCCAAGCATGCATCGACCTATGCATTTTGTCTTTGTTGTCATAATCTTTGCTACTAACTGCAATAGCAAACATCAGTAAACTATAATTCTGAATAATAATGTTAATATTCACCTTTGTAGTTTTTTCTTCCTATCATGAAGCAATAATAGTTATTTGTTCCTATTCAACTTGAAAATGCAACCTTTGCTATGAAAACTTTGTTGCTGTAGGTTGTTGCTGCCCGTTAAATGAGTTTACTGACTTAGTTTCGATTCGAATTGGCTGTTCACAGTTTACACGTTTTGATTGCATTCAATTACAAATCGAATATTAATGTAAATGAACTGCCAACCTATAGAAATAAAAGCGTTACCTGTTTTGTGCTACAGTTGCAATCAGCTCAATGGTACTTTGTTGGTTTGTACTTTGTACATGATTGCTTACATTGTGCTATTGCTACGTAATAACCACGTCCCTGTCATTTCCTAGAGTTGCTGCAGGATTGTTTTGACAAAAGTCCTTTTTACTGGGAAGGTAGGCATAATATACGAACGTCACGAGTGGTGATAACGAACTCTGTAAATCCCAAAGGTTTGAATCATATATGTGTCACCAGTCACCGCATATCGATAAGGGTAAAGGCAAATTATAGTAATTGCTCACACGTCGACCATTTGTAATTAATTATTTTGATGTTATCAATCCCACTACCGCTTACATGTACCACTGGCATGCGGTTATTCAATAGTTCGAAGATTATTTTATAATCACAAATAGAGTGATCATATTTTAAAATATCAGCATCACGTGCTACTAGCGTACATAATGTTTGTATTGCACTTACTGAACATGCATTCTCTTATCTTCCTAGCTATTTCTCTCTCGAATCAACTCCAAAAAAGATTTGTTCAATCCTCAACGTCCTCATACCAAAGTCAATGAACATTAAATCTATTCACGCGACCATTATAATAACAACTCAAATTGAACTAGCTATATGGCTGCTCAATTTGCTAGAAATGAAGCTGCAATTTTTTAACATGCTTTATTGGTATGGCTTATTTTATTTTCACAAAACTTTTATTTCACAAGCCACCACAGAATCGAAAGAATAGAATGTGGGTTAGTTTCAAAAATATGTAATTACACATGTCATCAATTATAGCTTAATGCATGTAGCATGGTTATGAATTGGTCGTTATTTGACCGCTCTTGGCAGAAAAGGGTTCAGAACGTCTCATGTCATTGACTGTAATTTTACGTATGTATTCATCTAGAAAATTACTTCGTGCTCTACAAAATATTCTGTTAGTCAGTCACTAGTGGCTATACAAAGTTGTCATTTGTCCACGAGATGAGTGGAGTTAGAAGCAAAGGTAATTGACCAATAATCCAAACGAAAACGCAGCCGAAAGCCAGATATAATGAAGATGGGCAGTTGGCAATTTGATGCAGGCATGAGTTGGCAATTGCAAAGTTGCTATGATCTACAATTACGTTTCGCATCATTACGGACATCACGAGAGGACTACCCATTTCATAAACCTCATAAACCTAAAACATATTTAAATCCTGTTGTAGGAAATTTGTTCTTGTGGCGATTTTCTTATAAAACATCCTCGTGGCACACGAAAATCATTAAAGGGAAAAGAACCGTTCTGAGCCCGTTTCTTTTTTCTGTGCGTACCGTTTTGCAAACTGTCACGGTTGGCCTGATGACCAATACAGGGAATAAGTAATTCACGTGTAACGTTCAGTATAAAAGAACCAAATAACTGACTAGATATCAATGATGATGGCGACTTGAAACAACTATCGTGTGAAATACAGTCATAACTGCATTGTCATTTCCATTCCGTTAGCAGTAACATGTTTAGTGATAGAATTTCATCGAGCTTGTCATCAGCTAGCGGCTTCTACAATTCTTTTCTGAACATTCAATTAATTTTCTTTTGATGTCACACATCGGGTGTTACATGACCTATTACTACAAACAAACAAACTAATTACAAATACTGTTCTATTATTTTTACCATAGTTAGTTATCAGGCTGCAGTCGTGATTTCACGAAAAATAAAAACAGGACTTCTGAAATTTCACTCCTCAAGTTGGTCATAATGATAAATGCTGCATATTTATTATATCAAACTATGAAAAAAACTTGGTTGCAGAGAATGTTACCAAGTTACATTGCTCCCGTATCATTAACATCATCATCACATCACGACGACATGACAGCTAAAATGAAACTGTATACATCCATGCAAGCATCATGTACGTGTTTAATTCATTTTGAACTTTAGAATGGTAAAAGCGAACGTTCTTTTGTTGGAATAAGGATTCATACTGGTATTGGTGATAATGACCGTCCCCTGATGACTTTGATGTGATGATGAATGGGATATGTGCTGTGGTTGTGATCATCTTGTATAATAATGTAGTAATGCTCAACGATCATTTTCAATCTTTAGCACTTTTTTGCATACTCATACGTTGGTAAATAAATACTTTGCAAACTTGTTTAGTGTATATCCATGTCATCGGGGTTTTCATGAGATCATCCATCCATTGAATCCATTCCCAAGTTTAAGTTTCATATTACAATTGTAGTAGATTTGCCCTTTTTCTATTTCCAACTGAGGAAATAAAAAGTATCCAGAGCTATGGCTAGAGATGTTTGGTGCAAATACAGAATCATATTTCATAATTATAATTTTATTATAAGTAATATTTTTTGCGTTCGCAATAAGCCCTGCACATTGACCACCATGTCATCAGTTCCCTATTAAATTTCTTTGTCTTTGTTACGAATTGTGAAACTCTGGTGAGAGCCAGTTGTTTTTACAAAAGATTATCTTCCCCGCACCAAACCTCTCCACCACCATGGTCATCACCTGTAAAAATTAAACACTTAATAGTATAACGTCAGCAGAGCAATTACAGTTGTGTAAACATGCCAACCAGCTTTAGCATAATATTTTTGTTTTGAATTTCTTTCTACTTATCATTCCCCTTGCATTTGAATACAACCTACATCAACAACATATGTATACGCAGCAGCCTATCAAGTTTCATTCAACTTGGCCTGATCCATGGATTTTAATGCATTAATCCAATGCTGTGCATGTTCATAAGAAAGATGAGAGGAATCAGATTGGAAAGTGGAAATATTTGCACTACCAAAGTCCTCAAACTAAAAACATGAATGAATACCATCTTTCACCATATAACATGTACCAATAAAAACACAAAGTCAATGAAGTCATATTTTTATTGCTACTTAATTGCTGTTGTTAAAACATCTTCTTTGCCAAACATAGAGGAATATTCCAAAACAAGTACTAAAGGCAAGGTTGTCAATTTTAGTAGGCCACTTCTGAAACCCTGTTTTCTCTCTCCCACAACAGCTATATAGAAACATTCTCCAACTCAACCAGAATAGCGGTCATCTAAATTGTAATCCTGTTGGTGAAACTGATGACGGGATTATTTAGGAGAGAGAAATTATGTTTGCCATGTAGCAAAACAAAACGGCAGAGCAGTGATGTTTTTTGCCTTGCCAGGTTGTTTTGGTAGAATATTATGCGTGTGGCGTGTGTGTAAGCTTATCTACATAACCTAGCATTATTCTACAGTATTCCTTTCCACTATACAGCTTCCATATACAATAGTAATGAACCTTTTTTAGTTTGTTAGAGCTACAAAATTGGATTATATAGGAATTTGGGCGCATGTGAGTGAGGAGTGAGGATTATTATTGAAAAGAGCTGAAAATGAAAAAAGAGCACACACGGCTGTTGCCTGCGTGCTCGTTCGTTCACCAAATCACCAGCATAACAGACCGGTCTATCTAAACTCTATAGCGCACTACTTACTACTTGAGGAAGCGAAAAGTTTGTTCACCTTTTTTATCCTCTTGTGTTTTGACTATTTTATATTTTTTATTACGTATTATGGATTGCATTGCTTATTCTTGCCTATCATCATCCATAACAACAAACTGCCGCTAGGATAATAGGCCATACATTTACCTATACAATAACCTGACCGTATGACGATATGTTGTTATTATGAATGATTATTATTGTTTACTACCTACATTTATATGTTTGCATGCATTACGGATTTCATTTTGCCCGATCTGACAAAGAGCGACTACTTTGTACTCATTTTCTGTACTACAATTATTATTATGGCTGCTGCTACTTGGTTCAAACACCAGTAGATAGTAAGTTAGTTTGTCAGAAAATGCTAACTACTGTGCGTGGTTGCATTTTAATACGGGGCAACTTAATAATAATGCATTTTTCATCTATTGGCAGTTTCTTAATTGGTTAGACATCTGCACAGTTGTCAAGATGAATATTGCAGCTGCTGTTGGAGAAAAGAGAAAACGATAATGAATGGTGTAACCTGTACTCTCATCCTTTTGATGATAATGCCTGCTTGACATATGGTTTGGTTTTGTCATTTGGTATGTTAGCTGGAGAGAAAGGCTTTACCACTTGCCACGAACTGATGGCATGCACGCGAGGAGGGTATTAAGTAAATATTTTAATTAATCACAAAGTGGCAGTCTGTTCTCCTATGATGCAAGGGAATGAAGAGTTTCTATGGGACAGCGGTCATCAAGTCATCATAACGCATGCATAGTTTATTGACCGACTGACTGGCAGTTGGGCAACAAGAAAGTGGCAGCATTGCTGTCCTCTTTCATTCTTTCCAATTTAAATACACGGCTAGACTACCCAAAGTTTAATGTAGAATAGGCACTGCTGGAATTTCTTCACGGTGGAATAACCCGAGTCGAAATATCGGGAAACCTCTTACGACGGCATGAACTCTTTCTCAACGACAATCATATACTTTCCTATTAAATTTTTAGTGGGCTTTCTTTCCCGTTTCATGTACAAGAATAATTTTCTCTGCTTGACGGGTGTATTGTGCAATAAAATGGGTACGAACGATGGCATGTCCATTACTCGGTTCGGTTTTCGTGGCACTCCTCGTGCCGCGGTAATTATTTTTTACTTGCCTGTGCAAAGCCGATTGTAGATATGGTGGACGAGGGTTTTATACAATATAATTTGAACGCTTTCCGTGTAGATTGTAACCTGCTTCATTTTACCTGTGTACCTTGACTACCAAGAAACGTAACTACGGAAAAATGTAGACCAAGGCGCTTTTGCTCCTTCCTACAAAACTTGAAAATTTTTCTTTGTTATGGATGCCGTGTCATCTCTTGCTCTTGCTATTATGCTTTAAATGTGTATCCTTGTACGGGTTTGCACGTTTAGCAGCCTGCTTTACTGGCACAGTTTCATTTCCTACAGGATGATGATTACACGCAGTGAAATATGAAGCAGGAACAGCCAGTTATTATGACTGTTTTAGAAGTTTTAGGTAGATGATTAATTGGAAGCATGTCGATGATCTTCTAGGGTTGAAAGTTTATTAAATGAGCTAATGTCAGTCAACTGGCTTTTTTATAGCATTTTAGTCTAATAGTTAAAAAGCGATTAATCAGAGAGTAAGGCGTGATTAGGAGTAATACGCGATTCTTTCATGACTAATAATTGCTTACTCTGTATGCAGTTTATCAACGTTCCAAGTGAAAGTCACGACTCACGATTTTTAGCAACGTAAATTGATTGTTCGTCAGGCTTTATTGTAAAATTATAATATGTTAAGTTTGTGTAAACGTTTTTGTTGCAATTTGCAGCTGCACTATCACACTCATAAAATATCAAGTTTTATGTAGAAAAATGAGCCAAAGTAGAATGCAAGCAAGTGGTAGCGCAACAGCAACTAACATGCACAAACATTAAACAAAGCAAATTGATAGTTTTCATGTTGTACCACATATCATTAAAAATGTTTTAAACTTTCAATTTAATTATTGCACATAAATAATGTGCAATGTGCAATGCAACAGTAGCAGTTACCTAATAATAGGAAACATGAAAAAAACGCATTATATTTATTAGCATTCCCATTCTCTAAAGTAACAATTAAAGAGTTAATGGCTAGAGTTTATGCTTCTATAAGTTGTAAAAATCACGTTTTTACACTCTCTTCATACAAGTGTTCGTAGGATATCATCATTGTTCCACTACAAGTTCATTTGCATTTTTGTAATGGGATTTTAGACAAACCAAGAGGACTTTGCGGAGGAACGTGACACGACCTAACAACTACTAACAACACCCAAACTTTCAATCCTTTCGCTTTTAATAACAATGCTGAAGGTGAAGTTTTTGCATAATATATATTATTTTCAGTGTTACATATAATATATCGCTTGTTCACCGACATAAAATGGATAGTTTTACCTCAAGACTCACTGGTCTCACATAACAATCAGCCATTGGACGCTTCAGACAGTCATGCCTATGTGCGTCTGCGTTAGTGCGTTATATTTCTCATTTCATTACGTTTAAAACATGCGTGCACAAAGGAATGTTATTCCTTACCAGACAGAATCTACGCATACTAATAATGTGCAAATCACTGTGGGTCAAGGTCAATTAGGCTAATAAAATGCACAAGACATACCACACTGCTTTGGGGTATTTTGAGTCAAAAAGTTGTCAACTTGTACTTCATTTCTTACAATTAGGTTACTATTCGTATTCAGGATATGGTAACAAAAATCAAGGCAACTTAATACGTAGTTCTTGGATTCATAATACTGGATAGTTCATAAACAGAGAATTGGGGATTTATTATGACAACTCAAAGATAATGCAAAATGGGAAAAACACGGATTTGTTGACTTTTTAAAATAATGCGTCATTATTTCTAACGACGAAGCTTCTAGAGTTAAGTATAAATTACTGGGAACATATGTACCTAAATGATCGACCTATATGTGTCCAACTTTGCAAACCTTGTATTATTCCAGAATAGCCCATTATGTGTGCGCAAAAAGTGGTTCAGGTTTTGAAGGAAAATAAGAATCAAAACTGCGCAACACTTTACATTCTAGTGTCTGGTGGAACTTGCAGCTTTTTCATTTAGCCCACAAACAAAACTGCATTTCATCGCACCATGTTGTTTATACGTAACACAGTACGTGTACCATGATAACAGCAAATGATGATGATGATCGTACCATCCCAAAATTAATGTGAATTTCCAAGCAAGTAAACAAAAAACGACAAAGTTTGTAAACATGCAATGTAATACAGTATAAATAGCAAGCTGGTATCGCAAGAGCGTCATAAAATCAGCAGGCTAAATAAAATTATGCTCAGTATGCACAATTTTTTACTCTGCTTTAGCTAATGCACTCTCCTTTTTTGCCCCTGTCCCATTAGTAGCAGAATTATCGCCAATCAACCAGGCCACTGGAAGCCACGTTGTTTTAGATGTATTGCAAATGCTTTGGGGAATGTTTGCGAAATGTGTTATCACAATGCTTGGTGTTATACATACGACCAATAGTATAACGTTCTCTCTCGCAACTCATTTTTAACGTTTTGAGTCGGATGAACAAAAAGTTGTGTACCTAAAAAGTGATGATGAGGATAATGGATTGAGAGATTAGGATGATAAACGTGTCTACATTTGTCCATGAATGCAATTTTGTACATGATGGCACTGACAAATAAAAAACACGGACAAAAGGCGAAATTAACTTGACTGTCGCATTCTCATATTGTGCCTACTATTACTGAGCTGTGATGAGCAAAAATGTATGTGCTACATTTTAAGAATACGCAAATTTGTTAGCTTGTGTATTCTTATGCCATCATGTAGCAGCTACTGTTGTTGTTGAGAATGACGAAGGAACTAGGGACAGTACAAGGCTATTGTAATAAACTGTTTCCCAAAAAATGATTTCATATTTACTTTTGCCTTTTGAAACAACAGCCTATACCTCATAACCCTCTGTATCATTTTATGTGTGGCGTGCCATGGCATGACATGATTCATGAGAGCTGGGCAAGGAGTGGCCTGGAATTTTTGATTATACGTAATTATTCAAGTCATCATATTATCATACTTGAAACACCTAACACCTTCCTCCTACGCATTTACACACACATATATAGGTAATGCCTTAGTGCAAAATATTTTTCTGTCTGCAGTTCGGATCATGGACCAGCCATTTTTATCAAAATCTGAAAAACACTCAAGAACATTTTCAAAAACAATGATCACATGAAAATGAATGGGTTGAAGTTATATGAAAACAAAATTCTGTTTACACAGACGAAAAAAAAGTTGGGAGTAGGTGGTGCGCATTTTTTTGTATCAGCAAAAAATCAAAGGCTAAATTGCAACCTGAACCATTCCTATCATGAAAGCCCGTAGCCCATTGACTTGATTCACTTGCAATGAACAATAAAAGACTTTGTCTGTATAAATTGCTGCGACTAATGACGATCATCATTTTGGTGACCTAAATACAATGTCATGCGTGTAGTTTGCTTTGGTAGCTTACCAAATAACATCCTGTCCTATGTCATTTTGCACCAAATTGTTCCTATCGTGCAGCAACAAACTTGCACTTCACCAAGAATATAATTTGGCCTGTGCTGCTTGCATGCAGATCTTAATGTATTACGGACTATATCATATATATAAAATTGGTACCCCAAGTATGGAGAGGATAGGCTACTAATGTATTTTAAAGGGAGGTTTGACAGGTTCCTGAAGGTACAATTTCTGAAGTTGTTACAGGGCTTTAAACCTTGAAAAATGTCGCAGTCCATCGTCAATCGCCTACTTAACTCCGCAACAGAGCCCTTTTTTCGATTTTTTGCCTCTGAACTGTTTATTTTAACGGTTTTTCCAGAGGAGCATTTCGAGGGGGTGGAGTCAAAATACACATGACTGTATTGAGATTCTGATGCACATTCTTCACATCTACATTATCATGAACATGATGCAGTAAGCACGTATGCGAATTGCAAAATATGCTCTGGAAATGTTGCAATTTTACAAAATGTGATTGTAAATGTATCTTTATGTCGCATACATAAAGTGGATATGCAAAATCTGATTTCTTGGACTTACTTTTTAGATTTGCAATTAGATAATGGGGTATTCAGTGAGTTAACTGGCATTACATCCAGTTCAAGTCTTCAGTAATTTAATTGGTGTCACAATCATGGAGTAAAGATTTTAGTGGAGCTGCAGATATTGGGGTTTGCAGTGGGTTACTTGGTATTTGAGTCAGGAAATGGGGGTTTCATTGAGTTATTTGGAGTTATCTGGAGTTTTGGACAGGGAGTGAGGTTCTTAAAGGAGGGTTAACTAGCGGGGCTGATATTTAAGATTCCAGTGATAAGCTTATGGAACAAGCAAATGACCTAAGATAACAGAAAACTGCGAGCAAGTGATTCGAGTAAATTACGTAAAATTCTAATAGTTTATGAAAGTCTATTAAAATCCAACGGGCGTGTTGCTAGTAATTTGATAGTTTTTGGAGAATAAATTTTGTAAAACAGGATGAAAAGTGTACTTTTGCAATGATTCAAGTCTTTTTGGTGCAGCAACAACAAAAGAAATTAGTATCAAATTCGTAAAAGCACCCTTGGCAATATCCATAATTTTTTGTAAACTGGCAATCGTCAACCTTCATCATTTCGTTTTCATTGTTTGTTTGTCACGCTTGGTAGCGAGTGATGATTTGCAGTATAGTGCATACTGAGTTAGTTGCGAACAATGAAGAAAAGTGCATTTTCATTTTGATTGTATACAAATTGCAAGACTTAAAGTTTTATACCAATGAAATATCGGATGTTAGATGTTGGTAAATACGCAGACGCAGCAAACAGCACTGTTGCTGCAATCTATTTTTTAGTCTTTATCATTTCATTAAACCAGGATAGAGCAGAATGAAATTAATGCATTTGAGCTCAACCCATTTCTTATTTTCATGCTCCCTAGTGACTACTTATGAAGTAGTTTTATGATCAAACTTCTTTATAGTCGCATTTGTCCAAAAATGCTGAAGCACTCCTCTGTCAGCTTTTGCAGTGCATATGAAAGTGGATAATGGAATACGATAGGTAATATGTGATGGAACGATGGGAGTGCTTATTGCTAAGCAATAATAACTTTGCACATAAAAATGCACAACAATAGCTTAGAAATGGCTTTGCTGGGTTTTTTTGTGAGTTTTTGTCGATAGGGATGAATATAAAAGGCAGTATTATTACCATGCTTACATAACGAAGGTTTGTGGAGGAAAAAGTTACTACAAAAAATGGTGATTTGTCACGAAGTTAATGCTGTTTTTTGCTACATTTTCTTTTATTGCAACTGTTACGATCCTGAAAAGATTTCTTAAGTACGAGCCCAGCATTTGAGAATGAATGCTTTTATCATGCGGCTATGGCCAGGCCATTTACAAAAAATACAAAAGCTTTTTGCTAAAAGTTTATTGATGATGGAGGATACAAGAAAAGAAATTTTAAGGCGCACCTCACATGTAACGCCAGAAGGAGTAGAATTTCGTTGAATATCTAGAGAGTTAGGTGGCAACGATGTAGGGCTGTAAATGGACTTTTTTTGCACGTGTGCAATGTAGGACATCATTCTCGATGTGACAGACAAATCTTTTGTAAAATCAGTCAAAAATGAATGTGACATGTACACATGATAGCATATATGTGGTGCAATTTCATTTGAGTTTAATGTCCCAGGAATCGAATATTGAGTACATTGTACTTTAAAGAAGCAATAATTGCCAGGCCATTTCATTTCAGATTGTGTCAACTGATAACAGTACACAATAGTAGCACGTGTGCTGGCAATTTTTCCACCTAGACGTTTAATTAAAACCTTATAACTTGAATGGCATGTCCATGAGACAAACATTAAAGCGGATTACTACTCCAGAGAATGGAGAGAATAATGCAGTCAACCAGAAGAAATGGTGGAATTGTGTGCGTCGTAACGTGTCTACTATTGCGATTATATTAAATCAAATTCCTTGTTCTAATGCCAAATGTCACATTCTTTAGGTGCCCACAACTTTTCCGTTTCCTTCATTTTGCCAACGAGCTAAAAGCTCATCTGCATTTTTCCTATATTACGCGTGATTTATAGCCTTGTTTTTTACAAATTCCACGCTGCTTTGCAAACGGTTATTGCGTATGGAACATGGTAGCTTGCCTCCACAAAAATCCCCTACATTTTTACAACAGCGCACATATATCGGTCCGGTATGTGTTTGCAAAAGTAGGTGACATACACTTTGCACTTTGCAGTGTGTACAAAAGCCAAAGTTTCTCTGAACAAGTCCACAAAGCAACATCTTTCAATGGAAAGATGCGCTATTCTGCTATAATATCATGGTACTCCACTACTCGTGAACCGGATTATCTCTCCTCCGAGTTGTCGATATGTTATAATCTGAGGTAAACAAAGAACGAGAGTGTCTGCTTTTCTGCTCTTCCAACAGCCACGTTACAAAAACGTGAACACTCGTTCAATGCAACGATAAGCTAATGGTTGTCACCCTTGTCACCAACGCCGCCGCCACAACTTGGCGAGATTTTTATTTTATTTTACTACGCCACGGCAGCGATGATGACGATGACTCCTACTATAAACGGCCATGCAATTTACATGAATTGAAAGAGAGCATTGAAAGAGATTAGTATTTGCACACACACACACGGTGGAAGGCCAACTTGATACACAGTCTCACAGCGTCATCTTTTGCGCTGATGAATTGAAACACGAAAGAACTATGAAAGAATTAAATTCTTTTGGAATGCTAATATTATTTAAAAATAAATAAATGATAATGACAACGAGAGGGTGATATAAAAACTGTACATATGTATGACGGTGGTGATAATGTTATTTTTATAGGTATATGCCCTGCCGTTTTTATTTAGAATTGATCACTTCTAATCTACATGGTCAACTGTAGTGATACAATACACGCGTTCATTTATGCTACTTAAGGTTATTGTCCAACTTTGATAAACACTCAGATTTACCAAGATTCTCTAAGCAACATTAAAAGTTTATTCACCGACGGAATTTTGTGTGATAATATTTTGCACAAGTTGAGGTGATGCAAAACCAATAATGTACTGTAGTGTTTTGTAGCATGTAACGTTATGATGATGATGATTACTGGGGTTTTTTGAACGCATGAAAAAATATAAATTAAATTACTTATGTGATTCTTTTGTTCTGCATTTGTCTACAGACTGCGCAATGTGTTGCCATCAAGTCGATTACCAAGAAGAACTTGGCCAAGTCTCAAACGCTACTCACCAAAGAAATTGCCATTCTGAAGGTACGTAACTCAAAAGAAAGCTTTTCTTTAGAAACATTTTGTCATCCTCTCTTCATCTTTTGAAGTGACAATGACTATGCGAAAAATGAGAAATGATGTACATCTGCTGGAAGGGATGTGAATGAACGCTAATGAATATGGCTTTTGTTCATTGTTGATTTCAGGAACTGACGGAATTGCACCATGAAAATGTGGTGGCTCTGTTTGAGTGTCGGGTAAGTACACACTCAAGTGTTTTTAAAATGTAAAGTAGGAAGAATGATTCATAGCTTTAACAGAATTTTATATCTTTTTGGTTGTCATAATTACAGGAAACGTCGACTCATGTTTACCTGGTTATGGAGTATTGCAATGGGGGCGATCTCGCTGACTACTTGAATGGTAATAATAATAATAAAAGACAAAAATAACTGTTTCTCGCATTTTCTTGCCTGGCAATAACCGGTCATTCATTGGCATGATTTTGTTGTGAATTGTAGGAAAGGGCACTCTGAGCGAAGATACGATAAGATTGTTCCTCCGGCAACTGGCCGGTGCAATGAGAGCCCTTCACTCAAAGGGGGTTGTTCACCGCGATCTCAAACCTCAAAACATTCTGCTAACTTACAACAAACCTAGTCCTTCTCCTCATGAAATTCTCCTAAAAATAGCGGATTTCGGATTTGCGCGATTTTTGCAAGATGGTGTGATGGCAGCCACCTTGTGTGGTTCTCCAATGTATATGGCGCCTGAGGTCATAATGTCGTTGACATATGACGCAAAAGCTGATCTGTGGTCATTAGGCACGATAGTGTATCAATGTCTCACTGGCAAGGCACCCTTCTCCGCGCAGACACCTCAACAGTTGAAAAACTTTTACGAGAAGCATCTTGTCCTTCACCCAAAGATTCCTACAGGGACGTCCTCCGAACTCACGGATCTTCTGCACAATCTCCTCAAGCGGAATCCGAAGGAGAGGATCGACTTTAAAGCATTTTTCTCACATCCCTTCCTTGCTACAGCGCCCGTGTCTGTACCTAAGGCCTCCGGGGGTGGCACACTGACCACCCCCACTGAGGAAGAGAAGGCTCCGTCGTCTCCAGAGACAGCCGGTTTTGTGGTGGTCCCTCCAATGCCCAAATCTAAGCCTATTCCAGTACCTAATGGGAAGAGTGAGCCCAACTCACAGAACAACTCCCCTGCTATAGGCCAGAACTCGAAGAACAAAACGCCGAATTCCAACAATCCGAGCAATCCTGCCCAGGACAACAACTCCCCATCGTCACCAAAGCAGAAAACGTCATCCGGCTCCTGGAAACCGGATGTCAGTTCCATGTCCCCACCTAGAGTACAATTTACACCCACGCAAAGCACCTTGTCGCCTGCAGCCTCCCCACCGAGATTCCCCCTTGTCCAGTATTGCGGCGGGACAACGTCTGCGGTAGATACTCCACGAAAGTCAAGCTTCGAAAGTGCGCCCATCCTGTTTGCAGCCTCTCCTCCGCCGGATCACTACATTTTCAACTTTGAGCCACCTCAACTGACGGAAGAAACATTGTTGGAAAAGGAGCACAATCAGACTCTCGCAAAACTAAACTTTGTTCTCGCTCTAGTCGATTGCATCCTAGACTTGGCAAAGAGCAAGGGAGCACCCTTTTCCAAAATTCAAGAGTCCAATGCTCTTCGCCAGGAGGACTCTTACAACAAGTCTGGAAATAATCTCTCTTCCATTGGCAAGTCGGAGCAACTTGTGCTCTACATCCGCGTTTTGCACTTGCTCTCATCCGCTCTCAGACTTGCCAAGGATGAATTGGAGGAAAACAGGTTAAGACCCTCTGCAGCTGTCAAGCAGGTAGGATGGCATTTCGACACCTGAACTTTCCACGACCTTAATATCCTTAATTCATTTACTTAAATTCAATATACTGTAATTTCATAGGTTGTTGCCCAACTGAATGATCGATTCAAGACTAGTTTCGATGCTACCAAGAAACTGTATGCGCAGGCGCCTCAGAATATGCTCATTCAGCAGCAGAGTCTCAGTGCTGATAAGATCTTGTATTGTCACGCTATTGATGTTGTAAGTAGCTACTATCTAGCTTCCATTGTTCCATTCAAAATCATTTAAATCTCCTTCTCTCTAACATTGGGCTTTGAAATATCTCTTTTTAGTGCCAAGCTGCTGCCTTGGATGAGTTGTTTGGAAATCCTGTTGATTGCTGTAAGAGATATCAAACCGCGCAAATCTTACTCCATAGCCTGTACCAGCAAGTAATTTCTGATAACGAGAGACAAGTTCTTCACAAATGTATGTATTTACTTTATAACCACATCGCATCATTCTTCGCTGTGTTATTTTAACCATTTTAACGATCATATATAATGACGTTGCAATTTTTGATGCTTTCTTTGCAGACAAAGATGCCGTAGAAAAGCGTCTCTTTGTTCTCCAGCAACAAGGTTTGGTGACCGCCTCCTTTGATGACACTATCAGCGAAAATTTGTCTCCATAGAGCCACAACTATTTGCTTTCTCTCATTCATCACCGTATATAAATAATATTATACCGCCTCTCATCATCGTCTCGTTTTTTAATTTTAATTCCTTTTTCACGCATTTCTTTCATCAACCAGCATTAGTTCAGTTGTAATACACGCCATAATACAAAAAGCTAACTGCGTTATTATTATAATAGCTGTTATAATACACATGATATTAAGATTAGCATTTTTCAACTATATATTTTCGCCAAACCGATTTTTTAATGAAAAAAACATAGCGTTTACTTTGTTATTGTTATCGTCGTCTGTTGAATATAAAAAAATACAGCTAAATAAACTAAAAAAATAATACACGTACGTTCACACACAAGCGTAACTGTAGACTGTAGCAAGTAATTATGTTATAATTTAAGCAACTCACTTTAAGTAAAAGCAGAAGACAAGAACATCGAATTTTTTAGAGAAATGGAGAAATACACACCCGACTAAAAAGCGACAAAGAATATCCTTCAGAAACAGAAACTTAAGATGATATAGACTATAGATACTCCTTTCTTTAAATATATTGTTATTAGTCCATAACAGTTTAAACATGTTTCATGAATTACATGAACTGTATAAAAAAACATGATCATCAGCATAAAAATCTCTGCGTGTCGATGGAAATGAAAGCATTTTCTTTTGCGTTCTTGTTCTTCTCATTATTATTAGTGGTAAGTATATAAAACTACGTTATTGTTTTATCATTATTAACTTTAATCAAATAAATTGTGTCTCATGTACCTAAGTCAGCCAGTCGTTAATATTTGTATTTATACTAGTATGTAGTAGTTGAGTTAACGGAAATATTAAGTGTGATGATGATGAAGTTTCCACAAAACAGAAAATGGAAATTAGGCAAGTTTTATATCAGTGCTGTTGTTGTGTAACTATTACAAAGCATGGCATAAAGTTTAGAATAGCGAGCATTGTTAATATACCATTGTTTTTGTGCATTGCATTCATAATATTAAACGTGTACACATTGTAACTGAATTATACGTTTAAATAGATGTATAGACTTAGTCCGATTAATTATAAAAATCGGTTCGTTTTACAAAAAAAAACTATATATATACACACATCACACACAAAAACATAAAAAATTCAACAAAAGTAAAAACACACAAACAAATCACTGAAAAACAAAGAAAAATTAAAGAGGGGCGTGGGGAGATATTTAGTCATCGTGATTATTTGTTTCATTTTTGTTATATGATATATTGATACTGAATATTATGTTATGTATGATTATGATTGCTATTAATTTAAGACTTTTCGTATGAATTATTATTTCGTAGACGAATCAGTATGAGCAACCCGTTGTGCAATTTGAAAGAAATAAACCGCTCTATATATAAATGAAATGATACATAAATAAAGAAGATTAAATGACGTGAACATATTTACATACACGGAATAACGAATAAATCACAGTAAAACTCATTTATTATCATATATAGGCATTTTTTTTCACACTTGTGAACATGTAATGAAGATGAAAGCATAAGTGGGAATCAAAGAACAAACCACAGATTTTTGTCTTCATTTGCTGGCAGTTTATTTTCGTTTCATTTTCAAATGATAAGTCAGAAATAATTGCTCTTATTCTCCATCTTAATGATAAAATATGTTTCGGCGATGATGTTGTGTGTGGTGTGCATTACATAGTGCATATGCTCTACTCAATAATCGTTGGATACAAGAAGAAAACCAAGAGACTCAATGCACGAAAACTTAATTTTTGAAAAATATCAAAATGTCCATCAAGATACACAACAAGGTGCATCACTAAATAAAACAGGAAATGATAGTAAACTATATTTGTCTTAAAACAATTTGGAAGACCAATCATTACCGGAATACAATCATGACGATAAAAACTGGAGACATGTACCACCACTGCACTTTGATTAGCAAAAAAACAAGTAGTCTAACATTTGTTGTTATACAGTCAAATTTTAGCACAATCATATATATTTAAATTACATTGATTAAGATAGCAGTTCACAGTATAATTTTAATTGTTAATATAATTCGCAAAAATAGTTAGTTTACGTTACGAAAATTAACAAGTCATGTGATCATTGGAATATATAAGCATTATTTAATTAACAAGCTGTATTTTGTTCCTGTGGTTAAAAATGTAAAATTTAACATCATCAAAAGGAAAGTGTTACTCAATTTGTTAAACAAAAGGATTCATGCTGAATGGCTTAAACAAGACAAGAAAGTCATATTAGTCTGTATAAATATCAAACAGCAAATTTTTATAGCAAATGGATACTCGAGATTGCCAGGGTACAAGAACATTATCAGTAAGTAAGGACTTTTTGATAAGTAAACAACAAGTGATATCACTTGAACATTAGCAGTCATCACAAAAAGTACAAGTTCACATTATTCAGTACCTGTGACCCATACTCAACATACCTGATTTAGTACTGCTTACAGAAGAAGTGGACGTTCGTAAATTTCTTGACGAATTTGAGGCTATCACTTGTTCACGCATACATGACGTGGGGGATCTTTGAAGAGTCTGTCTTGCTAATGCAGAAGTAGAAGGCTTGGAAGACGAAACGGTTGTTGTTGTTGTTTTTGAGAACACCCTTCCCATTTCTCGAACCAAACCGTCCCATGTACGAGTGTCAGTTTGAGCAGCAGGTGCAGGTGAAACCTTAACAGAGCTAGCAACTGAAGGTACCAGTACTTGTCTTTTTGAATCAAGAACAGTAGTAGCAAGGTTAGGATTCGTAGTATTAGGAGCGAACCTCTGTGAACCTGATGAACAAACGTTAGGAACTTCAGAATACAACAAAAAAGCAAAACTTTTGTGGAAAATGATAAAATTAACCCGCAAAACAAACATAACAAGCAACAAAAAATAGTTCCCAAAACTGAAGTCTTGTACCGTAGACCGAAAACACACCAATTATAGTAGCAAACAAACATTGACAATCCGAAAAACAACAAAGCTGGTTTTTAAAAAATCACATGCAACACTTGATAAACTGCAATTCAGTCAAGGCTCGTATCTGATTTGATTTAAATATACTATTACCGTACATTTTTTTCAAATTCCATAGGCACGTTGATATAAAACAAGCTATCAGTGTAAATCTCTAATTTTCCCTTCTATAGTTTGCCTTGTCGGTAGGCACACACACACATCTGTCATCTTAATTATTTCATTATTGTAATAGTAACACCAACTAAGCTATTCAAATAATATTTACAATGCGCTGACATAAGATTTATATATACATAATTCAGATCAACTCAGATAAATAAATAAATACGTAATAATAAACACAAAACTAGCAATTAAATGCACAGTTATAATATGTAGTGGAGGTTCGTGTACGAATATAGACTATGTACATTTTTTGCATTGTATCAAACATTTCTAGTCGTCTAGAAAAAGTAGATAGGTAGGTAATTTGTTCGCGATGGTAGCAAATTGGCGTTGGCATATATGTGGATAAACGCGTCGTTGGAAGAAAAGAGTAGTTGCGGTAGATAGTAGTAGAAACAACAGTAGTAATGCATGAGTTTACACATGATTATAGTAAAGTGAAGGACGCAGAGTAGTAATTGTAGTAGTAACATTGAATACACATAAATCCATGCAAATTTTATCTATTAAGAATACTCTTCTGCATATTTGATGAGCGGTGATGATTCCGACGATCTTCCTCCTCGTCAGATGTGCAACTAGTTACGCCTACTCCTCCCACCAACACTCCACCAACAGATGTGGCTCGCATCAGCTCTTGATCTGGTCCTGGACGATTCTCATACAGAAACGAGTTTAAAGTCTCCTCATAAATTCGGGCTTCAGGGAACTCGACCTTGGCAAAGCAAAAGGGATAAAGCCAAAATTAGCTGCATGATTTTCATTAAATTAATGTAACGTTTAAATAGATAGATAAATAGTGGTTTTACCTTAGTGTGCTTCCGGTCAGTTGCGTATACTATAGAGGTGCAACACACCTCTGCAAACTTTTTACCGTTTCCGTAGAACCTCCAACAGCAAATTTCCGAAGGTCCGATGGCATCCTTGATGAAGTGAATGCGTCCGTTGAATCGTAAGGCAAGGCGGTCAAACATTTCCAAATTTTTTAACAGATTCTCATCTGAGGTGCTATAATATCACATGACACGTTTTAAATTAACCATCTTCTCTTTTCAAACTATCAATGCAATAATAATATGACCTACAATTGCTTGACTTTACTTACTTAGTGTATGAGTACTTGTTGTTATGTCGATTAATAAGAAGTTCTACAACAGGCTTTGTGGCATTGGCAATGAACTGCTTTCGCTCGTCTTCTGACGTGATAAAGGGCACCTGGCAAACCGGACTTAGCACAGTGTTCCGATTTTCTAAAGTCTTTTCGCACAGATTGATTAGGCCCGCTATGCAGTAGAATTTGGCCTCTGCGAGGATCTCTTCAAGCTCTTGAGAATTGGTTGGAAGACCCACGTTCCCATCCCTCAAATAATTTAAAATAGTACCAAAGTGTTTGCCACAGCGGTCAATAAGTATCCATCCTGCAAAAATACACCAGACCTTTCATTTAAAGTTTTACTTCTCCAATCCAAATAACCTGATTATTTTATGCCACTCACCTTCCGGATCAGTCAGTACTTCCATTCTCCCCGAAAACATGGCTTGGAGCATGGTATCTGGCACTTTGGTCAGCGTACCAATTGTCGTATAGTACAGGCATCCTCCCACATTAAGCTTCACGTACTGCGAGGGGTTCCCCTTAATCACGGTCCTCTGATCACCCGACATGTTCACCAAAACTATTACCCCCGCACTTGGCCAACTAAACCCAAAAATTATTATCAAACTATCCCCTCCTTCCCCAATTCCTTCCCCACCACCACTCCTTTTATTGCTTCAATTTTAAAAGTCTTCCCCTTCCCTCTAAAACATCTTGGCCAAATTAACTTTTAAACCAAACCAAAGTGAAACAATATCCCTTGCCAAAAAAACATGTGCAACTCAGATCATGCACTCTCTGGACAAAAGGGAAAGGGATGAATCACCCAACAGACTTCGTCATAATATTTTTACTCAGCCCAGCAGCAACTACCGAAAGACATACGGCCACAAAAAAAAACTGCTCGAAAGTCAGCACACTAGTCTAAAGAGCTATTAATAAAAATGCGTTCACACTTTTATGATCCACTCGACTGACTGACTCACTGCTGCTCTGTTCGTCAGACACGCCACTTTTTGTCCGGAAAGATGAGCCGTGTGTAAAAAATGCTGGGGGAGTATACCTATTTTTTCCCAAAAAAATATTTACTTTTTTTTGTACTTTAATCAATTATTTTAGAGCACTATGAATGCCTAGATGAGTAGTTAGCGTGTGTGTGGAGCAAAGGCAGCCGGAAAATAGAGGAAAATGGCCAAAAAATAAACTAAATAAATCTAGTAGGCTGTCCTGCAGCAGGATACTCTGATGGGCTTAGTCAGAGAGATGGAGAAACCAATTCAAAAGACTCCTCTTGAGGCTGCACACCGTGCTGGGCTATATGAGAGCCAGCTGTTCCCTATTTGAAAGGCTACTGCGCTAAAAAAAAGCCAAGTGATCATGATCAAGTACAGGTAAATACCTACTTGTTATGCGGTGGAGCTTTTAGGATGATCAACTTGTGCATTCTTTCTTTCTCAAGTACAAGTTCTCGTGTGGTATATGCTTTCAGGTGTGCTGCATGACTAAAACTTTGAAAGAAATGGCCAATTAAGGTGGTGGTGGTGAGGGTAATGAGGAAGGAGTGCTTTTTATCGGAGCACAAGTACATTTGCCGTTGGAGGAAAACGTGCATTTGTTGACCATTTGTATTGGTGAAGTCATAAGGATGTAGTCTGCCTCCCGGGATGTCAGTGGGAGGGGAAGCTAATGCACGTTTTCCCGGAATGTTGGAAACGTGGAATGGGGTGGCAGGCTAAAAAATTTGTGAAAAAATACTAATTAAGGTGGTAGGAAGACAAAAAAGGTGACGTGTCACGTTATTGTGACGGTCAAAAGGAAGAACTACAAGAACGGGTGATAATGGTAGGATTTTCTCGGGAGTAATTGTGTTTCGGTTGGCTGAGGTAAGAGGAATGAAATGTAACAGTAAAAGAATTGAGGCAGGAGCAGTGCCCTGAATATGAGTTTGTAGCAAATTGCATAATAATATATATTACATTATTGGCATGGTATACCTTTATTACGACGGTGAGACAGGATAGGTGAAAATTGATATATTCCACATGTTAAAAGAAAATTAAAAATACCCTGTTTTGGTAGGGAAATACAGAAGCTCCAAATTAGCACTCGTTTTGAATTGCTCAATTTTTCTACATGTTGTTAGCTTATGTGTTGTCATTAAGTCATATTAAAAGTGTAAGTGTGATGATAGTATAGGACAAAGTACAGTACACCGTTTCCTGTCTTTAAATAACGCTTGTCTTCATAAAAGCCAGATTGTTATACCTACCTGTCTGAGAGTCTGGCTTTTTTCCGCTTTTTGTAGTGGACTGGTCCATCATGAATCATATTAAATGGCAAACAAAGATCAAAGTTGACCATTACGAGGGTTTATTTTATGCTGATAGCTGAGGTGGAGATTGAACTTCGGAGACGGGCACAATGAACCGTGATGGCCATTCTGATAAATAATCTCTTCATCCATTCAGTAGTAGAGCTGCTTTGTGCAACATGTAGCATGTAAAATGTATTTCTTCTTGACTCGACTCTACCCGTTTATAAAAAGCATCATTTGTAGAGGAAAACGGTCCCACTTTCAGAAGAATCTAATGACTAATGATGTTTAAAATTGAAGGTAGGAAGAGTTGATGTAAAAATGACATAAAAGATGAGCCCGAGAAGGAATGAAAGACCTGGACATGTATCTCTGCTTGACACAACTCCGACAGCATCGGAACGTCTTTTTTTCGTGTGACTGAATACAGTAATATGACTAATGGCTGTATATGCGATGGTACTCTGTCGATAATGACAAGGCAGTAAAGCCAGCATTATTTTTCTGGTTTTCTGGCATCCTCCTCCTCGGCATCTGGCATATTATGGTACTCGCATTACAGCTTCCCTGCTACTGCTCTGGTGATCATCTCATCATCACTTTCCACCAAACAGCTTATAAAAAGCAAAGCCAGTCTTTTACACCAGAGCTCTCTCTTCAACACTTTTATATCGATTGTTTTTACACACTGCATTACATTCCCTGTTAATGTCTCCTCAACTTGATCTTTTTAATATTTCTCCGATTCTCCGTCCCTAAAAGCAAAATCCCTTGCACTGCTTACTACATATTACGGCTTCCCAATCCCAAGTGTCTTTTTACAAAGGCAACATCTCATGATCATCAACATCCTCGCCATCATCACCACGGACCACGGCCATGGACTATGGACAGAGCAACAGCGGAGTTTTTCATGGTTTTTGTCTACGTTCCTGCATCTCCTATTGAATTGCACACGGGACGATGATGATAATGCTGGCTACATTGTTACACAGCGAAACAGCCCCAACTTCACACTTTTTATGCCTTCACTCTCAAGCGCCTGGTCTGTCTATATAGGCCTTTTATACCATTTTTCTCTGGTAATGCCGATGCCTTTTACTCCGTCTCTCTAGAGAGGCAGTACTGAGTACTGACACGTTATATATTATATGGAACAGTGTATAAAATAATGTAAGTAAAATGATGCCCAATTCCCCTATTTTTTATTTCTCTGAGCTACTGCTTTGCTCCTGCTTTTTCTCTCTCGAGTAGTTTAGGCAATGCATGAAATAAAGCGTAGATATATGATTGTATATATCATTTTGGTGTTATCGGCAATTGAATTGGAAGGCTGGAATTACATAAAATGGAGCATGAAGAGAGGAGGAGGAGATGATGATAGAAAAAGAGCATTATGCAACAGCACGCCACAGTCACAGGACATGGACAGGTACACAGATAGAGAGCCTATTCGTTTCACACTTTACTATTTTTTAAATAAAAATACTGAGATTTGAGGACTGAGCCAGAGGACTAACTTAGAAATAGATGGGTAGATAGGGAGAAAGAGAGAGGTTTTTTTATTTCATTCTGGAAAAGTGGCTAATATGTGGGCTATTTGTACATACTAATAATTATCATTACATATTATATTTATTCCATTTGATGATATTTGATTGCTCTGCGGCAGTGATTAGTAGTGATTGCTTTAAAGCAAGCATGAAATTCCGCACTGGGCTGTTAATTGAGAGCGTTTTAAAGTGGGTAATGTGAACAGTGTAAGTAGTACCATATATAATATGTATTATAAGTATACTATATTAAATAGTATAAAAATAATGGAGTATAGAGATATACTTTGTTGAAATAATGTTGAATCATTATATTACTACACGTAGTAATTGGCATAAGTGTGCATTAATGATTGGTGAAATGGCGATGACGTGATGAGCACAAGACAAGTTCAAAACACTTTGGGTTAAACTGGAAGCTGTAGTGCTAATAAGGCTGCTACAAAAGCTCCTTTAATGTTTACAACTCATGTGGTGAATGTTTGCTTGTTTTCTGTTCAAATTTGATGAGTGACAAGATTCACGAGATTCTCGGAACGGGAATCGGGAACAGTAGCGCACAAAAAACGCGGTTGTTGGAACGGTTTTTGTGGAAAAAGACTTGATAGTAGTAGTAGTTTCCAGTGACGATAAAGAGACGTAGCAAACTAAGAATTATTTTTGCGCTACACTAAACATGACGTTTCTTTGTTGAGTAAAAGTGTTTAAATGCGTCTGAAAAAGAAATGGGATGTTGCGAAAGATTGCGTTTTACAAATGAAATATGAGTCTTTTATGTTGTTTCTTTTCCAGTGGGTAGGATCCAGCCTCAGCCTTCTTTGAATTATGTACCTGTCTGGCAGCCGCGTGTGCATGCTCGAGATGTTTGTATTTTCATAAACAGCCACTTGCACTTTTTATGAAAGCCCTGCTTCCCTATATCCCAACCTAGAGCTAACGAATTTGGTTTCCTGTCAAATGCACTGTTCCAATTTTATATTGACTTGCTTGTGGGCGTTGGGCTCGAGGAGTTTTTCTAACTGAGCGTTTGAAATGGGCTCTGGAACGTCGGATTGGAGTGGCTGGTGTGAAGAAACGGCGGCCTCGACGGCCTTGGAGGTGGCGAGCGTTATTAGAACAAATTATTTGTTACCCGTGTCAACAACGCCCAGTGGATCTGAAGTAAATGCAGCTACAACTCACCTTAGCACAGCTCAGGCAAATGATCTCGTACGTCGGTTTGTAGACGTGTTTGCTCGTCGACTGGAATCTGAGATTTTGCACAAAGGAGCAGACTCTAGTGAATCCGGCACCACGCAAAGTACCTCGTATGACCTTCCCTCAACAAACCCATCCTCTGCTGTTAGTGCTTACAGTCAAAGGAACCCGGCACAAAATAGCACTGAAGCCACCCTACCTCAGGTACCCAATGGAGAGCCCACTAGTAACGGCTTTCACAATAGTCAACATAAGCAACTAACGCCCCCAGAAAATGTTCCGGGGAGGTCACTTCCGAGTAATGGAACGGAGACAGAATTGCCGCAACCACATCCCCAACCATCTGCACGAAAACCGTTTTACAGAAGGTAAGTATTAGCTAATCTTGTTTAAACATGATACGTTATGTTGCCATGTATCATGTGCAGATTTTGAACTTTATGACTCCTTTCATATTTCCAGGTTATCATTTAAAGGATTTAAGAAAGGCAGATTTTTTCACAAGCAGCTCTCCGACGAATGTCAGGTCAATTCATCTGACAAAAGCAGTAAGCACGACAAAAATGCCAAAGGAAAGCTGGCCAAGATATTGGTTGAATGCCAGAAGGAGGGTATCGTGCACTATCTGAGTGGCGAAAATTTGGACGGTACTCAAAAGTGGGAAAAGTGTCGACTTTGTTTGGTGAAAACTGTTGGTGGTTTTATGCTAGAGTTTTACTCACCTCCAAAGGCCGTCAAACCGAAATCTGGAGTATTTTGCTTTCTAATATCCGAAGCCAGAGAAACAACAGCGTTGGAAATGCCCGATCGAGAGAATACGTTTGTACTCAAGGCAGAAAATAACATGGAATATGTGATAGAAGCATACGACACTGATGATATGAAGTCCTGGCTTAGTATAATCAAATACTCAATGCGCGCTCCAGCGGATAGTACGGATCGTACCACACAAGGTAGTTACAACAACGGATCTCTGACTGAAAATGGTAATGCCGGAGAAGAGACCCAATCAACTTCTGCAAATCCCTCATATGCTACCGCAGCTAACCCTCCCCAACTACCTCCCCGTTTCCCAGTCGGAACTGTTAGCGAGGAACAAGGTCAGGAAGCCAACGCCAGTACAAGTAAGTCATGTGCAAGAAACTCTAGTAAAAATGCTTGATATTGAGAATAGGCATAAACACGGGTTTTTAACTAGATGTTGTGGTAAATGGAAATGAAGAAGCACGCAACATTACAGTACCGGTAACCAGTTCCAGTGTTCAAGCCAGTCAAAGCGAAGCAAACGAGACCCCGCGTGATATTTATTCAACCCTTCAAGAATATCCCTGGTTTCATGGCACGTTATCAAGATCAGAAGCGGCTCGATTAGTGCTTCAGGAAGAGGCTGAAGGCCATGGAACATTCTTAGTTCGCCAAAGTGAAACTAGAATAGGAGAGTTTGTGTTAACCTTTAATTTTCAGGGAAAAGCCAAGGTAAGAAAAACATGCTAAACCAATCTGATACTAGAATCCTTCTCATGTGCATAGAATTAATTTTGACTTAACGCTTTTATTTTTGCAGCATCTCAGAATGACCCTTAGCCCGGAAGGCCAGTGCAGAGTACAACATTTATGGTTTCAATCCGTGTTTGACATGCTAGAGCACTTCCGCCTGCAACCCATCCCATTAGAATCCGGTGGAACGTCTGATGTAACTCTGACAGAATTTGTGGTTGCACTACCATCCCTACGAGGTTTATCCCAGCTACATTCGCCAAATAACAATGATCGAACTCGGCCACCTGTTGTACCTGATTTACAAATGGTATACATTCTTACAGCTATAACAACTTTTCTATGTAGTAGTTCATTCACAAAATACTTGAATGTTTGGCTAAAATACTTTTGTTCATTTCGAAGGTAGTAACACATAACGGATCCGTCAGAACTAGAACTGAATCTATGGAGCGTATGCATCGCGAGCAAACATCAGTAAACAGCAGAGCTATTGAAAATACTTATAGTTTCGTTTAACAGATCTGATCTGTAACTGTGCAAAATATTCAATCTACAAAAATGAGGTGTCGTGTCACATTCTTGTGACTGTGAAAAGCTCCGTACCATGCCAGCATGGAAACGGTAACAATAATCTCGAGTTCCTGATCTGCTATTAGAAACAACGATTCTTTTTGCTTTAATCGTCGAAACGAGAAAAAATAAAACTATTACTGATCGAGAGTATTTGAACATTTTGAATATCAAATTCCCAAAAACAAATCTGTATGGTCAGTATGTACAAAGTGATGGAAATATTTACACTGTATACCGATGAAAAATAGATGTACGTATTATTTTGAAGAATCAGGAATATTGCTCATCTTCTGTTTTGCTTCCAGGAACAATATAACTAGGAGTAACGTTCGCTATATTATTATAAAATACAAACCAATTACAGTAGAGTATATAAAATGACAAAAATTATAAAACTGATCAAATCTATTTGTACTTTGTAGTTTGGTCAAATTCCACACACAAAATATGGCTACAATATAAATACGTGGAAAAAAACAGAAACAACGCAGACACGCACAATGTGTAACGTTACTTATAAAACAAAAGTGTGGATGTTGTGATAGTTTTAGACTATAAATTCTTTTTCTGTAGAACTTGTTTGCGCAATTTATTTTTAATCGAATTATGCTAGTGTATTGTAAGTCGCCGTGTATGACTACCAATACGACTAGGATTCATAAGTGTTTTTGAGATTTGCAGTACCACCTAGTCAGGTTAAATTCCACTGAACCTGGATGCGTGGAAGGTGAAATTATAGCGTACAATCCTATTAGTTAGTTGAGTACAGTAGCCGAATACATTTATTTAGAAAGCCAGTGTTATGAAACTGATGAAAATCTAAATGTGTTTTTAAAAGAAAGAAAAATATATTTGAGTTTTACTCAGTGTCATTATCACTGTGCATTGGAATGTTGGTAGACTTACAAATTAAGTGTAACACGTAAATGCGGTGATTATCAAAAATCATTTTGAATCTCAGCCCAGCGATGATCTTAATTATTATTCAATGTACTGTATTTGTTAAAGTCTGTATCAATATTTATGACAAATCATTATATCAATGAATCTCTTCCGTTTAACTCTATTCCCTTACGTAATTATTGAAACTGTAGACAACGTAGTGCCATACATATTGTGGATGCGAGTAGGACAGGGATCACAAACTTGATCTGCGGATCAGTAATCAGTTAGTTATACTTTCAAATAAAAATGCAATCGTTTTACCGCAAATCATGTATGACAGTCTTTGTACGACATTTTTTTTCTTGCATGCGAATCATAAAACACATTCAAAATCGGTTTCCATTAAAACAAATGGTCACAATTTGATTTTATTAATTACAAACCAATGAAACGTGCTTGCATAACATTTTCCCTAACCCCTTGTACAACAAATTTACAATCTAATAGAACACATTATTATCTGAACTGCAGTTTATGGTTCAAATTTCAACAAAATTATTCGTTGAGTTTAGTGTCTTTGAGACAAACCCAGTGTGGCGCCTTTTTAATTGCCTTTGTTATCGGTGATTCAATCAATTTGATCATGATTCCTAACCCTACTAAAAAATGAAAATACTTTTAAAATACCTTCTCGCTATGATAAATTACACTAGAACTAGAGCACTTTTAAATGCTAACAAAACCATAAAAACTGAGCCAGAATAATTTAAAATCTATTCCCTGGATTTCTGTTGCTTAACAAGTTTAAACCTAACAGTTTAATGGGCCCACACATAGGGTGCGTTATATGTTGACACCATTCTGACAATAAAAACATGAATGGTAAAATCTAAAAAAAAATTTAATTGCTTATCTGAAAGCAAGTACATGAGTATACTTAGTCAGAATATTTTCAATTAGCTTAAAACAATTAAAGCCAAATAATATCATTTACACAACAAAGCAATCACACCATTAGATAATTGTACCTTTGAACCACACTCAACAATAAGATACAAACAAAAAATTAAATAGAATACCTAGTCATACTAACAATGTTATTTGACAAACCAGCGACACATTTCATTACACACCGGTATAACATTTTAACATTAGTACGTATTCTATAGGTAAAATTAAAATAGGTTAGGTAGGTCTAATCGTAACATTCATTTTTGTTATAATAAGACGCGGCAGGGTATTGCCTTAGTATTCTCTGATTAGGCTTTGTTTTGTCGTAACAAATTTGAAGCTCAGCATCTTTTTCCGTTGTATCGCACAAAATTGTACTGCAGCTTCGCGTGCTGGCGGTACTGCTGGCGTCACTGGCAGTGTGATCAAACCTCGTTCTCTAAAGAACAAAAAAGAAAGTTTGAAAATTTTCTTCTTTATGCTCAAAAGTTTCTTTTGAAATTTGAGGATCAATTTAACTTTTACTTACTTTGTTCCTCGTTTGTTCCAAGCTATACTCAAGATACGAATCCTCTTCATATTCGTAAACCTCCTGTTTCAAGTCTTCAAGTGTCATAGACAGACTGCCCACTCCGTTTGTAAAAACGCCGCCGTTTGGAGTTTGAGTTTGTCCATTCATCTGATTAGTTATTATTATTCAAGCAATTAGTTCAAGTATCAAGATCAATTTAGCACAAGCGTAATTAGCACAATTCAAATTTAAAAAAAAATTTGACGCCTACCTGATTGTGAGCAGGAGATTCCATACATGTGGATGTGCTTCGGGTACCCATTCTAGCATGTTTATCATTCGTACTGTGCGTGTTGAGAATAACCTGTTATCAAATTTAATGACATGAAATCTGAAACCAACCACAAAACCTTCCAACGTGTAACTACGCCAGTTATTCAGAAAAAAAATATATACCGTAGGTGGTTCACGTGGCCGTACATAGGGATTCAACGCCAGTGGCGAGAAAGGCTCGACGGTTTTACAATTCCTACTCCTCCTTCTGCTCATTCTCGGCGTAGACATCTCGACTTCTGCACTTTTCAAGTCATCAGATACTTCATGAATCTGTGCCACTCCAGTTGAAGAATCACCAGTAAAGAGATTTTGTGTGGGAGTGTCCTCATCAAGTTTCTTAAACACGATGGTACGCTCATTTACGCTTTCGCCACGCCGTGTTCGCATTGACCGTGTATTTGGTGTAGAAGGAACGCTAAAACGGAACCCGTTAGCAGGAATACTCTGAGCCCGACGACGACGGCCTTCAGCCTTTGCAGTGCCAACTGGGCTTGGCGTTCTCAAAACCTTCTCCAGCATCTGGATTAAAAAAGTTGAATACATCAACGTTAAGATAACAAAATTATTTCTTGCTAATAAAACAGCAGGCTTGATTAACTTACTGATATAGCTTCATCAGACTTTGACTTTTGTGGAGTAGCGGGAGCAGGAAGGTCCTCTACATCTTTATGCTATTGGGTATCATATTAAGACAGGCCAATTTAAAATTAAATGCAAAGGATTTTTTAAAATTCAATGATTTGAAAACACAACTTACCGCAGGTGTTGGTGATATGGTTTTGGAAGACCTTAATTTACGAGCGGATTGGTTCACAGGTATAGGTGTAGGTTTTTCCTGAGCGTTCTGGGCAGATTCGCTTGAGCAGCTTGCTGTACTGTCTACTCTACGCTTCTTCTGAGCTGGTTGTAATGACTCTGTTGTTGAAGTTTCTTCACTTAGTTTCCTTTTATTACTGGGTTTTAATACAGTGTCTTCCTTTGCTGGTGTATGAAGCTTTTCTGGAATTTCATCTTCCAATTCAACGGTAGCTGGAACAGGAGGAGCGTTCTGTCGAGATTTTTTCTTCGCTTGTTGTTGCACAGGAGTGGGATTCTTGCTAGAGCCGTTTGACTTTGATTTGCTTAACTTCTTGCGAGTTTCGTTGGCTTTCTTTAGCTGTGCAACTTTCCGTGCAGGGTGCTCCGGGCAGCACCAATTTTTACGGGGTTGTCGAGTCAGATTGACGCACTGATAGTGCCATACTTTGCCACATCCAGGAAACTCGCAGCAAATTACTCTTCCACCAAAACCACACTTTGAGCAAACATCGTCCCATTTGTCTTGGCTTTGTTCCGGATCTTCATCAACTCTGTAGTCTTCTGGGACGTCCTTGCCAACAAAGACAGTGCAGTTCCTTGCGCCACAGCGACACCTAAACGGGGCAGTGCTCTGGCTACCACATCCATAACGGAACGTAACTTCTTCTCCCACTTCAATGGAACGTCGTGCAAAGATTCCACCTACTGACTTTCCTACTGACAAATACTTGCGCACTTCACAGTTGGGATCACATGAATGATTGATTAGCCTAGACAAATTCCCGACATATTCAGCGTCAATGAAAAATTCCTTGGAAATTTCCAAGATATACATGGGATCCTCCTCTTCCTTCTTGCTCAGTCGCCATTTCATTTCATTGCGGTCTATCACTTCTCCTCGATATTCAGCAACAAAATCACCGGGTTTAAAAGGCTTCTTAGCTATTACGCCCCAACCCTTATTGGAGAATAACTTTTGCTCTAGGAATTCTTCATCATTTTTCCTTTCACTAAACATTCTGTTGGAACAACGGGTGCCACCTTTGCAAATGCGATCGCTGCACTCCATTTCCATATCCCTGTAGACATACAGATTATTATTAAACAAACGAAATTTCACCAAATGTTAAACTAATAGTTGAGTCGAAATACCTGTTAGTGCAGCCACTGTCAGCTTGACACACAAACGGAGTTTTCTCGTCAGAACAGGAGCATGCATCAGCAGGTTCTCGGACCTTTTGAACAGAGACAGTTCGGTACACGTTTCGCTCAATCTTCTTATAAACTGGCTTTGGCTGTACGGAAAAGTAAAAATTAATATTCAAAATTATATTAAAATGACATTGACACATAATAATGTTGGCTTGCTGACAACTCACTTTCTGCAACTGTTTGTCTCGGTATTCTTCCGTAAACATAAAACAGAATGATGCCTCTTCATGTGCACGTAAGATTTTCGGAACCTCCTGGTACACCTTCATTGTCTATTAACAAATAAAGATTAATAGGTATTAAGTTACAAATTAGGATATACATACATTACGTATCCATAATTATACTAAGTTTCCTAAATGTTATACCTTAAATATTTCTACGGTAGTTAGATGTAGTGGCAGTGCTCTACTCGCGTTGTCATAATACAATGTGCTACCAAAGTATTCAATTGAGTATTGACCAGGAAGACGCTTTGCGACATGTTTCCGATTTTTGGATTCTGTTGGAAAGAGAATTCGCGCAGGCCAGTACCTAAACGTTCAGAAAATAGAAAAAAAAAGAGTTAAGCAAGATCTATCACATTTCACAGAACAGATCACTAAACAACGGAGATTTTTTCATTAACTTACTGATGTTGTGGTTGTTGGAACCACACAATTTGTCCATATAATGGAAACAGACCCCATTTGCAAGAATAGCATTTGTATCCCTGTCCGAAAACTTCTAAGGAAACATTCTTTCGGATTTCGTCTGTATAGCCCACGCAAGCAGGATGAAAGGCCTGGGTACAGTATGAACACTCAACTTTTTCTTCCTTGGGTTTCAACGCTAAAACAATCATGTAAGTACACTCATCATTGAAAGATCCGTTTCAGATATAAGCTTACTTGCACATTGCACTCAGCTCACCTTTGCAACATCCTAAACAGCCTATACGACGCTGATGAACCTTCAAATCTGGGAGAGTGTGCTTTGGACAAACTATGTATTCTTTGCCTTGTACACTTTCACCACAGCCAGCAGGCAAACATGCTGTTAAGAATAAAAATTTACGAATACAACTTTTCAGTTCAACGTTTTCAACGAATCAGTTTCCACTTCGATTAACTAATAAAGTTTACATGAATACTTACTTTTGTGGTAAGCAGAGAGACAAAGTCTACACTTGTAGGATCGAGAGGAACTTGTGGTGTAGTCCCGGAACTTTCCGAATATTTTTTGCTCCCCAAGGCACGTGTGGCAAAAATGCATAGGACAAGTAATAGGACCATTGGAACCTTGAATTTCTGCTTGTGGCCAGTCCTTTAGCAGGCAGTCAATATGAAATCTTAATTCACACCGAGAACACTTGAAGACTTGCTTTTCCTTTTCTCCTCCAGATTGTTTACATAGGAAGCATTGCTGACTGGTGCACATTTTGCACTTCAGAGTTCCATCGCCTACGGGTTTCAAAAACATATTTGTCAGTTTCAGAAAAGGAGCAAGAAATATCGTTCAGTTTAAGCGCATAGCAAAGGAAATAGTTTTTCACTCACCCTGGTTTAATAAACAGTCGATATGATAAGGCATCCCGTGACATGTCTTTATAGATTCTTCAGTCACTATCTCGGCATTACATTCTCCACACTGAACATTGCTGGATTCGAATAAGTACTGCTTCGAGAACGAATTAAATCTATTTCTGGTCCATTCCTTTAATATTTCACCTCCAATATCTGGGCGGGCATTTTTGTTACTTTTATTAGATTTACTTTTCAATGCAGCCTTTTCATTACTGGATTTCTCAGTCTTCTTGGCAGTGGATTTATTTGGCTTGAGTTTAACTATTTGTTTTTTAGTAATACGCTCCGATACCCTTATTCCTGACTTTTTCTTTTCACGTGCAGCTAACACCTGAATTAAATAGGATAAAATATATTCGATTAATCTTATGTGAAATACTTTCCAGCAAATCCAGCAGATTCATACTTTGAATCTGCAAAAACCCATTACGCCTAATAACAGGATGTAGTACGTACCACTTTACTGATGGCTTCTTCAGGAGGAATTTCCGATTCTGATGGTCTTGCAGGTTTATTCGCAGAAGTTGCTGGAGATGGTGTCGCTTTCGAAGTGGTTTGCAATTTTTTAACCATTTCGTATCGTGATACTGATGCGTCAAGGCGTTCAGCTTCAGACAGCTTACTAAACTCTATTGCCATATCCAAGGAAGCCTTGTAAACAGATGTTGGCTTCCAACTTTTCTTGACAACCATTTTATTAAAATAAGGCAGCAACTTCATTTGCGTATCCATGTCTTGAAATGGAATCATTTGATCCCAGGCGACCGGGGCGTAGCGATATGTCTTTTCCAGGAACATGACAAACCCATAAGCAGAATCGTCAATGTCATCTGCACCATCAACTGCAAGGAACAACAATTAACAACACCCACATTAAATCTAGTCCGAATACACAAAGCAAGAATAATTCATGATATAAAAAGCAAGTTTACCGTTCTTCTCAACGTCCGTCAGCTCCAAAATGAAGCCAGGCCAGAACACAGAGCCCAGAACCCGTGCCCACACTAGTTCTCCCACTTTCGGCAACATTTCTGGATTATCTTTGGAACAAGTCCTGAGAAGGTAATGATCCTTAAGCTATATAATTACAAACACACTGGATTAGTTCCCGAAAATTACAATGAGTCAATATGTAAAGGTGTGGCAGCACTCACAAATGCAACCTGCTCCGTCTTGTTCAAAGACCGCAAGGTCTTTAGCTCGTCGACAGGTGAACTTAGGCTTCGTTTTCGCACCATCGTGACCTCGATTCTAATACTTCCAAGTCAAAGGATCGGCAACTACTGCAACATGAAGTAAAAATTACAGTCAGGTAACTGTTCCTTTTCCTTTGGGAAACCGTAGACATTTAAAAGGTGTTGCAGTCGGCTAACAGGCAGTGTGTTCGAGAAATTGGTGCTACAGTCGGCTAACTGGTGGGTAATCATAATAGAATCCCAGTTAATTAAGGTAATCCTCATCAAATTACTGAGAAGCCTCTGTGGGCACTTGAGTAATCTACCTGCTAAATGGTACCAAATTCATAATGATAGAAGGGAAAAGAAAGGCAGTAAAAATATACTGCTGCATTCTCCTCTATCATCTCTTCCTTCAGTCAAGAAGATGCATTTTTACTCTGCTTTGTGGGGATGATCATTACGATCAACGAGCAGAGTTGCGAGGCACACAGACAACAAACTAGGTATGTGTGCTCTCTCTCTCGACATCATCATCATGTTTCCCTCATTAAGAGTACCACATTATAACAGCAACAATAAACTAATAAAACTAATAAACTTTTCTCAAAGCCCTTTACATCTCTCCTACACAGCTTGTCTTCATCTCTTGCAAGAGAATTGAAGCCAGTAACACAGCGAGACAGAGCCAGACATTTGCGTTACATGCAGAATTGTAGTAATTGTGGCTGCAGAACAAAAAAAACGGGAAGAAGGGGCATGCATGCACGTCTCTCTCGCCTCAGCGTAGTAAAAAAATGTGTGTGGCTAGGCATCTCCCTACTTTCTTTTGCTATCCCTCATTCTCATCTCCTCATATTGTAATGATGATTATTATGCAGCGCATCATTATCATCACAGCTTATCGTCCTCTATCCAACAGCACACTAAATGCCACAACTACACAGACTCGACTACTAAAAACTCTAATATTGTTGCGTGTGTTGTTTGACCGTCGTCGTCGTGATTGCCGTTTGTGTGATTGTTATGCCAGTCTGTACAACAGACACACGCACTCTGACTATATCATCGCCGCTGTTGCTGCTGCTGCCATTTCCTTTCCTTTAGAGAAAAAGTAGAGCTACAGACGACGCAAGGGGCACAACAGCAGCAGTAAATGCAGTTTTTACACGGAGTCGTCGTCTCCCTTCCTCTTCGTCATATAGTAGAACTTGAAAAAGGCTAGGGTTTTTTCTCGATTCTCTACAGTTTAGAAAGATGATGCTAAAAAGGAAACAGGGCAGGGTGGATTTTTAATACATAACATAGATGAAGGGCTGCAGTGCGTGGGGTGGTGATGGTGGGCAACAACCACAATGAACCTTTACTAACAAAGTGACATGATTGAGATTTCTTTTGAATGCATACGCAAGTGCGAAGCTACTTTCTTTGCAAAAAATGGCTCTAGCTAAATCCCAACCTGAGCTATAAAGTGTGTGGGTAACCAAATGGTTTTTTCAAATCGACCTGCGACATGTAAAATTCTGCCAGACAGTGTTGTAAAAAATGATGCATATTTATGTAGAATATTCAAATAAACCTTTTCTGCAAATGGGAACAGGTCATTATGCACTTAACTATTTTTAGGAATTTGGCAAAAGGGCCAAAACCATTATGATAATAGCTAAGGAAAGTAGACAATCGATACAATGCATAGGTATTTCTAGACCTGCTACTGTCAGAAATCAGAGGATGAATACAAAACTGCAACAATTACATTAATTTGCAAGAATGAGTAAAAATACTTTGTGATCCACTTACATTTTTTAAGTTCCGTTTGGTAACTATACCACCATACAAGTCATCAGTCAATTAATGGGATTTCTTGAGCAAAATAGAACTGTAGCACAATCAGATCCTGCACTTTCACCTACTTTCCGGCAGTTCAAAGCTTCATTCAAAATGTTTCCCTTACTACAATACAAGTCAGTCAAGCTAAGGCACAAAAACCCTATACAAACGCTACACAACTGAAAACTGTCAGAACTAACTCTTTACACTATTTCTGTACAAAAGTAAAAAATACTTGCTACAAATCCATCACTACAACTAAAAATATTCACTGGAAGTTCTGAAGATCATGTTAAAACATGCTCCTCCCCCTCCTCCACACAACTGCTTTAAACATCACAGACAAAAGTTGATAAATTAAAAACCCTGTTAATCTAGCGTCCTTTCCCAAACGCCAGCAGCAACAGTAGTAGCCGAGATCATGGTAACCCAAGAGGCAACTCCTCCAAGCCGGAGTTTAACGTAAGCCCTTGAATGGTGGTGAAACAATGGACAGAGATTTCTCTGGCCACACACTATCCCCAAACAAATGACAATTAAAACTCCAAAGTTCCAACAATGAACAATGGACAATCAAAAGAATGAGCTTTCACTCTCAGTTCTGTTGGACTTACGTGCTCCCTGCCTCCGCTCTGGACTTGCACTCTCTGTTCTCCCTGACTCTGCCTCGCTTTTGCAGAGACAAGCTCAAGCTCAACCTTTGAAGCTAATCCCCAGAGAAAAATGATTTATGATGAAAATCCTATACAGCACAGCATTCAGAACTGAAGCTCTGGGTTGATATGATGATGAGCTTGAGAAGTTGAGGATGAAGGTGTTTTTTTGGCGGTCCACAGTCACTCCACTCCACTTGGCGCAGGCAGAAGAACTCAGAGCTCCAAGCTTGTGGCTGTGTGTGCCCTCCTCTTTTTCCTTCTCATTCTGAACAATGCAAAGCTGTTAGCCCAGCCGCACTTTCCAATTCCAACTAAAAACAGGCGACTGGCATGTCTGTCCAAGTCTGGCATGTATATTTTCCGCTTATGCAAGCTATGCAAACTGCAGGGCAATATAAATTACCGCATTTTATGGACTTTGCTGGTGGTCTCTTGTTGGCAATAACATTGTTATGCGGCCGGAGAGAGAGGCCAGCTTCCCGCTCAAAATCCAGCTCATGTTTACAATCAGCTAGAAAGGAAAGTGACAGGACGGATGGAAGAGGAGAGTAGATTTGTACGCATGTCGTCTATGCACAGCCTTCTGGCTTGGTAGGTACATCACCGCACAAGTGTTGCACTGAGAAGCTGTCTTTGTTCACGTTCGTTCGTTCACTTTTTATGGTAGGCCATTGTATCTGTTCCATGCTCTTGTCTATCTGTTCATGTGGATGACGAACTGCTGAAAGGATTTTTGTGAACTTGTTTTCTTCTTTTAGTTGCTGATTGATGATCAACAACCCAACTGTTGTGGTCAAGATTGTTGGTGTTTTTGGAAGTTAATTTGTCTGTGGAGTAGTTGACAACGGTGGGGAATTGTGGAATTAGTTTGGAAGGTGAAAGAGTGAAGAAGCATGGCGGACGGAGGATTGGGCGGAAGTGGCAGGGCGTCGGCGAGGGGGAGAAGGACGATGAATCCACCGTTACCCCGAGGGGGAGCAAGGACGCAAATGCGAACTGCGTTAGGAGGAAAGAACATTTTGCCATCAAAAATAAAGACGGAACCTACGTCAACGTCATCAGTTCATGGTGGTAGGTTGATTAATTTGGTTTATGTGATTTGAAGGATGGTCCGGTTTTTTTTTTTTGTAAAATTATTGCTAGAAGTGGCTTTAGTTTGCTAATATGTTTTTGATGATTGTTTTGTTGGTTGGTAGCATTGAGAGCGAGGCCCATGTCCACGATAAACAAGGCTCCGAAAGTGGCTCCAGCGGAGGTTGCAAGAATGAACGATATGTATGACATGTTCTTGTTGGATTTTGATACTCGTTGCTTGATTGAAGAATCCAAGAATCTACTTGAGGAGGTGAGATATTTAATGATGAATTAATATACTTTTTTTGGGTCATGTGTCCGAAGTAATACTATCTGTTCTTAATTTTAGGAACATCTGGAAGCTGGAATGACAGAATGCATTAACCTGATATCGTCTTCGAAAGACTTGATTAAATTCTACGCAAACAAAGTCCTTCTGAAGATACTGGATGATCTAAAACAAGTGGATATTATTTCTGGAGCCTTCGACAATCTGCTTGACTTTGCTGGAGAAGAGACCTTGATGGAAATTCAAAGCTTGTTGGTGAAGAAGTTTGAAAAAATTACCGTGAAAGGTGCACCGATTGACAAACCCGTCTTTGAAGATATTGAGGTTGCAAGCTTAGCTGAAACCGTTCAAACACGCTTGTCTAAGAATTTGGACAAAACTGTGGTTACAGGGTTTGTCAAGGAGTTCAACGAGCAACTAAAAAAGCTGCAGTTTGTTTCAGAACAAACGTTAAAGTAAGTTTTCTGCTAAAATGATCCTTCCTTTAAATTTTATAACTTGTATATTTGTTTAAAAGATGAAAGTTGACTTATCATAAAATGTGTCTCATTTCTATAGACGAAATGCTCAACTGCAAAATCAAAACAATATCGCTCTAGAGCACTGCTCTTTGACCATCTGCAGTATTGCCCGTGAACGCTATCAAAACTCTGAGCAGAAGGAAAAGGACCTCGATGCAGCTCGTCCTGGAGAACAAGCAGAAGGAGGCAAAGAAATAGCTCGGCTAGAAGAAGATTAAGCACGCCGCATATGTGCATTAACGTCAATTTTTATTCTCACGATACATAATATATGTACGGTTTACTGAATTAATCGAAAACGTGTGAAAAGTTCGGATTACCTGCTAGTCATGTTAAGAATATTACTTGTGTCATTTTATATCAGAATGATAAGCATTCCTGTCATTCCTACCAGACATTAAACATGGTAGTTTCATACTTTTATATTTAGATTTTATTTGCACAATTCTCTTGTTTTATATGAAGTGTGTGTGTGTGTGTTGTTGATGATTGTTTATACATGTTTTAATAAATACGCTAAAGTCAAGAGTTATTTTCATTACAAAAAATTGGTGTTATTCCAATAATGATTCTACTTGATGTACTACATTGCATAGTTTTCAAAATAGTGCATTGTCAACTAGAAAATTTGCCAGTGACATGACATCCAATATCCGTGCTTGAATTGTATGGACTTGTACTTGTCTCAGGTGGTGCACACTTCAACAGAATTCATGGCGGTAAGGCCTTTCTGC
The DNA here is from genome assembly GCA_029691765.1 of Entomobrya proxima. Taxonomy (NCBI): domain Eukaryota; kingdom Metazoa; phylum Arthropoda; class Collembola; order Entomobryomorpha; family Entomobryidae; genus Entomobrya; species Entomobrya proxima. The sequence continues at coordinate 29,379,921 of CM056173.1, forward strand.
AATACTACGGCTCACGTTCACAGCTGCGGCTATCTGATTGCAGGTGTGACTTGTAGTAGTAGTAGTGCTGGTAGTGGTAGTAAGGAAGGTAGGCTAAAATCTTAGCACGTGGCAACTGCTGACGGGTTAATCGTCAAACTACACTAACTACATATCATATTATGACACCTGTCCAATTTTCGCAAGTTAGCTATTTAAGTAAATTTTCTGCTATTAAGTGTAGCTATTAAGTGTAGTTACGCAAAGCAGGTAGGCTGACATTTTGGTTTTTACGCTGAGATCGTCAAGTTTAGTGTTGGGTTTTTGTGGAATGTAAAGTGCTGATTTTAATTAGTAAATTTTCTTTAGTCTTCCTTTTCTGGGGGCTTTTATCATGTTGGCGTTAAAGGACGTGGAGGGGTTAACCGTTTACAATGGAACGGAGGATAAGTATTCTGAAAATGACGACGGTCGTTTACTCCCCGACAAGTGTTGTGGTGGTGGTGGGAAAGGTGACGTGTTGGCAAGTGGAGAAGGCAGTCAGTGCGAGTTCCTGAAAATGCCGGAGAACTGGAAAGGGCTGCATTGTTGGCTGCTGCTTGGAGAGCCTATTGAATCCTTCTTGGTTGATGATAAAGCTAAAGCGGATGATCTAAAGTATTTGACACCTGGCTTTGCCGAGTACGCTGTTCGAACAGCGATAGAAGTGATGATTCGTGGATCTACTAATTTGGAGGAAGTACTTGGAAAAACGCACGTTCCAGAGCTGCCCAGGTAACTTGTTCTTGTCGTTATTAAAAATGTTAAATGATCATAATTATTGATAATTAGCAATTCTAATCTGTTGTATTGTTTGACATTCTTAGTGATTCTGAGACTATTTACCTGGTCATTTCCCTGTTAAGGACTTTTATTCAGCTAAACTTTACGGGCCCAGATATATCATGCCCGACATTAAAGAGGCGGTTGGAAGAGTTGGAGGAATTGAGTTCCGGTCCATTCCAAGAAGTTGTGAAAAAGCTTGTTGAAGCCGATGGAATTGAAACTAAAAGCAGTGTACAGCAACCTGTGCTGCTCTTGTTGGCAAATTACTTTCTCTCGTCCATGGCAACTCCAAATAACATTCCGATGTATCCATTTTATTTGATTTGGAGATTTCGTGTGGACTTTTTACGACAACGAGTGCTGACTCGAAGATCTTGGTCTCTTGGCAAACGGCTAAAGTACTTTGCTGAAGAATATCTGAATTGGGCGGCCGTTCCAAATCATTTGATGCCAGGATTATTAACAGATCTTCATGGCTCATTTCTTTGTGAAATTTCCGAGATGCTCATGTTTTATTACGACGGTCTTCTGTCAGAGCGAATACTAGAAGAAGCGGAGAAGGTTTTTGGATTAACCATAGACTTTTCTGGTAAATTATTTTATTTTATCATTGAGTAGAGGTCTCTTGTGACCGTCATAGCATAATTTAATGTCTTGACTATCTATATGTAGGTAAAATGGGATTCCGGACAAAGTTTCAACAGACACCAAAGGCCCAAACGGTGGTGGACATTGTGCTGGAACCAGGAGCTGCTTTACAGGAAGTTAAACGTGCGTATCCATCCGCAGAAAGTCGTATTCCCAGGTCTGAGGCCCTCAATGATGAGACGCGTTTGGAACGCCTACGTTTGTTGGATGAGACCACTGAGCAGTCGTACAGAGATGTTCATCAACTGGTTTTGTTGGGTAAAATGTGCGTAATGCTACTGTTTTTTAAAAAAATACTTACAAAAAGTAAAACTGTGTTTTTGGGTTTCTAATAAGTTTTGTGTGTTCCCTATATCAGGCTTCTTCGACGAGACTTTCAGAATTCAGATCTGAAGCTACATGAAGAAGAAGCAATCATTAATGTAAGTAGCACTCTTGTGAAGCCATTGAATATAAGTTTAAATGTTAAATCGAATTGTATCTTCAATGCAGGCAATTTTGGATTGTCCGATAAACTGGAGTGGAAGAATTAGTGCCCTGGTGGCAAGATGTGAATTTGAGAAAAACAACATCAGGACAGTGGATAGATGCTTACGCCAGTTGGAGGTCAGCACGATTTTGATTCTTTGTTAAACTTTTTAAAATCATTTCATTATGTAAGTATAATTATGCAATGCTACAATCACATGTTTATATAACCGTAGGAAATATTAAAGTTTATTGCTCGGCGTATGGAAGCCAAGGATGAAGTATTCAGGCAGTACCTATTTTTTGGTTCGGGTCACCCCATGAAATGTGAAATTAAGGTAATAAATAGAAGAAACAAGTTAGTGGATTGATTAATAATAAGCAATAATGCAATTTATTTGATTTTTTGTAGGTGGAGTTTGGTGAGGTGCTGCTGCGTTTAAACCACTGGAAGGAAGCTTTGAATGTTTATCAGGAACTTGGATCTTTCGAGCATGTCGTACGATGTTATGAAATGGTGGATTTGCGACACAAGGTAACCTTTCCAAAATTAAGATTTAAAGTAGTATTTCCAGGTTTGTTTATTTGTTTACAATGCGATGTAAATTTTATCTGTTTGGTTTCACTCCCGTAGGCGGAGAAACTTATACGAGAGAAAATAGCAGAATCCGGAAAGACCCCTAAATTGCTTGTTTTGCTTGGGGATGTTACATATGATATTTCATATTATAATGAAGCATGGACTTTATCATCAGAAAAGTCATTGGATTCTCAGATAAGATTGGGCAACTATTATTTCAAACGCGAGGAGGTGAGTAGAATTTAATGCTTACAAGTATATACGCTACGTCATCATTTTCGAGGTTTTTTTGTATAGTCAATGTGTTCAATATTTATAGTTTCCTGACGCGATTGTCCATTTAAAACGAGTTATTGAATTAGCTCCGCTGGAGTATCCATCATGGCTCAGACTGGCTTGGGCTTATTATAAAATCGAAGAATATGATCCTGCGTTTCAAGCATACTTGCGTGCAGGCAATTTGGAGTATGATGTATGTCTTTTTTTCATTGTCATTGATTTGAGTACATTGTGTGAGTCGATTTAGGGTTGAAAATTGCATATTTTTATTACAGAACTTCCAAGTTTGGAACAATCTAGCAAACTGTGCTCTGAAATTGAATCGGAAAGACTATGCACTACGAGCATATAAAGTTGCTGTAAAGTGTCACTATGACGAATGGAGAGTTTGGAGCAATATACTTATTGTTGCCACAGAGCTGAACGAGTTAACTGACGCAATACAGGCTTACCATCGTGTATTAGATTTGAATAAATCATATATCGATGAAGGTGTTTTGGAAAGGCTGGTTGATTTTGCTAGCTCAAAGCCTATTACATCAGTACTGGATCCTTTGACGAAACTCTTTGGTCGGATTACTACTATGGTAAATTCCGGCAAGAATTTTCGTTTTTCCATTCAGATTTGTATTATTGGTTTTCGTATATCAAATAACTACTTTTATTACCATATTTTGTAGACTTCACGAAGCCCGATTGTTTGGCTCTTGTATGGAAGACTTTTAGCAGCCTACATTGATGGCGATGAAAAAGGTGCTGAAGACTCGGTGAAATCTGCCAACTTTGAGCGAGCAATGTTTTACTATAATAAAGCTCTAATGATGATGCGCCAAAATCCAAGATGGAAAACGGATCTTGATATGTTACACAACGTTGTAAAGTGCATCAAGGAATTTCGGGAATGTAAGTGCAAGATATTGGGCGTAAACTAAAGCTACATCAAATCAATAATGATGAACGCAGTGTACTTTTATTTTTAATACTAATATCTATTTTAAATTAAGGCCGGGAACGAGGGCGAGCAGTCATCAGCTCCGATGCCAACGATCGTCTTAAAGGTACGGATGCCACGTTGAAGCAAACGGCTACAGCAGTACACGAGCATATAAGCAAGCTAAATGAGGAGTCAGTGACAAAGAACGAAAAGCTCATTTCCATATTTGAGGATTTGGTTGAAGAACGAAAAAATTCCTTTTACGCATGAATATTATTGCTTTCCATGATTTTAAATTGAAACGAAACATCCCGTCTTTACGATAAACTTATACTTATAACGCACAACGGCACGTCATGATCTACTTTTGCACACAACTAAGTTATTTTTACAGTATGTAAATTAATCATTTACTCTTTGTACTTCTTATCATGTAAAATCAAACCAAAATGATAAATTAAATAAAACATGGTAACCATGTGTGTAGGCAGTAAGCTTGCCCATAACCAAGAAGTTTATTGAATAATATGCAAATAGAAACATAGCTCTAGCGACTAAACGATTTCGAATTTGGGTAAAAAAAATTCAGATTCGTTAATTTGGCCAAAACCTGACCTATAATCATGTGTCGCATGCCATAGGTCACTCAAGGAACTTTAAAATTTGTCGTGACCTTTGACCTTAGAGGTCGAATTTCAAAAATCGGGCTCCGTGGTGCACAGGTTCCAGTGACCAGAAACCTTTCTACGTTAACAGAATTCAAAAAAAAATTTACTGGACTAGCGATATGCTCTCCACAAAACTTGACAAGCGAATAACGGTCAGGCGATTTCGAATTTTGGCAAACTGACAAACGATTTGTTAATTTGGTCAAAAACTGCCCTATAATCATGTGTCGCATGCCATAGGTCACTTAAGGAACTTAAAAATCCGCCGTGACCTTTGACCTTAGAGGTCGAATTTCAAAAATCGGGCTCCGTCCTGCACAGGTTCCAGTGACCAGAAACCTTTGTGCGTTAACAGAATTCCCAAAATTTATTACTGGACTACCGATATGGCGGTCACAAAACTTGACCTTTGAATAACGGTCAGACGATTTCGAATTTTGGAAAATTGACAACATATTCGTTAATTTGGTCAAAAACTGACCTATAATCATGTGTCGCATGCCATAGGTCACCCAAGAAACCTAAAAATCTGCCGTGACCTTTGACCTTAGAGGTCGAATTTCAAAAATCGCTCTCGTCATTTTCGTCTCCTAATGACCAAAAACCTTTGTGCGAAAACGGAAATCGGAAATTCAATTTGGTGTTAGAGATATGGTGTCCACAAAAAAACGACTCAGGCAATATTAGTAGTAAGACAAGCTTACTAATAAAACATTATTCATACTTATTGCCCATGCTATTTTTACAAGAGTTTGAGGAAGCGTTCATTTTCTATATTAGATATTCTCACACTACCATATAATATGAAGCATAAGCTTAAAGGCATTAAAATCGATAATAATATCGGAAATTCCCTAGGCTAAAATCAGTTCTAGCTACGATGAATAATATGTTCTTTTTATACCTACGCATGGAACTTTTCCTTACTTATTTTCTAGTGACGTGGTATTTTATTAGTTTCGCAGTTTTAATTATCTGACAAGCGACAGGTAATATGTGGGAAGCGCTATCACATTTTACTATACGTTTCTCACAATGCCCCGGTTCTCCCGCAATGCTTGCCGTTGGTGTTACGAACGGGTGCCTATCAAAGGGTGTTATGCAACTGGTAAACTTTTCCATAATAAACATATTATTAATAGATTTCCACGTACAAAAATAGCATTCGTGTTCCATTTATCCATTTCGTCTTACATAGTCTTATAACATATCGATTTTCGGGAAATGGTGAAATTGTTTGAATATATTATTTTCCTCTCCGTTCTGATCTGACCTAATAATGATTATGTTTGCTTTCCTTTTACGTAACTATGACAAGTCTTCTGGTTCCGACACCATCATCATAACTTCATAATTTTTCATGAAAGGAAAGTTTATATTTGAGATTCCTGGTCTTAAGGCTGTTGTATTGTGCAATGCCTTGCTATCAAGTACTTTGCAAACAGAAAACGTTCCCAAAGTAAAATCAATACCAACTTCCCAATTTGAATGCAACTTTTTCAAGATTTTATTCCAGCTCTTATATGAGCAAACTTCAAAAAGTTGTATAATATTTGTTTGCTTGTACAATATTAACTTTCAAAACCTCATGGTTGAGCCTTTTACTAATTCGAACAACTTATTTGGGGCTTTATAGGATTAGAAATAGCTGAATTGCTTAATCCTTTTCATGTCTTTTGAATTGTTCCAACATGGAATAGCTCTTTGGTTAATAATTGCAACCTAGCTTATGATTGTGTTATCCTCTTTATCCGTCCATTTACATTTTTACATTACTATCAACTGTAGGAAGCCTTTTCCATCACCTTACACATTTACATTGTTCAGTTTTGTATGTTCGGCTATGCAAACCACCCAAGAAGCATAGTATTCAGTTGTTTCCAGTATCATCTTTGCCATGTACAAAGTACTCTGTTTTGGATTTAATAATATGCTGTTATAAGGTTCCACTACATAAGCACTTCAGATGTGCTAGATTACTGGATTTAATTAGGCTTTGGAATGATGGGCTTTGAGTAGTCTTATGTATCATTTAGTCAAATATTCGAAATTATTCTGGTCGTTTCATTACGCTAACAGCTAATCCTCTCGTGTTTTGTTGATCGAGGTAATTGAGGAATGAGGAAGACTTTCCTTGCTTTATGAATTTCTTCCAAGTATGTGCTCTTCAACTCAACATGTGTCATGAAGTGTCCTTGAGATGTTTTTAAGGGGAGCTTCAGAGCTTCTTCCGGCAAAATATGTACGTATATAACATAATACTTATCTAAGTACTAAAGTGCAGATTACATGACTCATAGTCACATTGCAAAGCGCGTGACGATTTTTCAATAAATCACATAATCTTCCGGTTATTTCTATTACTCTGGCTTCCTTATTTACTGAGCCAAGAAGCCCGCGGTCATTTCATGTGCACCTTTTGAGCAGATTCTGGTATCTGCTAGTGCAAAATGACAACAACGTACGTAATGAACGTAGTAGAAGCGTTTGTTGTCATTTTACCCTTATCTGCTCAAAAAGTGCACATGAAATGACCCCGGGCTTCTCCTATATCCCAAGGCTTCTTGGCTCATTAAAGCGTTCAATCTATATGCTTTGAAATGGTTCAAGAATGTCTCACAATTTTGGTATTTTGGCATTTCGGTTTTGGTTGCAATTGGCTTTTTGTACATTTTTGGTGAGCTGTTGAGAAACGCACAGAGTACACATCATATGTATATATATAACAACCGAAATGGCTACTTAAAATATTATAATATGCCGTCAATTTTCTAACTATATAATATGCAAAAACCCATTTAAAATTACTGAAATATAGCCCATGCTAAACCCTGTTTTGAAAGTTGTACAAGAAATGCTAACATACCATCCCGTGAATATCATGACTTTTACCTGAAAGTCACTGTCTATTAAATTAAAGTCAATTAAAATGAATTGACCTATGCTAAACAGTAAGTCATATCAAGAGTTTCCTGTGGAGGAAGAATTCATGTAAATGTGACTACATCCTCCTTTGAACCATCTAATCACTTTATTTTATGCAAAGTGTTTAAATCAAAGCTAATGTGATAAAATGGTATGTTGCCATGCTAACACTTCTATAAAACGTTTTCACGTGTTAACTTTTTCCCTTCCCAAATGTGCATGAACCATTAAAATAATCTAATGCCGTGTACAAAATAACTGTAAATTTGATAAACCTAAATTGAACTATGCTCTTTGAAAAAGTTGTCATGCTTAATCCCATGGCAAATGTTAAATCAATGCTAACACCCGAAGGTATAAAATGGCTCCCAAAATGAATGTAAGTACCAGTAGTTTCTCGAAAGTCATTACGTACGTTAATACATATATTCCGTCCAGATATCAAGATATCGTCTTTTTTGATTCAGAAGCAGCCATTTATACTTCGGCAAGTTTGGTTTCATTTTCACTTATAATTCGAACATTTTTTGTGATTTAGCATTAAATTCAAACCAGTTTTTGGTTTGAATATTTCAACGTAATGTGCTTACCTTTGTCTTGTCAGTGCTGAAATAGAAAGCGTTGTAGTTTAAGTTTGTGCGTGCATTTAACGAGGTTAACCTAACCTGGTTAAGTATTAAATCAACTTTTATTTTATGTATTTTAGTTCTCTTCCTTGGTACGTGTTGGCGTCAGTCATTGTCACCCTAACGACGTTCTGATTCCAAGTGTTTATTGAAGACGTATCACAATGCCCCAACAACGACAGAGAGGTGGACGCTATTGGAGTTCCAGAAGACGAGGGGTACGATAACGATTTTGGTTTCATATTATACGACTGTGTATTTATTGTAAAGCATTCTCAAACTTGATATACATATTGTTTAATGTTACATTGTGTAGGGGCTATTCTGTCGAGTATTATATAGGTAGAGATCAATTTTTCATTGAAATCTGTTGTTATATTTCAGAGAACTGTCGACTTCTTATTTTGTTCCTCTTGTGGTTTCAAGCATCGTTCGTCCTTGAAGAAATGTGCATCCCCATTATGTGGACAACTAGTCACTTTGAAGGCTCGTTGCGGCAACTGTAAGCTGCCCAGAGAAGGTATTTTCCAATATTTTGCTTTCTTAACCATCATATATTATTTCATGGGATAAATATTTTATGTGATAATTTGCAACAATGTTTATTTGTATCCTCAGATCCTGATTATACTTTCTGTCGCTTCTGTGGGTTATCTTATTCTGACGTTGGCATAGTGGGACCTGTGAACCAGGAGGAATCCCAGCCGTTGCAGGAAATTCAATGAACCAACGTGATTCTTCACCAACAGCATTTTGGCCAGCCTGTTTAACCATTTTTGAACAGCCCTTTATAATGGACACCCATTTTTTCAAAGAGCAAAAATGCCATTAATAAATGCAAAATGATATTTATGTGCTAAACTGTATGGTTAAATTTATACTAGATTCCACGAGGCAATGTTTTACCATGATGAATTCATCCCATGTGAAACACCAAGTTAGAACTAACAACGGGCTTTACTTGACTAACTGCGTCGTTTTTTCAATCTCACAATAAGATCAAGCATATCAGATATTTCGTGCATTTCCTATCGTCAGACATACTGTATCTAGATAGATAAATTTGCATATCCTGACTTAACTTTGCATTCCATTCATCACATTAAAAGCTACGTTTGCTGTATTCGTTATCCCAAAATGTTAAGCACAATCTTTCATATTCCGTATCCTGCATCAAGCATAAAACGTCTGCATGTAAGTATTATATTTTAAAACCATGAGATCCACAATGCATTTTTTTCTTAATTTTTACTAAATAAATTATTAAGTAGGTAAACCAGTAATTAACAGCAAATAGTGGTGTAGAACTTCTGTATACGAGGATTCTCCAGTGCCTTCTTAATATCCCACTCTACTCTACTGCTATGAAATATCTTATTATTCCAAATCACTACGATTGATTTTTTGCAAGTCGCCAATAGAAATGGCCATGAAGAAACAAAAGATGGAAAACTCTTTATATCTACAGAAAACAGAAGCAGGTTTCTTCTTGTTATATACCGTTTTCTGTTTAATATTTCGTACGTGCAAGACAGCACAAAAGGCGTCTTTTCTTCTTGTTTAACCCGTAATCTCAGTTCCTTGAAAAGCTTTTAGCAAGGACTCATCTTCCTTCATGTCGACCATTTTTGTTGACGATAGTGTGATAGATCATACATTAGAAGAAAAAATGTTGTCGTTATGTGCTGTATAAATAAATGCTTTCTTTCTGTCTTTTCTCTCCTTGAAATCAAAATTACAAGGAATGTGAAGTGCTTCTATGTTCTTAATGTCAAAAAAATATTCCACTGAGCGTGCAAGATGACACCTCATCTGCCGTATCCTTATTGTAGGCATGTTCCAGGCATTTTTCCTGGAGGTGGATTTAAGACGCAAGTTCAAAGTTGGTTTGAGCAGATATCAGACGAATCCAATTACAGCAGCAGAAAGTTTACTTTAGTGCTTCTACTTTCAACTTTTTTTTGCAAAAGTTCTTTTCACTTTTGAAATCTTGGGTTTCTTTTAAAATGTGTACAACGCATATGATAAAATATTATACAAGCACTCATTGTCAGACTTTTATAAAGATCAGATTGAACGGTTATGTTTTCTATATAGGATGATACGAAAAATAGAAAATCTTTGCTCTTTCTTGTTACAAGAGTCTTGCTTAAGTTTTGACATTTTGTTCCCTTTCTCTAATGATGAGCTCATTAAAGGATTCACTGAAGGAATGATTACGAGTACGAAAATTGCTCCTAAAAATGTCTTAAAATGAGGAAAGCGTTTACTGAAAGAAACTTTATCGTCAACTAAATGTTGAATTCAATCGTAATTGTTTACAATACCCCTTTCAGTGTTATACAAAACAAAATTCTCAAAAAATATAAAGTATCCTTTCCTACAAATTTCCTCTCGCTAACGACTACAACACGGTGAAGTAGTCTATAGGTCACACTGACCTTCAGTTTAAGAATATTATTAGCATATCATGTAAAGGTTAAACAGGTGGATTCCTCGTATCTTGAACTTTTTAGTATTAGCACCTATCAGTAAAGTTGAAGCACGCTATAGACATGTATACTTAATGCAGAGTTTGACTTATTTTATTTTGCAAAATTATAGGAAAAAATTACACCTAATACACAACTTTTCATCCGAAAAAGTTTTGTTGGGAATGGACGTAGGTCGGACCTTTACAAAAACATGTTGAATAAACTTCTAATATTTAACGGTTGAACGGAAGCGACAACGTGACAGGAGTTGGCAAAGCACGTGAAAGTAGCTGCAGAGATTGAGTCTTGATATGCCTTGTAAAAGATGCTGAAAGAGGAATGAAGAGAAACTTGCAAGCTGCGAGTACGTACAGGGCAAAGTGAGACAGGTCTACCAAGCCAATACGTCGTGCATTGTACCAGGGGAGAAATTGAGGATATAATGTATTGCTTTCTCCATTACGAAAATGAAAATGTTTTCAAAATAAAGCAAAAAACAGCATTATGACTTGGAACGGAAACTTATAATTTCCTGTGTCACCTTAGTCTCACTGTTTTTAGTTTTGAAACTGATATTTTACTGACTCTTCTTCCTTACGACAACCATTTAAGTTACATGTTTCAAAGTGAAATTTTCATTTCCGTTCGCTTTTCTTGTTCCTGTTTTGAAATTTCTAACAAAGTTCTATTACCACTACATAATATGTAACCGGAATTTAAATAGAAAAGTAAAATACCTGCTTCCATGTTATATAATTAGTAAGTATATGCATAAAGTTTTATATCATATATGCTCCTATATAATTTCCTATTATGATTAAATTTTGTTTTATATTTGATCACCTTTGCTTATTTAAAAAACGTGCCATTCTATTAATTAGTGCATGAAAATTATTTTCTCATTTGTAAAAATTTTACGGAAGTATGTAACTTGTTAATATTATTAAACAACAAAGCTCCAGTTTCCAGTTAAATTTTGATCTTCTGTACGAAATGTCTCTTTTAACTAGAGTACTTGCTTAGGTCTAAAAATACAAACCAGTCACAAGCGCTTTTGCTAGCGTATAATAATAGTTCACTTTCCACTTCTCAGTATTACTTTTACTTTAGGATCATAGCTATTTATAAAGGTTGAACAAATTAAAGCTGAAGATGATACTTTAAATAGTCGACTACGTATGACGGGGAACAAAGAATAGTACTTGACTTTAAGTTCGTAAGGACATAAATGGCTGTACAATGCTACTTTAAAAGCAAAGTTTTTGTAAGCCAGCAAAGCTAATGCGATTTGCCCATATAATAAATAATATTCTCCTTAGCGTTCTAAAAAAGGATCTTTGCGTAGGAAGAAAGCAAGAAAACGGAGCGGAGACATCAAGATTTCTTACTCTTCACCTTTTTATATTTTTTGTCTCCAACTAAACAGTATTTGATTATATTATAGCATAACGTCTTAGTTTTCCGCAGTTAATAAGTAATGCCTTATCAAATGTTCCAGACTAATGACTGTGATTTTTTAAAACTGGATGTGAAAATATTAGCACCACAAAACTATTTTCTAATGTTTACTTCTTGAATTATTCTTTTGTTGGTAACATTGTTTTACTACTTTTACTAGGGTCTTTTTTTTCCTTAATGAGATTTCTAAAGCACGAATTGTCAAATTAAGTTCTCGCAGATCAATCAGTATGTACTAGGGCTTCAAAATCGGCTAACAGATTTTTTCAAATTAGAATTATTAGGTCACAAAGGTCAGCAATAAAAATTGTTTTTAACAAGAGACCAATACATGATTCTAAGCAAGTTTTTTACTAAATAAGGAATCCTCTGACAGTTTTTAGAATTGTAATTCTTAAAACCAAGATTACACGAACGCAAAAAAGTGAATTTCAATGTTTCACAAAAAAGTTTCCTGTCAATAGGGCTCATAGTTGTCGAGAGGGTTTTTGAAATTAGGATGTAAGGTTTAAAACATCTGTCTGATAAGTGTTTGTTAAGTTCTTGACATTAGCTTACTCTTGCTGTTGAATAACCACCAAATCGCGTGTGCTGTGATATACGTAAACGATACAGAAACAGCGAATTGACGATCTTTGTTCCATGAAAAAACACAAATATTGATTCAAGAAATGAAACAAGATGAAGAATTCGAGGTAAACCCTAGTCGGGTAAAAGTAATCATATAAACGGTACTACTCTCAACTACAGAGTTGTAGTCAAAGTTATTTGACCTGTAAAATTTGAAGTTGAAGCCAATTATGTTCAAAATTCAACATAGTCTTTTGAATGAAATGCTGTGGTAAAAAGATTTGGATGTTCCAACGTCTAACATACAAGGCTGCAGCTTATCTAACTTAAGTACTAGGACTTGTAGATCATATTCAATTAGCGACATGGTATGGTTTTCATGAACTAATGCTCTCATAAATTGGTTACAAAATTAAAAACCATTCAGAGTCCAAAAGCCTAAAGCTACAGCCTCACATAAAACCTTGATCACATTTTGCGAATTGAGGCGCTGTGAATGGCAAAGGATCCTGGTTTCTTATTAAATATAACTATAACTTCGACAAGTAATTAAGAGAAACCCTACCATGCTCCTACGCCTCCAAACTCTTTGGGAACTCTTTGATGCAGAGTTTAAACTGCCAAAATTGCAACCTACAAAATTTCCGCAATTTTGAATTTATGTTTGAACCTGCTTAGTGAATAAAAGTTAAATATAATGATTTTGCATTATCTTTTTTGAAATGTTTCTATGTAGCTTAATAGTTTGGCAAACCGCGAGTTCGTTAGTACCAGACTCTGCAAACTTTTAGGTTGTTTAGCATGCTAGTCGTGTTTCAAAGGTTTCAAAATGAAGTTTACCCTACTGCATCACTTTAAAATTTATAGAGTTTGGTACCAACGAACTCGCCGTTAGCCAAACTACTAAGGCACATATAGAAATTTCAAAAAACATAACGCAAAATCATTATATTTAACTTTTATTTGCTAAACGGGTTCGCGGGAACAAAATGGCTTGGATTAGCCCATGCTTAACGTCCATTTACACTATACAACAAGAGAATCCCTTACATGTAGCTTCCTCCAGCAACTTTCGTATCAGTTGTATGCACATTCCAGTTCCCAAAAAATCTTGGTCAAGTGACCTTGACTTTTACTTGCATTTTCTTATATATGTTACATATCGCAATAATACTGTAACATTTTTAAGTTTAAAAAAATCAGACTAGCCATGGGTTTAGACAGGTAGCATGAAGTTTAAACAATTTCTGAAATTTTGATTTTCATGTTTTGTTTTATCTTTATTTCATTACCCGTTGCAAAGCAAAAACTTTTACCTTTCACCTATCGCTGCATTGGCCATTATATCGACTTATTAGGCAAACCACAAAGAGTGAACAAATTGCATGTGTCCGTTTTCTACGAAATAGGCCATTAATTGGCATCGGCATTGAATAAACCTTTTTGATGAAAAGGCAATCAATCTACAAACGAAAAATATGTTTAGAATTGCTGAGTTTTTGATCCGTTGTGTAAGCAAATTTTTCGCCGTCGTATGTTGAAGTAGTAACCATTATTCGCAAAAATTATAACACACATCAAATGAATGCTGCACAACTTTGAAGAACCTTTTCATAACATGGTGCGCTACTCGGGCCTATAAGTTACGACATAATATCTTGTATTTCTCCGTTTGAATGAAACTCGTAAAAACATACTGCCATGATGGCAGTGCCATCATAGTTGATGTCTAATAATGTGCCTAAAGATCGACATGTCTAATAATATGTATGTAATTATTGGGAATTTTTCCTAAGAGACAAACGGAAACCACAGACACAATTGAGTTTCTAGTGCAGTGTGATGATGTGCACATAAAAATATTAACGTCATACTTTCTAGCCGGCACGTGCACTAGAGCCACAGCAACATGAATATATCAATGGTATTAAAATAAGCCCCTCTAGACACTCCGTGAACTTGTATCCTTCTGGAATCTGAACAGCTTGATTTACTATGCGGACTGTGACAATGATAGAAAACCGCCAGTCATATAACTGCTTGGAATGTTAAGTCGAGAGTAAGGCAACGACTCAGCGGAGGCACGTGAATCGACTTTCATTGCACAACGGCGCAATTTCCATTTCCAATGTGCAACAGGACATGATCCTTTTTACGTGCGTTTTCAATAATGTCAACCTATTTGCCAGAAATACCTAATGCTTTCGCAATTTCCGTTTCCTTCGAACAGTCAAAAGGGACAACTTACGATAAAACATTTTTATGTCATAATACAAAGCTTAAAGGACTATGTTTCATTTATTTTTTTAGGTATCAGATTCATTAATCGAGTCATTGCCTGACATTTATTGTTGCAGCCTGAAGATATATGAACTTGATATACGAAACATTTTTTGTTTTTGAAATATCGTTATCATTAGCTTTCCAAAATTTCACAAAACTAAAAACAACACTTGGCAGTTAGTTACACATTACACAATCAGAAAAGAGTTAGGCTTGAAAAATCACAAATTTAATAAAAGATATTGCAATCCTAGTTTAGTTTTGATTAGGATCTTGTTACAACGGCCTATTGTAAATGTTGGCTAAAGATTTGCATTGCCCTTTTAGAATGGCAAAATATTGATGCTACGCTACGAATGATGATGGCTTTGAGCTTTAGAGTCAAATCAGATTTATCGAATACACCAGACTGTAAACAGCATTTTGTCCTCCCTTGAAAAAATCTCAAGTTTCCCCATTATGAAAAATGTAATTGTATCTGGCTCAGGCATGGCTCAGAGCACATTGTATAATATTATGGACTAGGGATACGTTTCCCTTTAAAAAATCTTCAATAAATCGGTCGTGCCCTTGCCTGTTTCCAAGGTAGGCACAGTATACCGCATCTTACAAAGGAAAACAATCTTTAGACTTTCTCTCCATTTCCTTGAACCTTTCCCTGTTCCTACGACAAAGTCGACAACGACGTCACATTTCCAATGTCAAAGCAGAGAAAGCTATATTGCCACTACTATTCTTAGGTATTCATATTGCACGTCGTTCACAACAAAAGCTATTTAGGCAATTCATCCATCCATTCCATAAATATTTAATATCCCATAAAAGAATTTCCCGTCCAATTTTCCTCTCTTTACCCTCCGATTCCCCGTATTCCAACTATTTTTACATGACGAGCCGGGCATCATCCCATTTTCGTCAGCATTATTCCCAGCATTTTGCTCTCTTGTCCCATCCAGTAGTCCCTGAGTGGTCACCACTTACCACATCAAACAAAGAGCAGTCAGCAGCATGCTGCAACTGATGACCAACCTAATTCTGATCCTCATCCCATAATACGATCTTCAAAATCCCCAAATTTTCGGCATTCGCTCAAAACTCTGCAAATTTCCTATAGATTATAGAAAGTATTATAATTTATCATTGTGTTTTCAAGCTAATAATCTTATGCATGCTTCACATCTTTGTTTACGCTCCTCTCGTTTTCCCACTCTCGTTATCATCATCCTCACACAAAATCTGCTTTTAACAACGGAGGATACACACACTCTCGAAAAAGAGAAATTGAAAAGGTGAGAAGAGGAAAACACTGATATTATTTTACATCTCTGCAGAAAAAACATAATATTGCATTGCATACCCTGACCATACATACATAAAAAACTATGCTCGCATATTTTTGATATCACACGCTATCATAATAAAAACGGTATGCTTTTGTGTTGCCGTTTTGTTGCTGGCTTGGCTGCTGATCGTCATCAAGGTTTCATGATTTTCTTCCCGTTTGCTTGGCTCACATGTACAGAAAGTGCCTTGCGGAATCTGCTGCCGTTTTGTTGCTGGCTGCTGGTGCTGTGTGCTTTTGCTATTTCAGTTTAGTTAGTATTTCAAGTATATAAAATGTTTGGGCTGTGCTTTAGATAAGGTGAGTAAAGTTCAGAGCTTTTGTACTAACCCTTTCCATGCTGTAGACAGAGTAAAGAACACAAACGGGCTGTGTGTGTCTCTCTGTGCGTGTTTCCCCGTTGTTGCTGGCTGTTAAGCTACAAAGTAAAGCTGTCTGCTGCGTGAGCAAAGTTAACTCTCTTTACTTGCTCTGATATGGCAATAGGGAAAACAAGGCGATAGCCAGAGAATAAAGCGACTATATTGGTATGTCTGTCTGGTCTGCTGAGATGATGGTCAAAATGCATTGCATGTGCACACAAAATGTTAGAAAGGGATATTCTCGTATGTCTTTGCTGAGGGAAGCTTAGAGCTTTCCAAGTAGCACGGACGACGGTCATGTATAATAATGTGCGACTTGTACAAAGTGTTGTTTAGTGTGTGCCTGAGAGCGACGGCAGAAGTTGGCGAGAGCGATTTTTTGGAAAAATATTAGAGTAATAATATAAATAAGAAACGGACACCAGAGTGTGAGGGATAGCACAAGAAGTTAATCAAAATAATACTTAAGTTTGCTACTAAATGGGAGCAATAATGTGGGGAAAGTGAGCTGTGGAGATATAGGCTTAGGCTGTGCCATGCAAATCTGAAATAGGCTCTGGGGAAATTTCCTTGGAAACTTGAGAAAGGTGTTGACGGATTGTGTGAGAAAGCGTGTGGTTTGAAACAGTTTTCTGAGGCCAGGCGAGTTAGTCTTTTAACAGGGAATGAGCAAGGACACAATGTAGGAGACAAGAGTGCGAGGTGGAAATTTGGAGGAATAAAATAGTTCTTGGGGAAGGCGGCAGCAGCTATGGATCGGAATTCGGATGAGGCGACGGCGTTGGAAACCTTGAAAATATTGCATCCCATCATTTCATTATCGGCGGAGAGACTGGATGGACTGAGAACACAGTGCACGACAAGTGCGGAGATAACGCATCAGGAAATTAGAACGCTTGAGGTAAGAGATCTAGAACGCTTGGACATCTTAACTTGGAACACGTGGGGGAGAAAAAGAGGGTTTTTGCTAATGGTCGCCTTTTCATTTCAGGGTAAATTGGTGAAGCACTTTGGTGACCAGCTTATTGCAAAGAAACGGATAGCGCCAGAGAATTTGCCACCAGATTGTCAAGGTCCTTCGCTGAAGTTATGGCTTCAGGTTGTAGGGCTTTCCGTAAAGACAACGCAAGGAATTTGCAACAGAGTGTCCAGTTTAGATAGCTTGAAAGACCGCTCAGAGCCAGAAATCAGAGGGCTACTTAATGAGTACCAAGCCAATGAAGAGGAAATACGAAGGCTAACACGAGCGCTCCAACAGTTGAAACGCTATACTGGTAAGTTTGGCAAACATTGGAGTCTCTTGGGATTATTGGTCTAATAAAGAGGAATACGATAGCTGGGAGCATTCCCTACCCTAATTCTATTTATATTTGCAGACTCCCTAAAATCCCAATGTGACGAAAATGACAAACAAATCTCCCCATCGGTCACACTTGATCTCACTGACCTATACTGGGATTCGTGGAATCTACAGAATGAGGTTCTCGTGGGAAGTCTGTCAAACGCAACCTCTCCTCACAATAGTCGTACAAGGGCGACTAGAAGCTCAGTTCCCTCCGAGGAGTATTTGAACCATGGACACAACAATTCGGGGTCAGTCACCAGCCAGTCATCCTCATCCCATTTTTGCTCGACCACTCCATGTACACCTGTGACCACAATGGCTCCATCCAGTTTAAACTCGCCAGCCTTTTCCCCAGGTTCACATCCAAACATTTACTCTCCGACAAACTCTTCAGTTTTCTCTCCGTCGTCTACCTCGCCTGGGTCGTACGATCCTGGTCAAACACCACCGCCTACCCCACCAGTTAAAGGTACTGCTGCTCTTTTACTTAAAACTCTCAGATTGAGTAAATATCGTGAATGAAAAGAAATTTCAAGCTTTTACTAAATGTTCCTTTCTAGGGGATAAAAAATTTCAAACGACCCCTCCGGCCAAAAAGAAGCAGTCCATAATTCCTACGGCAGGGACGTCAGGAAACCTACAACCTGATGGATTTCCTTTAACGAAATCCAAATCTCATGAGTCACAACTAGCCAGCAGAATTGATTCATCTTCCGAAAGCAATCTTGTCAGGTCAGTATTTCTTTGGAACAATTAATGTTCTCAAGTAGTATAAAAATTACCAGGATGTCGTCATTTAGTTATTGTCAAAATGACCATTTGTCCCATAAAATAGTAGACCATTGTTCATTGTCTGTAACTGTTTGCTTTATAAATGTACTGTAAAGTTTCGCTTTAGAACTTGTTATCCCGTCTTAATTGTCATGTCGTCAGTTACCTGTGTTGTGTTCTACTACTGCTCTCATTACTTTTTCCTAAAATGATAATATGTTCTCCTTTCAAAACGTTAATCTGCATTGTTGATTTTAGTTTAATTTTTGTAAAGTGTAATTACTAGATATCTGTATATTGTAGAGCATTGTGTACCTGTGTATATATTTCTTTTTTACTTTTATTACTGCATGCACTGTTTCATTTTTATTATTTGACTTCTATGTGTGTAACCGCTTCTTCGTTGTCCGACTATTTTGATGCTGCCCTGACACGTACGTATTCCTCCGCATCCGTGGTGCCTGATTACCATTATCAAAATTTCCTTTGTTTTTGACGACCGCGCATCATCGTTGAACTGCTCATTCCACATTCGCACGATCCTCCTCCTTACTGTTTTCAAACGCCTGTTGTCTGTAATTGTCGCTGTAGTTCAAATCTATATGTCAAGCCTCTTGCAAGTGTTCATAACGTAAATCTGTCGAATGCTTTTTCGTACTCATGGCTAAATTTTGGGAACGGTGTAATGGCGGGTTACAGTTTGGAGCAGCTCCCTCACAAACGAAGGGAGAGGCTTCCAACGGAACCAGGACCTGCTGGTCCAACTGCCAATTGGGACTTACAATATAGCACTGGCTCAGCCACTTCCACGTCAACCTCAGTCTTTTCCGGCCGTCATGTTGCGTCCACCAGTTCCTCGCTGGTGATTTCCTCGGTTGGTGGTTCCATGGGGATGAATAATACTTCCTCGTTAAACGCCAGCCCAATAAAGTCACCACCATCATCGCATGTTGATGTAATGGATGATTTGGACCCAAACAGACGTAAGCGAATCTTAGTTGTAACCAATGGTCCATGGTTTGTACACCTATATCTATTTCTATTTTTTTAAATTCTTGCAGCAGCCCTTCAGGTTCCAAAGTCACCACGAACACCTACAATGGCCAGGAGCATGGGCCACATGATTTCCCATCGGTTCTCCAAAATGTTTAAAGTGGCAACTTGTGACTATTGCTTCAAACAAATGATAATTGGACTGAAGTGTAAAGAGTGTAAGTTTAAATGCCATCGAGATTGTGAACCAAAGGTTCCTCCTTCTTGCGGCCTCCCTACAGAGTTCATCGATGAGTTTGTTCGTCATTTACGAGATGGTGAGCCACTTACGCTTCAAACAAATTCAAATAAAATTAAGATGGAGCGATATAGACTCGCGGAAAGGAAACGAAGCTTACACCAACCTTACTTATGCACCGAATTGCACAATAAAAAAAACCTCTGTTCAATCGGGTTTGCAGGGGAGGCCCCTGGAGTGAGAATGCTTCCAGCGTCACCGAATCAAAAGTGGGTGGGTAGAAATCGAAAGATGACGCGTCCTCCAGTAAATATGCTAATACAGCCTTTTCCGGTAATGTCCTTTAGCTGTGTTGTTTTTATGGGAACTCTGCTTGTGCTTTTTGTGCTTGCTGGAATTAATGTTCACGTTGCAACGTAGTCTAATATTATCTTTTTAAAATTACAGGGGCCAGATTCAAGTTCCAATACGTCAAGCTGTAACAGTAGTACGCCTTCTAGTCCAGCGCCTTTCCCTACAGCTAGTTCTAAATTTCACTATCCGGGTAAGAATATCAACTAATGATAGTCCAACATATAATCATCCTTCCCGTATTTTATAATTCATAATGAACATGTTGGCAAATTATGGGTTTGCTTGTTTGATCTATTTTGGTACACAGACGTTGTTGATCTCGAACGAGGTGTTGTTACGCTGGAGGCAAGACCATTTAGTGAAGTGACACCGAATGATGATCGAACATGTACTGAAAAATCTAACGACTCTGATCGCACAATTTCGCAAACGTCGGGCTCTGGAAGCACAGATTCAGAGAAGACGTTGGCTCTTCGTGTTGACAGTCAGGATAGTCAGATTTCGGACGGGGAGCCAAACGAACGAACGTGGCCTCGTCAGAACTCGGTACTTGATGATAATGATAATCACACCTTTATTGTACGTCCTCTTTTCTAAATGAAAGTAGTAATTAGTGTAATGTGTTCATGTTTCCAATTTCTTGCTCTTCAGATATCGAACCGGGAGTGGGATATTCCTTTTGATGAGCTGAAAATTGGGGACAAGATAGGAACGGGGCATTTTGGGACCGTGTATCGAGGAAATTGGCACGGTGATGTAGCAATAAAAGTTTTAGACATGAGTTACTTGGACAACGAGAAAACTCTGGAACAGTTCAAACAAGAAGTAGCTATTTTTCGAAAGACACGCCATGAGAATTTGGTCCTTTTTATGGGGGCTTGCATGAAGCCCCCTCGTTTAGCAATAGTCACCTCCATGTGCAAAGGCATGTCTCTGTACACTCACTTGCACTTGAGGAAGGATAAGTTCAATATGAATCGGACAGCCGCTTTGGCCGCACAAATAACGCAAGGAATGGGCTATTTACACGCGAGGGGAATAATTCACAAAGACTTGAAGACTAAAAATGTGTTTCTGGAGAGTGGAAACGGGAAAGTCATCATTACTGACTTTGGCTTGTTTAGTGTAACAAAGCTTTGTCAAGCGAGGTAGGATGTGCTTTTAATGTCTACCAATTTGCTAGCTCAATTTCAGACTCAACATTTATATTTTAAATGGGCATTTTTGCATTTTCAGGAAGGGTGATTCCATCAGCATTCCTCCTGGATGGCTATGCTATTTGGCGCCAGAACTTATAAAGTGCTTAAAACCAGTTTCGACTGAAGACAACGAGCTCCCGTTTTCCAAGTTAACTGATATCTACGCATTTGGCACCGTCTGGTATGAACTACTAACTGGTGAATGGCCTTACAAAGGCTTGCCTTCTGAAGCTATAATATGGCAAATTGGTTCTGGAATTCGCCAACCATTGCCAACGCTTTTTTCCCGAGATGTTAAGGTAGGTGCTTCATTTCATAATTAGTTTGTCCTATTTTATCTAAAGTATGACAATTATTTTATAAAAAATATCTATTTCTTCAGGACATTCTAATGAGCTGCTGGTCAGCTAGGACCGAAGAAAGACTGGATTTCCCTAAAATTCAGAAAGTGGTCGAAAAACTACCAAAGAAACGGCTAGCACGATCACCATCTCATCCAATTCATTTATCAAGATCCGCCGAATCAGTATTCTGAAATTTAAAGGAACCTAGTAGTGATTATTTGTAGTCAAAATCGCACAAATATTATGTAGGTGTTGCTATAATTATTACAAGAATAACTTATTCAATACTATATTATTGTTATATAATAATTTATACTATAACTGACGAGTTAATAATTGTGTGTGTTCTGAATGAAAAAAGGGTATACTAACGTTTCTCCGATTTATTTTTTAACTTACTTGTACTACATACCGTAATGGTATTAAATAATAATATTCGAATAACTATTTTTAAGACACCACTACTACGACCACGAGTATTGTCAGATGTATATGCTAAATTATTGGTGTAGAATAATAAAGACAACAAGATAAGTATAGTGTACGTTTTCAATAATAAGAATCCAGTTGCAACAACACAAAAAAGTAATAATCCTAGCCTGTAAGCTCTAATTACAGTAATAATTAATAATAACGTTTGATAATAATGTGTACTTGTGTCATACTCTTTTTATGAATATCAACTTGAAACGTGGTATTTTTCATTTCATGACAAACAAACTTAAATACTTGTTATTAAAACTCAAATATATATTTAACGTTTTTACTAGTACATTAAATAGTGTATAGACGTCGACTCTGTTCCTCCTGATTTTTTGCACCGATTCTAGATGATACACAATATACAAGATTGTTAATGAAGAGAGATGTCTGGTACATCGTTCCGCAAATAATGGTTTCCCTATAATAGCAATAATAAGCATAAAAGAGAACATTATAGTTTTTGACGGAAGAAAATATAGTCTGATTTTCATTGTTATGTATCGCGCATTTGCACACACCAGCACTGATTCTTTCCTGGTAATAAAGCGTGGATGTGCAAAGTTTTAGTGAGAAAGACCGAGATTGTTGGATTGAAATTCTGCTTCTTGCTGCCTATATTCCTAGGCACCTGTGTAGGATTTACCAAGGGTAGCTTCACTGAAGCCGTTAGAAAAAGACGTTACGAAGAGTTAGTTACAGAAACTTGACAAGCAGTGCTTATACTATATTGTGACAAATGTAAAATAAATAGTACGAATTGTACTGATCAATGCTATCTTTTCCTCTAGCTTGATCATGAAACATTAACGGCCTGAAGAACGCAACATAATTCTTGTTTTCAGTGAGGGAGAGGAGAGACTACACTTAGATTGTGAACTAACGACAAGCAATTGCAAAGATGAGTATGAGAAAAATAAATTACTAGATGAAAAAAACAAGAACAAAATAATGGCTTTGTTGTACAATTGTTTGTTTTATTTTCACTGGTTTTTGGGCATGACACCAGTGACATCTCATATCATACATTTGCGTCACATATCTCACACAATTAACACAAAAATCCTTTGCTGACTTTATTTAAAGTGCTAAACAACGGTGCTTTAATCGAATTGTTTTGCTTAAAAGTACTAAATCATTTCGTGGAAGCAGTCTTTTCAGGTACTTGCTGCTGTAGCGCTAGCCTCCGGAGAATGAATCGGTACAACTCCACCTCATTATACAGCTCACTTTCCATCAATTGTCTTGTGTACGAAGAAATAGCATGCACTTGCTGCATCCTGTGCTGAATGCCAAATCCTGTTGAAAAATATAAACCACGTTAATAATTGCGCACAAAAGTCACAATTACCGCAGTCAATGACTGTCAGTCATTGTATAATTTAATGCAAATACTCCCAAGGCTTCATCATTGTCCATTCTTTTATTCGCATCACTCTTTTGCAAATTCAAAAGCTTTTGGCCCTTTTGTGTTTCTCAACAGATTTTACAGGATTATTCATATTACAGTTTTGAGCAATAAGCGTGTGCACGTAATCAAACATCAAAGATATTTTCAAATTTAGAAAACTTTTGAAACCCTCATGTTTGCGCAATAGAGTTACAAAGAATTTGGGCACATTGCTTGGCCTATTTCATTCCATACAACGACTTGCTAAAGAGTAATGAGAAAAGGAAAGAGAAAGAGAGGAGGACAAACGGGGAAAAGCGAACTCACCAAATTCATTATAAAGCTGTGTAGCCCCAAAGAAGAATCTTGGTACAAGCTTCTCCAACGCGCTGAGTGTTTGATCCATTTTTTCCAACACTCCCACAACCGAGTACTCTGATTCAATGTTAAACTTTGCCATCTGTAAGGCCCACCTATCATTGATTACTCTGCAGATAAAGTTGGCAATAAAACAGCTATAAAACATGCATAACAGGTTTCCCTTCGCAGGTACTGCTTTTTTTCTAACAAACACATAAGATAATAATACTACGGCATTATTAACACGGAAAAACATATTCCACGACGACGACAGTTTGAAAACTCGTCTATCCCCAGAGCGTCAGGAAAGCCAGAAAAATGTACACTCTATCAACTATTATCTATAATGCGTTTTGTTCATTGTCATTATCATCCACTGCCTATTATCGCAGTCACAAATCACATTATGACGATACATGCCTACACTTTCACTACACTCTGCTCTCTGCTTTGAATTTATTTTTTCAAAGAAACTAGCCTTACAGAGAGAAATTAATGCGGACTCTACAACGGAAAGACAATGGGGACAGGAGAATAAACTCAACGGAAACGTAACGACTACCTTGAATCGGCTATATTCACTGCTCTCGCACTGACGACACGGGTGCCCGACCCGAAAAAACTTTCTATTGTTTTTTCTTAAGGGTGAAAAGAGAAAGGGAAAATTATTTACGCTATACTTTATTTTAACAAGGCAAGGGGAACAATGACGCAACGTTGTTGATTACAAAGTAGGAGTTAGCTAACATGCAAGCATTGAAAAAGTAGTAAAACTTGGTAGGCTTTCACCAAATACGGGTAATAAATAAGAGTGTACATAACATATACTCGTCCTGGATATTATATAGATATATGGTTTATTGTTGAGCAGCCAGACTTTGTCTCTCGCTCAACTCATTATATTTACTCACACACAAGAGTTATGCTGTCCACAGAAAAATGGTATCATTAAAGTAAATGACTTTTCTCCTGCCGTATAGCGGCACTCAGGGTCAGCCTGTAACACACATTCCTCAAAGGTTCTATGGTACCATTCCGTTCCTGCGTTTTTTCAGGGCACATTGTCAAGAGTGGTTGTGTAGTATTATGATGATTTTCCATGAAGAAAGGGAAAAAAGTTGAAAAAAATCCTTGTAATTCCCATGAATTCTCTTAAAAAATTATGTGTGCGTGTGCATTCCCTTATTTTTTTAAATGTGGAATCAAACAAATAGTAGCTGTTGTACCTGAGCCAGGGCTTATAGAATTTCGTCGATCTACCTCTTGTTTCGTAACAGCAGACGACCTGTTTCGTCGACTGTAGTAGTCCAGTACAAGTCTATCGATGGGATCACGAACAATGTTTATGTAAATTGGTTTCTCTTTGGAGAATCTTGATGGGAAGGAAAGAAAGCAAATGAACAAATGATAAAAACTGATAGAAATGAATTTGATAAAAAAATCTTTCCATTCTTTTCACCCACGCTCTATGCTGCAGTTTTACTGTGGAATTATAATAAAAGGAATATGTCTGTACAAAACATAATATCTAGGACTGACTTACTTTTGAAATTTGGTGAAATTGACAAAGAAAAAGTGACGGTTGTAACTTTTGGGTAGGTGTTGATATTGAAACCATTCCACCAGGCTGCTCTGCTCTTCTGGAAGGAGAAATCTGGTTTTTTGGGTAAAGACAATAATACTATAAAAAATATGTGAAGCATAAACCAGAGAAAGGTATTTCTTCTCAGGGATATTTTGCAAAAGATAACCTTGGCCAAGGTGTTTGGTACTCGTGTTCTTGATGAGCAAACCCATTTCTGGTGGCTAGGTTCTCAATCAGTTGGGATGTGACCTCCTCTCCACATTTAGGCACGCTATTGTATACAAGCCAAATGCTCTGTGAGCTGGTACTGAAAAATCCAAACAGAAAAATGAAAAGATGAAAGGAGTAGAATAGGTATCGTAAAAACGTTGGCATCTAAAAATAGTATATTTGTAACGTATATAATCATATCTCATCTTTTGATGCCATCTTGATTTAAAATGGCAGAATGCTTTTAGAAAGCACTTTTAGCATGTACATTTTTATTATTCAACAGCAGAGAGGGGAAAGGCTTGAAACTCTGTATGTGTATAAACATCTCGTAGATTCGACAAGGAATCATTTATTATGTATTGCATAAGAAAACATTACTCATCTTCAGTGAGAAAAGGTAAAAGTGGTTTGTTGTGTATCTTTTGCGCACCGGTTTTTCCTGGATGGGTTTATCTCCATCTCTATTAGATTATCCGGCATTGGTGCTACCTCATTCTCCGGAGGAGGATGATGATTTTTGTCGATTGCATTATTAAATTTTGAAGCGTTTTCCGGGGAATGCTGATGGACATTCTTTTTTATTCTATTATGCTTTTCTGATGACAGACTGGAGTGGTACTGCGGATGCTGATGATGGTGATGTCTGATTGCGTCAGCGATAAGGGACAAAAGACACATCTTTATGCCTATCAGCAGGATGAACAAAGGAACGTACCTGGAAAAGTTTATACTACACGTTTTTACACAAACCTTGTTGGGAAACTCGTTTATGCTTAAAACAAAACTTTCGGTAAAAGAAACGTACCACCCATGAAGATAAATTGTGGAAAGACAGGCTTTCACGAACCGTTTTTGTTTCATTTTATATGAAACAGCTCTTTAAATCAGGTTGATCGCACAATAGCATTCACAAGGATGAAAATGCAAACATTGTTTGGAAATGGCTGTGAAAAATAGCTCGTTTTTGTCACATGACACTTTAGAATTTGAAGTCTCCAAAGTTTTAGGCAAATCTGAGCAAATATAATATAATTCTGTGCAAGTTTGAAAGAACACTATGCACAACAATACTGCTAAATAAGTATAATATTTCACTTGATGACATCTCCATGCTTTCGTGCTCGTATTCAAATGGAGACTAGATGATGATGGGACGAGTTGCAACCCTCTCTTTAGGGATGAGGGTAATTTTACAACTCTCCCAACTGAAAAGCATAAATGTTTTTGGGTACATCTTAATTTACAGTCAAGTAGCCGTTTATGCCTCTTTTGAATAGTGTGCATGATTTTTTTCAGCTTCGATGGGGGTAGGACTTAAACTAACGCATCTTTACGTGCAATCCGCTTTTGAAAATTTGTGTATATTTTCGGATGGTATTATTATCATCTTACTCGAGCATGCAAACAAGTAGCAAAACACGAACACTGAAAAGAAACTATAATGATGATAATGCACATGAATTTCAAATCCATAAAAAATAGATCTGCGGTTGCGTCCTTCCGTTCAGCCTCACTGCAACTCAACAATGGGGCTGACAACCTAACCAGGAAGACGTGACACCACATCATAAATGCTAGTTTCTGCTGTAATGACTTTGCACGCTGCTTCTTTTTCTGCTACTCTTGCTTCTGCTACAAGTACAACTACGCAAAAAATAGGTTTTTTTTCGGATTGGTATGCAAAGTCAATGTTGCTCAAGTTATGCTTAGAAGAATGTTATATTTTTTAAACCAGAGCATGTAGCAACATTTACAATTTAGTCAATTGTCGCTCACATGATGGGATTGGGACAATTTGATTATAATGCATTTAGTAATTATTCATCATTGTACAAGGTAATAATTTATTAATGCGTTCATCTTCACTCAGAGGCGAGAGGCAAGTAATTTTTGAGTACACAAAGAATTTCTTCCTGTTAAAAGACGAAAAACTGTCACCGTGAGTGCGTGTCGTGAAGACACTGCCGTCTACTTTGGATACTGATCCAATCTGAACATGATGAGAACTACTGCATAATATAATATGGCACATTGGATGAAGGTCTTTGCATAACAGCATGTAACGGAGTCATAAAATTTAGCACTACCTGTTTTGTGTATCATCATGGGTTGCGTTTTACTGCATGACATTCTGTTCAACTGGTCTTCACGGCGTGCAATTAACCATCGCCGGAACGGAGTTTGCAAAAAAAATCTATAAAAATTTGCCAGCTCAGTAAAATCAAGAGGAAAAATATTCATGGTTTGTTGTTGCTCGTGGTGTATACAATGGTGTCGATAACAGCAACAAAATTCTTTCTATGCAGCTGTCAGGAGAAGTGAAGAAGCTGCGTAATGTCTCTTGTAATTTTGATTCAAAGTAGATTTTAAGTATTAAAGATAAGACGGGCATGACATAAGGCATTAGGTATTCCTCCAAATATGTCATTTTTTGCCGTAAGCCATGAATTTACCGTCAACAGACCGTAGAAAGGAGGGGAGAGGAGAAATTGATGGGATGAAATGTGAATGAGATTTCAAGAACGAAGGAAGCACTACTGCTGCTGTTGCAGCTAAAACCATGAATCATGAATGACGTCGAGGAATAAGTTAATAATATGAGAGTACATGGCTACAACACATATTTTTCATTCGAGAAGGTATCTGCTGTCGTAAACCATAATGCCATTATCAGCGCACAACATCGCGGAAGTTTTTGGACTGTTCTTGTGTGACAGTTTTGTGTTGTTGTGACAGTAGTGAGTTTTGGCTAGAAATAATGATAGCTTTTGCAAAAAAAGCAAGCAAGCAAACCATCAACTTGGTTATAGAAGTCACGCAGAGTAGGTGAAGAAGCGAAACGTGTTTGGCTGTTGAATCTCTGATCAAAAAAATCAGAAACCAGCGGATTGGCACTAGTCAATGAGCTCATTTTCATGGTATCTTCATGCTATGCACGACATAATTCACTGTCAAAAGTCCAATCGTTTCGGTTGCATTACTTAAGGGGAAAAGAAGGATGTTACTACTACTAACCTAGCCTTCAGCGCAAATATGCATAAATATATATCCTGTAGCAACTTTTTACCTGTCCATCCATCCATGCATAACTACCTCCGTAAACGTGTACTTTTTCCCCAGTTTGTTTGTAAGCTGACGTAGTAACCCTGGTTTACCACCGCGTATGCCATTATACAATATAGCTCGTAAGTATATTGTGCATGTCCGTAATGGCAATTGCATTGCACAAACAAACTTTCCTCTTGCTGCCAGCTTTCACAAAGGAACGTGGAAATTACATTTCACAGAGAGTGACTGACTACATTTCCCAGGGGCAAGGAGCGATTCCGCTGTTTCCGTCTTGCCTTTTCCCCGTCTCTAACGGACGGGCTGGCAGAGCGAGAGAGTCTATGCTCTACTCAACCCTTTCTCTGAGGTAGCAAGCAACTTAGCAAAAGCAGCAGCAGTGTGGCATGCCAACAACACGAACCAAGTTGAAATTGTTTGCAACTGATATTGTCATAACAACCAGCCAAACTCAATCATAACGGAGGGAAAGCAGAGAAAGAGAGTAATAATATGGAAAGATATATGTATTTATGCTTCTGATCTACTGTGTAGGTACTCTGTTACATTTGGACGTGATGAAGAAACGAAGCATGCATATTGTATTAATGGCGGTAGTAGTAATACGATTACTATTTGAGAGTGACCGGTGTGAAGAAAACAAGATAGCTTAACACATGATTATTTTAACTTTTTTACTTGAACGTTTGAACTGAACATATATTTTTTATAGATAATCATCAGCTCCTAATTATACCCTCTGCTGATAGCCCACAAACCAGCAGGTTTTAAGATTGTTGTGAATCCTGTGCTAAATCATGGAGAATAGGGGAAAGTTTGCGTTTCTATAATCTAATATCCATAAAGAAAAAGGTTTTTACTAACAAATGCATATTACCACAGTCCCCAGTCAAATACACACACCAGCTTTCATCATACTACTTTGAGCAGATACGTTCTACTCGGGATACAAGTAACTTTTTCTGTGATAAAAAATTAAACTAAACCGCGTGATAATACACAGTATATAAAAAGATATATCATAAAGATACACTTGTACGAATATGCACGATTCTATTACTTTCATGTGCATTTTGATTTATATTTTCTGATTATCCAGGGAAATTCACATTTCCTTTCCTTTCCGCAGCCAAGAGGCCTTCACACATAATCATCGCATTGTACTCTGTCTGTACAGGTTGTGTTCTTACTAACCAGTCACTAGTCAGTACAAGTAAAAAACGTGTAGTTCCAAGAAGAAAGAACCATACATACAAAATACCGAGAAAGCAAAGAGCTCTGTGCTCCTAGTATTCTATTTCTGCTGAAATTGTGATGGCTTTTTGTCATCCTGTGTACCTGTCCTACCAACTCTAATCTACATGCTCGTCCAATTCACCATCGCGCGTTTGAAAAAGACATCCATCCTCCATCCTCAATATAAAATTTTATTATATAGGTTTCGATAAAACATCATATCTTGCACAGTTACTCTCACTTGGAGGAAACGGTGCACATGTGGCCAGGCTGGCATCATCACCATAAAAACGTACGAATTCGATTTTTTCTCTAGTGAAACACATGTCCCTCTGTTTTGTTGTGTGTCTGTGTGTGCGCCTCACTTGGCCTTTTCCTTTCTTTGCAGTGTGCTCCTAGTTTCCTTTTTTTATTGTTTGAACCGCTGTGCAGAGTCTGGCTATATTGTACTATTGATACCTCGGGAAAAAAGAATAATGATTATAATAAGAAGACTACGAGCCGGTGTGCCTAATACTTATATTACACCTAGCTTTTTATTTTATTATGATGCATGCAATCTTTCTCTCACACACATATACAAAAAGAATGATACATACATACAAAAGCGTTTCATCCGTCCATGACGAGCGTACAAAAATATAATTTGATGCCTGTAGGAAAATGGAAACCAAGAAGAAGGCTGTCTGGCAAGATGGAAAATGTGGAGTAGCATTATTACATGCAATGCGTATAAACTGGGGAAAAGAAGACTACTCATCAACAAGGTACTCCAGCCAACCATGAAAGTCACTGGTCGACTGAATTACCACCCTGTGTTGTTGGGTTCCAACAGAATAGGAAAAGAAGAACAGTAGTTCTGTTCATTTTCTCCAATTTTCCCTTTTTTCTTCTCTCCTGCCTATTGCCACACCACATGAATCGGACCAAGAGTCCAGACAAAAAAAAAAGTTGTGGCAACGCAAGAAGAAATACGGACAATGTGTAATATCATTATATCATCGTCATCATCACTATCAAACCGGCTTGATATGGAGCAACTTGGAATGCAAGTCGATATTTCCCATAGAAAGATGTACAGTATTAATATGGCTATATATGCAAGAGAAAACACGCACATACACACGGACTAAGAGAGAGTTTATCAGGGACACTATTTCTCGGTTGGTAGTACTTACGGCAGCACTGTTTCAATACTCAGGGCATAACAGAGTACTAGCGGAGGGGCAAGAAATCGAGAGGATACAGAGTTGCATTGTAGTAATAGTAAAAAAAACGACAAGGATGACAAGAGAAAAAGGAGGCGATGTTGATAATGATGATGATGGTCGTCGTACCAGCAATGCCAGGAAATGGTAATAATCATTCCAGGTATGGCTGAGTTTCCTCTTTCCAGCAGAGCCAAAGTGATAGTGAGTTATTGTCGAGCACGAAGAAAAGCCGCTCTAATCATATTCCGGAGGAGGAAGAGACGGAACAGGAGGACGAGGGCGAGCAAAAACTCGTCATGATATTTTTTATCCTCTTCTCTCCCTCTGTATTTCAAAAGAATAATAAGAAAAACAAGATAGTATGGAATTGACTTAATCAGCGGTGCCTTTATTCCAGAACTGCACATCGTGTAAATAAAAGTGTGCTGGTGTAAGTGACAATGTAGTAGTTTGTTGTTGTAGTCGTTTGGCAGTCCAGTGCCTATTGTCATCCTTTTTGTTTGTTTATTTTGTACAAAATACGAGTTGCTTTTTTCATTTTTGTTTGTTTTGTGAAAGTGGCACACAAAAAGTTGGTCTTGGTGAAAATCTCGGCTCTGCAACTATATTCTTGGGAAACAACCTGCAGATACCAGCATGTCGTGTAAAGTGTAACGGTTTTTGTGAAGGAAATCTGTCCTGTGGGCCGTAAAACGTCGTATATCATCTTGTAAATGTAGCGCCTTGTTGTATGAAAGTTTGAATGGTGGAAAAATTGCAGTCCTCTCCTGAGACCAATAATGCTGCCCTGTCACTGGAGCCAGACGTTGGAAAGGCGATGAGTAAAAGTGACGACGTGGTGGAGCATGAGAATGAAGCTACGAGGAATGGTGATGAGACGGAGAGTGAAAGTGCATCGACCACAACGCAGCAAGACGGAGACGAGTCTGAGGAGGATAATGATGATAAGGAGGAGGACGGGTCAGGAGAAGAGCCAAGTATGGTACAACGTTCGACAAATTCGGCAAAGGAGAAGGAAACCAAGACTAGTAACAGTAGTAATAATATTATGCAGGCAACAACGCAAAATAACAATAAAATTAAAAGTGAAAGTAGTGTCGGTGGTGGTGGTAATAGCGAGTATTCGCAGCAACAACGTGCCAAAGGGGAAAATGGGAGGGTTCTGCAGACGGGAACGAGCAGTGAAAGCAGTATTAAGACAACACCAGATTCCAGTTTGGAAACTCCTTCCAACTTTGAATCCTCCTTGGAAAAGCCGGACAACGGTCATCGACCAGCTTCAACAAAAGGAATGGATCCCGGTGCCGCAAAACTTTCATCAGCATCCCATTCAAATAGTACAAACGGAACAAGTTTTAAGGACACGTCTCGTGCAAAAGATAGTGGTGTTGGGGAGGATGAAGAAAGAAAAAGCAATCATGCCTCGAAACGGAAAACTCCAACCAAAAACAAAACTGTTGCTGGCTCTGCTCCTAATAGTGGCAGCAACACATCCCTGCACAGTGGACCATTAAATATCCGAGCACTCCCTTTTGAATCAGGGATTAACACGGAGTGTATCCAGCTTCTACGGCAATTATGGAACGTTCATGACGAAGCGCTAGAGTTTCTTGGGTGTGTGCATAGTGCCGTCTGTTCTTTACGACAGTGGCTCCGAATGGAGGATAATGAGTATGAGGAGTCCCTCTGGGACCAGAAACGTTTATCATCCACCCTGCTAAAGGGTCAGCATTTTCATCATCAGCAGCAATTGCAACATCGAAGATTGCCAACAAACACGATGGATGCGGATGCTGGTGTTGGCGAGAACGGGAGTGAGTTGAGATGGATACCACTCCAGCCATTTATTGACGGTCTCAAGTGCATCTCAGACAACGTGTCTGACATTGAGAAACAATGCCTTACATTATCAGTCTTCCAGTCACAGTGTAAACTAGTTTTATATGCCAAGGTTGGTGCTACTCAAACAGTATTTCAATGCAATTTTCCCTACAATTAAGTACAATATGCTGATATTTGTCAACAAACTAATGAATAAAACGACATGATGCTTTTTCATGTAAAACTAGTAGAGAAGGACGTCTCATCACCAGAGAAATTTTCATGATCCTTTGTTCCTTTGCAGATACATCATGCCAGAAGACAAGTTACTCACGACAGACTTGAAATTCTGCATGGAGTTAATCAGCTCGTGTCGACGGCAACGCAACTTCTAGCTTCGCCATCATTCTGGCTGTCATCCGAAGCGGACGTGGTGACGTCCTGTGCGTGTACCGTGTTCCACCTGGCAGAAACGTACAATGCTTGCTTAGAGTCTTGCTGGGCCTATGTGGAAGCATCACTTGCTGCAGCAAATCCATCTCTCTCCAGCACTCCATCAGATGCAGACTCTGCGAGTGATATGGGAGCATCAGTTTCCCCCAGCAAGATCCGAGTTTTGACGCAAGTGAAAGCAGCGAACAGGAATGATGCTCCATTACTGAAACAGTCGCTGAAGCCTTTGACAGCTACAAAACTCCTTCAGGTGATCGCTCAGCGACGTGCCATATTTTCCGCTGTGGAGTTTACTAGAATAGCTTTTAATGCGTTTTATGAGAATCAAAAGGAGAGGCTGGGAGTAGAGAAATTTGGCCATTGCCTTGAGGATGAGAGTTTACATTTAAGTACGTTTGAAAGAGCATTTTCCAAACGACCCTCCATTCTGGGCAGGGCAGCACTGAAGGAGTCCGAAAATGGCGAGTTCCGACTCACAAAAAGTTTTAAGTTGAAAATGTATGGCTACTTTCACGAAGTGTTGTGGTCTCTCGTTGGCGAGTACTCGGAAGATTTGATTTTATGGAGTCTTCAAACTGCCATCCCGTTGACTTTGCAGCCCACTGAAATGCAAATTGCCTTACGACAAGCTCTCCTTCACGGCGCTCACGCTCAAGGTATATAAATAACTTATGTATCTCGCAAATAACCCACATTCCCCAGATGCCAAGTCAGAGGAAAGAGCAAGAAGCAAAAGCGGACTTTCACCGCAATGCTTTGTATTCACGTTTATTTGCTGGTGAACCAAACCAAAAGGAAGAACGCAAGCACTTTTCCCCAAACTTCACATGATCATTTTTAGCAAACGCTCAGTACTATATATAAAGCTGTGGCTGATTCAGCAAATATAAAAGATGTTCACTACTCAAACTTTGTATATAACATGCACATATATCCCCAATAATATGCTTAACTCTATTGACCAACAACTTGCGTCTTAGTCTTTAGATAGGTTCTCAAAAAGTACCAAGTTTGTACGCATTCAACCGTAACGACTTTTTCTTTGAAAATGTTTGAAGAGATGTGATAACATTATGAGTGTGTAATAAACTGGTTGAAAGCAAACAAAAACTCTCCGTCAGGCAGTCAAGTTCCAATAAAAGCAATATCTGCTGAGGTCATCAGGCTACCTGTAGCACTTGCTCACTTGAGATGATGTCAGCAAAAATCAAATCAAAAATTAATCTTTTTCAGATTTTCCTTTAGACAAAAAATAGCCATACAGCAGTTTGGTATTTTGTACACTGATTGCAATTGCACAAAAGCATTAAAAAAGTTTGGTAAACTGTTTTCAGCTAGCAATCCCACACCCTTGCTTCCAGCCTTTGAAAACATTGGAGGTGCTCTCCACTCGTTTTCCTTGATGGCCAATTGGGATGAAAAAATGAGGGAGGCTTTTGAGATCACGTTCAAAGTGAAAAGACCGGAGCATGTTACTCTCATCGCAAAACCCGAGCCCGCACAGTGGGCGACTGAGGTTGGCACAAAGTTTGGGGAAGTTTTGTCATCCTGCATTTCCTTGATGGAGGCCGGTAACAGTATAACGAACAGAATGTCTTTGCCGCTTGTGGAACGACAGAAACTCGCATCCGTTTTTGGCGAGGAAGAACCGCTTGGAGATGAGGCCCAAATCCTATTCCGTTTGGAAGCCACATTAAACTACTTCAGAGCTTGGACAGTTCGCCGAGCAAAAGTTTGGCTGAATTCCTGGTCAGTGTCACAGTTTATTGCCTGCTCTCAAAGAGATCCAGCTATTCTTGTGCAATTGATCAAGTCAAAAGAGGTGAGCTTTCCCGAATTATGCAAGCTTTATTGCGGAATATATTTTGTTATGCAAAACAGGAAATTTCGGATAGCAGCATCAAACTGGCCTCGTATATAATATTCCACCTCATCAGTTTGCATGAATGAATGCACACATTTTCTCTAACGCCCCACACAGGTCTTTCTGATTACAAGGGAGGTTCTCCTAAAAAGCGAAAATATTGCCATTCGAATCAGTGCCAGAAATCGTCAAATGTGCGCGGATGATGTGAAGACAGCTATACAAAACCTTCATGTAATGCAATATTATCACAATAGCAACTATACTATCACTTAACATATATTATTTTAAATTCACACAAGCACCCCAGCTACTACTACCACTACCAAACAACCCATTGCATTGTATTTGCTCTTCCGGTAGTCCATAATATGAAGCTTTACATTTATATTGAATTTAGTATGCTGGTAATATCGACCACCCACATACAATCTGTTCACCTTTATGAATTTCTAGCTACTAAATACAAAATGACTATGATGGCGAAACAATGTGTGATCAATAGCCAGCAATAAATATCCCACACAGTCTGATTGTCCGCAGACATTTTTTTGAGCAGCATTATGTCCCATAATAATGCATGGTAAAACTGATGGTGGTGAAATGACTGCCAAACCAGCAATTGCATAAACCATTATTTTTTCGTCAAATAACGCAAATGTCTATTGAATGTAATATTGGAAAATGTGGCATGCTGAAAATATCTTCTGTCTGTGACAAAGAGACAGTAGTGGTAGTAGTAGTAATGCTATTAGTCTATATTATATAATACGAGGACTCTCATTATTATTCTTCGTAATAGAGGGTTCCCGATGAACTTCTCATCGCCGTAGGAATAGTATGCCGTACCCTGAGTCTTGCCACATTACAAACCTACATGCCAGATGCAAACCACTGGAGAGGATCAGGAAAAGGTTCTGGGCTGGATCCAGATAAACCGTCCTCCTATGTTCGAGTTTTTATTGGTAATAATAAAAATACATTAACCGACATACATAAATAAACGGTACCCGAACGGAAAGAACAGATTTTCTAGAGTATAGGTCGAAGCTTGTTTTTCTGCTGGACGTATGAAAGGGATTGGCGTTATCATAATGATATTTACTGCCATAACCAGAAAAAAAATAAAAAAATACTAACAAGGCAGAGCAAGCGAATAAAGAGATTGACATGTTATGGCAATGAAAAATATTTTATGTGTGTAGAGCGTGTTGTGGAGCCAGTTTTTAAAGCCGCTGTTACACTAGTCCCCCCTTTGGTTCAGGAGTCGTTGGGAAAACAAGTTATTAACGCAATGTGCGACGCTTGGCTGCACTACATACTCCAGAAAAAGATTAAGTTCAGGTAAATACTTTTTTAAAGCTCAAGCAAAAGAAAGTTTTGTATACTGAAAAATAACGAAGAAATAGAGAAAGTTGGGCGGGTGTGTGTATGGATAGTAATCAAGTGTGTATGTGTGTGTGTGTCTGGTGGTGGCAAAGAAATGAGTGAGCCATACAGCTCACACAGCAACTTTTATTGGATATATTATTATGATTTTGAAACCAGTGAGTGGGGTGCTGTGCAGCTTCTTCGGGATTTCGTGTCGCTCCGAGAATGGATACGCAACGAAACAGAGTTGGATAACGAGGCTAAGAAGGCGATTTTACAGCTAGAGATTTTGAAAAGTTGCGAGGGGGTTGCGTATCTTCTACTCAGAAATCCGGGAGATGTGCTGGGAGTTGGGAAACCTAGTCGGAAGAGCAGACGGGTAGCACCAGCATCAGCAGGTGGTGGGCGTAGCTTGATCATTATGTTTTCTCTCTGTTGTAGCTCTCCTATCCTTTAGTTTGGAGAGAGTTTTTATTTTTTGCTTAATTCATTTTTGCATAATATTTAACTGTGCTAGTTTGATCAACTTTTTTCAGGTTCACATGAGTCATCCCCGTCCCCGTCGGAAGAGTCTACAGCGGAAGATGCGATACCACCTGAAATGTATGTTCCTAACCAACAAATGTGGCTGCAGCTTCGACTGAAGAAAACTGGTTTCGCGGCGTGTTGCAATTTTTGAGAAATTGTGCCCCGAAAACGAAATCAATTATATGCAAACATCAATTTTCCGCATCGGTAGTAGCAGCAATATATTTATCGTTTAACCGTTTTGAATCGCAAGTGTTCTTAAAAATGTATCTTGTTAATAACAGATTAGTTGCATTTATAAATCTGATTGTAGAAGCGCAGTAGTCGCCTAAAGTTAAAATATCAACATTAAATCTCTGTGCAATACGAAGTTTGACCTTTCAAAATATATCTACTTAGTTAGTACTTTATTCGAAACTTTAAAAAATTACCAAGACTTGCAAAATACTCGCCCTGGCGATTTGTTGGTATATTATGGCTTATCATGTGCTATGCTACTTTTCATACTTTTCGACGCTCTCGTTTTGAAGCAATTCGTTTAAAAGTCCTTTCCTCGTATGAAAACTATTATGTAACTTGAGATTATAAATAAAAATTTGTTGTTAACTTGTTTCTCATTTATGAAAATGGCATTTAAATTTGAATCTTACAAGCTTATACACAAGTTTGATGAAAAACTTGTGCATATAAACAGAATTTCTAGAACCGTTGGCTCATCTACCCGAGGAGTTTGTTCCATGAAAAAAAGGTTAGTTTGCAGTCTTGTAAATCTTATTCGCTTCATAATATATGCTTCAAGTTGTATTGTCATAACAGCAGCATACAATCTACATTTCCGCATGATTCCCTTCTAACCATGTGCAATTATCTGCGCATATTATTTATATGTCACAAGTACTCGTAATACCCTTGCTTGGCCACACTAGAGTAGAGAGTTGGAGAAATCCGAGAAAGTGAAAGATAGGGAAAAATATTATTTTATTCCTCCAGCGATGGTGAACTTAATTTTGCATAATATGAGTTGAGTTGGAGTCAACGGTAACATGAGAAACGTTGTCGTTCTAAATACATTACATGCTCGCCGAATCTCTTTCTGGCTCTCCAGGCAACTTCTACTACTATTATTATTTTGCCGTTGTGTCACGGCTTCTTCAATTACAACCGACGAAAAAGGGACAGACAAGCGGATGAGATGGAAAAGGACTTTCTGTATATGACGATGCTGCGGATAGAGAAAAGACTTATTCTTTTTCTTGTGCACGTACTCCAGTTACTCCAGTATGTGCGCTTTGTTCTGCAGCTTCCCTGGTTCTCTCGGCACGCTTTTAAATAATATCTTACAAATATACGTTCGACTAAAAGTTTAGTATGTACATATGCAGATTTCTATGCTCATTTTCAAGTGTTTGTTTGTCAGTGCTCAATACACATGACTGCGTTGTATCTCTTTCTCTTTGCATGTGTGTCTCTCGTTCGCTTTTCTTTTCCATCGCAATGAACTTAGCTCGGTGAGCAAGAGAAAAACTTGCCTTTCTACTTTGCTTTACAGCATCATCATCATCGCCATCATCAATGCAACTGTAGTACTATTGCAAGCAGCAGCAGCAAACAAGTAAAACATAACGAAATTAAATGAATACTGAATGGTTAAAAGTGAAAGTAAAGGAGCACTTACACATGAACAATTCCAGTAAAAAGCCATCATCCAGCCGGCTAAAACTTGAAACGTTGTTGGCGAACAGAGGATTCTGAGACAATACAAGCGAGCAATCTCTAATACCAAAAACTTTCTCCTTTTTCTTTCTGTCTGGGTTGGCTGTATATGTTGAGACAGCATTCAACACGGCGACCACCATGTATAACCCTTTATTTATGTATTTATCTATACTTCTCTCGTTTCTCATTCTCATTCGGATACCAAGAAATCCTTTAGCGTTTTACTGCGTCAAGTTTTCTTTCCACTTGTACGCTTGATGATGATGGGACGATCATGGTCGTTGTTATTATTTCACATAGATGAGGATGAGCCATTGTGAAGTACCCTACAAATAGCGTGCAAACAGCCAGTTCATCATCATCTTAATTTGCTTATAATTTTAAATGGGATATGTTGAGCAAACAAAGTAAAGCTCCCATGCAGCATCTCCCAAACCACCACTAACAACAACAATAACAACTTAAGTTATTGTCGTGGCACCATCACTCCAGTTTAATGGGCTTGTATTCAATTAAAGTTAAGAACAAAATAATCTGCCATCAATTCGCTCCAGCTTTCCTGGTAATGTTGGTGTAGCTGTGTCATCTTACCATGAAAAGTTGTACACTTTGTAGAGTGGTGGAGGCATTCCATTATACCACTTGATTTGGAGAGGAAAGCGAATAAGCGAATAAGACGGGATAATACACATGAGAAAACGGGTAAACGTGAAGAGAAAGTTGAAAGTTCTTTTTTTCCTGTAAAACATTATAGAAGAAGCTGAGGCAAACTTAAATTAATATGTATGCAAGAAAATGTTGTGTTCCCATTTTCCCACTCCTGACAACACCAAAAAAGGAAGATGAACGTAAATGTATAAAGGAGAAGAAAAGTTTTCACTGAAGTAGAGATTTTTATGCTGACAGAGTTGTTGGTTGAGTGCGTGAGTGAAAAGGAAAGACACAAACTGTGCAGGAACATCTAGCTAACATCTCAAAAATTATTATTATTATGATTATGATTATAGAACTAGCAGTGTATACTTTTTGATGTGTTGCTGGTAAAAGAATGTATGTGTTGGTTAGTATATGCCCAAGTGTTGAAAAGAGTTTTTAGAGAGCTGACGATACCGGGTGAGAGGAAAAAAGGAAGGAGCAAGCTTCTTTTTAATACGGGAAAAAATCATTCAGCGTTATGCTGTCATCGCTCCCATCAACTTGCTCATTTTCCACTTCAGTTGTCATTTAGCGTTCGTTTAACTGGCATTGTGGAATCAATTGAATTTGAAGTTTTTTACCAGAAATATGAAAAAGTGTTCTCGTGTTCCTTTTTACTCGAGTTGCAAACTCGCTCTTTTTCTGTACAAACTGAACATAAAATAAAATAATATGCATAGCTAATGCTTTATTGTACCTCTCTTATCTGTAACTTTTTCTATAGGTAGCTATAAGGATGCTTATGGCTTCCAAGTAACTTTGCATATTAATTTTTCAGGTATGTATCATCAGGAAAACGCGGGAGATAAAAAAGGTAAAAGGCTATGGTAAAATCGCACTGGCGCGATTAAAATCTTTTGGATTACCCGATAAAGATATTTGTCCTTTCCTTTCCAGTGAGAATGATAATGCTCGTCTACCAGAGAATTATATTATAGCAGGAAGGAGAAAAGGAAATAAGGAAACGTAAGATACTGAAAAGATTATCGACCACAAAAATGTGTTGAAAAGCCGACGGCTTCCTCTGTTCCTAAAATTTCATTTTTATCTTACTGCACTGTTGTTAAAAAAGCACGTTCCATACAAATACATTGCAAAGGTAGATACACCTAGGCATCTCAATATTCCCCCTTTCCCTGATAATATATAAAGCACACACTCTGTCATTCTCTTCATTACACCGTCGAGTTAGTGTGGCGAGAAAGAAAAAGAAAATAAATGTAATTTTTCCTAGAGAATGAGAATCAAGTAAAGAATTTACAAGTTCAAACGTGTTTCATTGGTTGAACAGGATTGAGAGACATATGGTGAACATTTTTCGATAATAACAACGAAGAAAAGCAAAAAAGATGATACACACATAATAGGAACATGAGATTGTCCTTGTTCAAGACCTAATTTTGAACATGTACGTCTTTTCCCCTACTTTTCTTCAGAGCCTTGCTTTGGTTGATTCACTTCACTCAGCTTCTTGTTCCCCTTCTTGGGTAATCTAATTTTAAAAGAGAGAAAATATAAACTCACGTTTTCTGTATTCAAGTATGTCTTCTGTTTACATACCGTTGCTTCTATAAAGCAGCTAAACCCTATCATCGTCACCCTGCCTACCATACTAAAAGGAGAGAAAAATAAGGCAAGCTGAACCTGGTGAAAGCTTGCAAGCGTTCATCCATCCATTCGTTTTAAACTGATTCTCTTTACTCTCACCCTCTGTTTTCCTACAGTATTAACAGTATTATACACATTTTACCTGTTTATTCAGTAGCATGCTTCATAACTTTTCTACTGGTTTGTTGTTTGCTGGCTTCGTTCGAGCTTGTTAAATAATCCTATCGACAAACTATCCGTTTAAAACAGTCACAATTTCAAAAATTTCATAAGCTATTTCAAAAGAATGTTTACTTGTACATAATTAAAGCCCAACCATTATGCTGGCAGCAAATCTAAAGTTTTTGAAGCATAAAACTGTCAGTTCACAAGGAACTATCCAAGGTCGACACTTATCAAGGATATAATTACTAGCAATGAAACTTTTCCAGTAATATCGTCATTCAGAAAAGTACTTTCGTTTCAAACAAAAGCTTGATTGTTTAGCCAGCCGGTGTAATGTTGTACAATTTTAAATACGAGAATATAGCAGTACAGTAAAGCATATGGTTTTACATTGTTAGACTCCTTCAGCATTAAAATCAAATTCCCAAGCAAGAACGAATAGAGAAGCATAAACTGATTGACCCTGCAAAACAGTGTATGTGTGTAAATATATGAAAGCATTATTCGGTAATTTAGGTAACCTAGTAGGGTATTTTTAAAGTATTTTTTACAAAGTAAATTTTTAAAGGTAAAAATGGTGGAGCTAAACAATTGGGTGGAACTAAAAGCCATTGGAACTTGTAGCAACCTTGTAGCTAAATGTAGGTGTAGCTAAAGAAATTGGAGCTAACTACCTAGGACCAAAAAGTTATATCTACCTGAGTTTTGAACTTCATATGCGCTACTTTCTTATTAATATCGATTTACAAGGATTTGCTTCGTTTGCAGTAAAGTGTACTTTGTAGCTTCCTTAAACCGGAGGGTTTATCTTGTAGGAAAGGAGTGGAGAACAAGAGGAGTGCGGTAATGAGTTTCACTAAAGAGACTTGAAAATATATATTAAAACGTTCAACGGTAAAAAGGTTCGGGTTGTAATAAGGTGGAAAATGATGGGATTACTTGGGGGAGTCAGATCTGCATCGAAGACTTTGTGCAAACCAGTGGAGCAGAGGAAGCGTAACATTTTGCTGTTTGATTAGGAAAACATGGGTTAACTACACATGATCTACACTTCATGATGAACATGAGTGAAACAAGATTCTGGATGAGATTATTTGCTCTTTGAATACAATTTCACTTGCATGATTGCATTATAAAAAATGATTTACTATCCCAATGATTGCAGAACTTGCCACTACGTTTTATTACATAAAAGACCACAAAGAACTGTGAACACGGGTAAATTGCATAATACATCATGATTTTGGGCTATTGTACTACTTGACTTGTTGGTGTGATAAACGAGTAAATATTTAAAATATGATTATTTTTAGGGTTCAATTAATAAGTTTTTACTTATTTTAAAAGCACTATACTTACATTTCTAATAATTGCAGCATATTTACTTTTTATATTTATCTGATAACGCTTTAAACATTGAAATTACTGATATTGACACAAAGTAATTTATGGAAAATTGATAATCAAACAACTCAACTTTTTATCGTTTGTATTGTTATTCAGCATTCAGAAATTAATATTTATTTTCACTTGGTTTTATGGTCGTCGCATTCAGGATCCCGAAAATATCTCTGCGAAAGGAGGAGAAAGAAGAAAATATGAAGAATATGGAAACAGATAAGGCAGGAAAATTGGGAGGAAAGAAAGAATGACCGTTTTAGGGTACCTCATGAGGCCAAGAAGACAAAAGGCTGTTTGGTGGAAGTTTCCATTTCAATAGGTACATGATTCCAAACCTGCTGATGAAATTTACTTAGAAATTATAAGATAAATGACTTTAGCTTTTAGCTATAATGAAAAAAGCTCTATTTAAAAAATATTTAAACAATGAGCTGAAAAGGAATTGCAATTTATGTAAAATAAACACATCACCTGAACGTTGGACCGCATCTTTACATTTCATACAAAGTGTACAAAGCGTAGTAACTCTTCGGTTACTACTCATTTTCTTAAACGAATAATTCTTCTTTTGCATGCAAATAGCATACAAAATTGGGTTATGCTTGTAAAATGCACGGAATTCTTCAAAGGAATAATGTTGACTTGATTACAAAGACTGTCTAGCTAGGGACCGTTGGGGGAGGTTCCACAACTGCCATTGCGTTTCCTAGGCAGGTTAATAAATCTACTTTTAATATGGCCCAGGAGGCACATAAGGTAATAATAAACTTATGATCCGTGACAACTTTATCATTTTTTATGCTCTCTACTCTTTGACCACACTCGTGAAAGCTATATTAGTGTCCACAAGACAAGATTAATTGTTTTTCAATGGAGCAAGAAAAAACACGGCATAGAGAACATTGTAGCAGGGAACAATAAAAGTTTTCTTGGTGGTGCCATTCACCGCCACATCATCCTTCATCGCATTTCCCTGTTTTCAAAAGTACAACTTTCCGAAAAAACCAGGCACTGCACACTCACGAAACGAATGGAAACCGAGAAACCTGGGATTTGCTTCGCCAAGCCTGTAATCATTGAAAATATATTTTATTCATTTGTGTAATTATTGATTCACATGAACAAATCTTTTTTTTGCTTTTATAAACTCCATTTTTTACTGTTATAGGTTTTGATTTGACGCTTTGACAGCATTGTTGAATGTGTTGTAATGAATATGAAACAAAAAAGTCACAACACCCCTATTTTGGTTAACATTTGAGGAAAGAACTTTCTCTACAAAATCACGAACAAAACTTAATGGCAAAAATTTGAACTATATCTAGTTGGTCGACAAGACAATATACCTAAGACGGCTAACATGATAATGTTATATAAACAGGTACCATAAAGAGACGACCACCCTATAGAATCAAATTGCACTTACAGACTAAAACATAATGAACAGCACAAGTTATTTATTTCTCTTGTGCCATGCGTGCATCCATTTGATTTTTAAG
The DNA here is from genome assembly GCA_029691765.1 of Entomobrya proxima. Classification (NCBI taxonomy): domain Eukaryota; kingdom Metazoa; phylum Arthropoda; class Collembola; order Entomobryomorpha; family Entomobryidae; genus Entomobrya; species Entomobrya proxima. Next base: position 29,424,249 of record CM056173.1, read on the forward strand.
ACGCCATTGAACGCATTTGGAAAAATGGCACATAAATATCAATAAAGGTTTACTACTGTGTAATAAAGCAATTCATTTTGATACTTTGGAACTGGTTTTAAGTCAAATCCACAAAGCCGTAAAGGAGTCTTTGGTAACCCTACTTTACCTATACTCCGCTTGATTGTAACTTATTATTTTGATTTTACGGCTATGGTACAAACGCAGTCGATAGTTAGTTACAAGCTACATTGGTCTCCATGGCGGATGTAAAATAGACGACAACTCCACTTAAAAGCGCTCACGTCATCTACATGAAAATTAAAACACGTACATATGTCCCATGGAACAACAAAATTTTCAACGCTTTCCGCAAATTAGGTTAGAGTTAGAACAAGAATAAAAAGGTGGCAAGAATTTTCTCGTCAGAGTACTATATTCTGCAACACATTGAGCAGGAAATGCTCATTTTTACTAACAATTTCAAGCCTTACGGCTATTAGCTTGCTATTGAGAAAATAAATGAAATGTCAATTCCAGGACGCACAACATGGTACAGCATACATCATTATTAGGACACGCCTATATTTACTCGAATTTTATAGCAATAGCTAAACTATATTTGACGACTATTAAAGGAAATATTTATTTCTAAGAAACATCGTTCGATTTTAATAACTTATTTCCACTGTTACTTTTCTAAGCCATCTTGAACCATGGAACGGTGTTTTTCTATTCAACTTTCCATCTTAACATTTTGGAAGTCAGCATATTTTCTCTAGAATCTAGAGTCTAGATTAAGATGTAAATGGTATCATAGTAATGTTTTGGTCTCGTATTGTTTCGTATTGAACAAGAAATTCCATTTTAGGTTATTCCACAGGAAAAATCGATTAACATGCAAACTAGTTCTATCTAAAACAACTAATCAGCCCATTTTAATATAAGAACAAAAAATATAATGTATGTGCTAGCCAATAAAACTTTAACTAATCACGACCTACTAAATCGTTTCATGTTCACATGTTCTGATGGTTTAAGTAAAAAGCTCAAAAGCAGAGTTAGCAGCAACCACATGGAAACAGAGATGGCAGATCCAGAACGCTTTGATTTTTGCCCTGTTGCTCTTCTTCTTCACAAGTAAACGCTTTCCATGAATCATTCTTTTTGTTCATATTCTAAACTGTACTTGATGGATATAGAAAATGCGGCAATTGCCAAAACTGTATTTAGAATTGTATACATAAATAGGCATATAGATTGTATTCGTTTAGCTTGATCACCATTACTTCTTGTCGGTTTCTTTGAAAACGCGAAGATACGCAACGTTGTGACCTGAATCCCAGTTGCTCTTGTTGTTTTCCGCAGGAAGTGAAATGCATCTTAAGTCGAATACATTTACAAATAATAACGAAAAGAAAGAGTGGTAGATATGCCCAGTATATGCATTATTTACACATCCAAAACGATTTATTATTTAAAGTGATGCGAATCTACAAACGAGCTGCAGCGTATGTACGTCTTATTCTTATCTTTAGCTCTTCTCTGCGCCAACAACATTATATTTTACAGTCTTTTTCCTTTCCCCTTTGTCTTTGAGCTGAGTCGTGTGTGTATGGACTTTGCAGAGATGGAAAAAGTTAAAAGGCCACTTCAGCAGAAAGCAAAAACAGCATAGATGGAAGTAGAGATGTATTTTGAAATAGAATGCAAGATAGAGAGAATGAAAGGGAGTTTGGTTTGATTTTCTGATGAATCGTATAGGATTCTTTTGAGCTATACAGTCCAAATTTTACTGGGCTAAGCATGTACGTTGTTCAAGTGAAGATGGATAATATACATTTTCCTGATGGTTTGATGTTTTGAGCAGAAAGGGAAAGAGAAAAGGACAATGAGCAGCTATCTATCTATTTTCTACCACCAGCACCATCCTCGTAACTTCTTAAGAGAGGAATCTCTCTAGAGAATAACAACAAACAGAAGCACAAGTTGCCGTTGTTGCTACTTATGTTTTATGTTGTAGCAAAATGAAAAAGGGATACTATGGGCAAAAGGGAAAGAAGAAATCATCATGCAATTTATCTCTGACATTTATAAATGAAGTAGATTTGATTTCCAGGTGGATTACTTTTTTCTCTTTTAATTTCTTCTAACCGCTTTCGTGGAAATCAAGAAGTAATCAAAAGTTTTCCACTTTTCATTTTTCCCTATATTCTTTTTTTTTGTTTTTCTCCACTTTTCTCAACGTGGATTAAATACGCAGCTCAAGTGAAAGTCACCTCGGTTGTTTGGGAGTACATTATTGTCTTGCTATTGATCTCTCTCCATAATATAATATTGTATCTTGTCCATCAGTTTACTGTTAGCGCTTCTGCTCTCATATAAAATTCAACTATTCTTGAGAACAAGAGAGTCAGATGCCTGTACAGAAGCAATAGGCTTATATACTTTTCCTATAAAACTAAGCTCAAGTTTTGGCCACTTCTGTTTGAAGTTTGTTGACCAGTTGTGGTAAAGGGCAAACGTAAGCAAGTCCCTGATGTAATACAAGAAACTACCTTATTATTGGATTTCCTATACACCTTTTTAGTGTCAGATAGGATCATATTTCATCTACAATATCTTTCCCCGTAGACATTGCAGGCATTATTTCTAGAAACTGACAACCAGGGAACAACAGGCTTGCGTACCCATCATCACTAGCATTATTTTTTATATACTGCTCCAAATTTCATATCAAAACAAATGGTGCGTTGTGCATTATTCCCGTTTTCTAAAGTGCCACTCACTTCACTTTCCAATACTCCCTGTCATTAGAGTGACGTGTTTGTGTAAAGAGTTTACATTCTTCTCGGTCTCACTTTCTCTTTTCCCAACGTACCACGTAAAAGTGGAGGTGCTACTACTAAAACCAGAGAAAAGTTGGTAAGTAGACTATATTTATACACAAGAGAAGTGAGGTTGACATTGCTCTTCCACACTGTTATCATCAAGTTGAACAAGCTAGTTGATAGCAAAAGAATGTGCTTTTTCCTTATTTGAATTTTTTCTTCAGCAGAACAGCACTCTCTGCTCATCACTTGCATCAAGTAAAGACGAGTTGAATAGAATGTGTGTAGTTGTACAACCTTATTATTGGCTTGCCAATGCAAAATGTTTAGACATATATTTTAGCATGGTGACAGATATAGCAAATTGTAAAATGTGTGCCGCATGGTATATCCAATAAAGTGAAGTATTATTGTAAATGTTTGTACTCACTGAGGTAGTTTGCTGATCAGTATTTACCTTCTAGTCAGATACAATTACTTTTAACGACTACCGATATTGCCTTTACATGGCTGAACCGCATAATTTTATGTATTCAGTGGAGTATTAAGAACGCGCGTATAAACTGTCGTTCCCTTTCTCTCGCCATGTACTAACTGCCCTTTATCCAGCCTAGATAAGGAATAAGAGGTAAAAAATATATAGTTTCACGGAAATACGTAATGAGAGATACACACAAACGTAGGCGTACATAAATATTGGCTCATCCACAATTCTATCTCCTTCCTGGAATCATGCTCCCGCTCCTTTTAGCACTCTCGTCGTCTTTTCGGCACCATGAACTGATACGTATTCCCTCTCAGGTGCGCTCTGGAACATATTTTTTAAAGGAAGGAAACTGATAGCAAAAAATGAGAGAGATGGAAAGAGATGAAAAGCTTTTAGAAGCCCAACTTTGAAGGAAGTAGAAAAGGAAGCTAGATGTGCAGTATATCGTTAAAAAGTCATCTCGCTGTTGCAAGACTGCTTGCAAATTCACCTTTAATCTTGAGTTCATCTTTTTATATTTTTTTTGCAAAAAAAAGCTAATGTGTAAAGTCCCTTGGTGTGCTCACACATAAAAGTGCTCTATATTTTTGTTTCTTCTTAGATTACCCCATTGCCCACCCAGTTGATTTTGGCATGGCATCCTGAAGAGAAAAATGTTTTACGAGATCCTCTTGTACAATTTAAAAGGAAAACTCTCATTACATCCATCACATTGTTTCCTGAACTTAAGGACGCTGATCTATGTTTCTAAACCTTTAGACTAGAATGAGTACTTTAGTACCTTTAATGAAACAGTTATCAAAATAAAGTATTCTTTTCACACAAATTAATAGAAGGAGAAAGTTGTAGCACTTTAAAACAGCTCCAGAGTACTGATACTGGAAAAATAGGTATAATAGCTGGACATGGTGAAAACATAAAACGATTCGCCGTGCTATAAGCCCGCCAATTTGCAATTATCTTGCGAATCAAACACTTGAAGTGGACCAACAAACACACTTAAAAATTATTATTATTGCTAGAGTGAATCCTTGGAAACTACTGCTGCTGTCATAGATATTCCCCTTCATTTTCAGTTTCTTGCTCCTTTCATCACTCTTGCCATCTATACTGCTTTATTTATGCATTTAGCCAACCCCAAGAAGCCAGATTTTTTCTCGTTTTTCCGGTACAATTCCCTCCCTTCCTATGATGTAATAAACAACAAGGTGAAGTAAATCCTTTGGTGTCAGTCACAAATACGAAAAGCAGATTCTCTCTAAATACGTAATGCAAGCTACTTTTATGTTGCTCTGTGTGAACATCCCCGTTTATAACTTAACGGTACTCCTGAGCATCATCACTATGATCGTCCGCATCATAAGCATCATGTATCGGGTTCCAGAGATCTGCAAACAGAACATAACATAACCAACAACGTAAAAACAGAGAAAACGGTAAAGTCAAAGGTGAGCTAAACTTGGGATGAGAATGCCGTGCGAGGCAGGCTACATATCCAATGAATTCTACTTGATAAGCACAGAAATGTTATTTAAAAAAGCGAGCTTTCTTTTTTTATGATGGAATGCGCTTGACACAACGGGCACACAAAATTTATTTTCTGCTGTTGTTATCTCTCCCCAATGATGATACCTTCCACTTACGTGTGCACTCCTGCTGTACAGGGCGAGAATATATTGGCATTTAAAAAGGCACATGTGTGCTTTTTCTTCAGTCTGAAAATTGTTGAGAAGGATATGAAACTGACATGCTTGACAGACCTCACAGCAGTCATCTTTTTAATAAGCTACCAGTATATACCCACGACTTTCTCCTCAGTTTCTCCGTCATGGATAAAGATACGAGACAGGTCGATTGTAGGATGGGATGTTAATGTTGAATTCAGAGTTAATGTGAAAAAAGAGTTTTCATAGTGAGAGTTTGGCAAGTACTTAACGCTTTCCGTATACAAATATATTGTACATCTGATATCGTTCACCTACTTGTCTATCCTGCCATCGGCATACATTTCTGATCACCATTGTACGTTGTAATGTTCTGATTATTGGCTCCAACTTCCAGATTGTCATAAAAATTGTCGTAAAACAAAGTTAATTTGTTACTGTAAATAGGTGGCTAAGCAAAGGGCTGTGCAAAAATGCCTTTCAATTTGTGTCCTAATTTAAAGAGCTGATCACATTTTCTAGCCACGATAAAGATTACCCAGTGGACAACGACACATTGTACCACAAGGATCTCACCGAAAAGAAATGTGTTGCGTGATAAGGGTGGGAAAATGTTATGTCGTAACAATCCCAATACCCTTATTGTACAGATGCCTTATTTTACATTTTCTAGTGAATTGTAAAATGTGACAATGAGTTTTGCTTGTATTATTTCTGTGTCTGCATTGCAATGCATTGCATGTAACTCTGTTACACAACTTCTTACATGGTAGCGAGAAACTACAACTGCAGCTTACTGGATTTGTTGCCTACTCCATATTTTTTCGTATTATTTTCCAAGCACAATGCAAACAAATTCCTCGGCAAAGGAGCAGCATTCTCAATTTTCATATTATTACTTAAGGTCCCTAGCGACGGCAAAGGAAGGCGAACGCCAAGTATTGTTATTATTTTTATTATTATTGTTAACAAAAAGTTCTTCCTGTAAGCATAGAGACGAGCTAGAAATTGACTGGCTTTTTTGGCATTCCCGTATCTCTGCAATCCACTCACACAACCGTTTCAGTTCTGACGATCATGATACTGCGATGATTACAACAAATTTACTCTAGCGCACACCGAGTTCTCGGTTTGTGGTATGCTTGAATGGTTCTTTACATATTATCCCCTTTTTGATAGATACCAGGAATAGATTGGGTTGGGACCATTTAATTATGCGATCTAATTTCGGGCTTGGCTTACTCATAATACGGAGCTGAACTATTTGCGTAGGGTAAAATACAATTACATGTCATCCCATAGATGATATGAGCTGCTGCACCAACACAATATTATGGATTTGACTGTTTCATTTGCATATTATCAATGTCATGCATTTGCGAAATTGGGAAAAGTAAAACGGATAACAAAAATTAGAGTCGATTTTCTAAATGCTCCATTTTTTGTGTTTTGTCGCTATTACAAGTTTTTGGGGCACGAAAATCCACAAGTTTGGTATGGGTTTGCATGCAATTAACTCCATAGGCTGATGGCGAACTAGATAAAGTATTTTCAACATGCAGATTCCTTTCGACATTCGCCAACTTTAATATTCATCTAGCCTACAGCTTCGTTATAGAACAGTTACGAGAAGCGGAATGACGCGCAAAACATTTTATTTTGTTAATGTCACACACTGACCATGTTGTACAAGTAAAAGAATTTTCATAGTGCGAAAATATGTGAAATATGGCTTCACGAAATAAGCCTGCGTTTGGAACTTTTTTGTTGATAGGAAAAATAAATGTGCTGAATACATATTTACAAAAATGATTGTGTTTTAATTTGATCCACGTCGTTTAGTAAGAGAGATAATTTGCATTCCATTTGTTTTCTCATGCATAATTATTCGTTACTGCAAACAAAACTAGTAGGACCAATTTCTCATCTTAAAATGGGCATACAACCAGATAGAATTGAAAAGCAGTCGTTTTGTATTTGATAATGGGGAATTCTGATTCACCTGACTGACTGACTTCTAGAGATTCAGTTGTGCAAAAGTGTCAGCACCAAATAATGTTTACAGTCTTGCAATGCCTAGAGGTTTCTTTACAAAGTAATAGTAATAAGAAGTAATACTAGAGAAGAAGGAATTCCCAAATATTTTGCACAGGCAGGGGGAGAAAGAAAAAGGGAAAACGATGAAAGTTGCACTTAAATTTCATCTCGCATCTTGTGCCAACTTCTTTCAGCTTCTCTGCTACTCGTAGCATTACCATTACCACCACCACGACGATCACCACCACTTCACTGGAATAACTTGCTACTGGCTGGGGAGTACAGGAAGAGCCGAGTAGCACTATTTTATTACCACGTTCGTTCCTGCAACCCATCGTATTATATAGCACAAAAAGCTACTTTTTCTATTCATCTGACCAGGACTATTGTATTACCCCCGTCACGTTAGTGGCACTTGCATATTTCCTGTAATACTAGTATGGCCGCCACCACTGCATGATAATGCAGGTATTTTGTTCTTGCTATGTGAAACCAGAGTAATCACTATAGTGACTGACTAGCCTAAGGTACTTGGACAAAGAAAACATGCTGTATTGAATGCAAAAAGAAGCAAGATATTTTTATACATTTTTATGATTTTTCTTGTAATATTATCATTGCGAAAAATAAGTAAAAGCTTGAACAGAAGTTGCTACAGCACCAGCAGCGCTGCTAATAGGGACTAGTGCTTCTAATGCTCAAAACTAAAAGCTGGTGCTGCTGATGTGCAAAATTGCAATATACTAGGAAATGATATTAATGTATCGTATGAAAGCAGAGAGGAAGGAGACTTGATAAAAGTGAGAAACAGAGACAGACAAGAAAGAGAAAGGGTGCAAGGAGAAAAAAGAGACAATACAACTGTGCCCATAAGCATGCTTTACATGTTCGACCAAAATCCGAATTTTTATTTTCCTCTCTTTCTCTCATTCACTTCTGTCGTTTTTTTGCGGGTAAAAAAGAATGAAAATGATGAGAGGAGGAATGTGAGGGAAAAAGTTGGCCCTGTTTCTGTTAGGAATTTTCTACCTTCAGAGATGCAGACATGGAACCAGAGAGAAAAAGAGTTTGTGTGCTTTCTCATCTGTTTTGCTGCTGATTCGGCTTCTGGTGCTGCCGTAGAAATCCCCGTTACGTTACTCCCTTTTTGCTTTCGAAAGCTTTCTTGTCTTTTTCTCTGCTTCTCTATCGGTCTTGTGCAAAGGCAGTGCACACGCTTTTCGTTTTGTCTGTGATGCTGCTGCTCTGTGTGGTTGCAACTTGCGTTGCGACTCTCTTTTTCTAGATTGTTGAAAAAGACGAGAGTCACACACGTTCTGCTGTTGGAAATTTCTTTTTACTCACAAGAGTTGAGTTTGTGCACTGGTTCATAGGAGCAAAAACATCTCTCTGCATACTATATGTAACCGCATACACACACTAGTTTTACTTTGCAATTTCGTCATATAACTACTTTGTCTACATTCCTATCAGATAAAATGTGTAATATTGGCTGTGCATATGTCCAAATTTTGGGCTCTATAGAAAAAGCAATTGTGTGTAATGCTATGCAAGCAGGCATATACGCGTGTGGTCGAGTAGTCAGTGGTAAATAGACGAAGCAGTAGGCACAAAGCGGCGAGGGAGTAATATGTATAGAGGCACAACAATTTTTTACAGAGCGAGCTAATAGCGTTATGTAGGAGTATGGCAGTGGCGGTGGTGGCGACGGTGGCGATATAAGTACTAAGTAAGTAGGCAAAAGGAGTTGAAGTAATATGGACAAAAAAGGATAGCTTGCTAGAGAGTAGGAGAGAGAGCGAGCCACGTAATAAAACAGAAATGCGAGGGTTTCACCAGAGAAGAATCCAGCAGCAGCAGCAGCAACAGAAGATTTCTGCACAAGCAAGCAAAGCAGCATGCCTGTTCGGATAGATGGAAAGCCAACTATTTGGGAAAAAAGGAACAAAGTGGTGGTGGTGATGGTGCTTTCTGGCTGGATGTGAAACACAACCGCTCTCTCAAGTCAGTCAGATGCCTGAAGTTGAGGGATTCACTTGTGTTTTCACTCTCATCTCACGCGTACCCACACAATCCATATACACGTTGTTGTAACAAAAAATATTATAGTCGGAAAGAGAGAGAAAAAGAAAGAGAGCGAAAAGAGTTTTCCCAGAGATGCACACACACAAGTAAGTATAGAAGGGGAAAAATAGTAAAAGTAAAGCACAAAAGGTTTTAGTCATTTTTGCCGTTGTAAGTCGGCAGGGGATCGGAGCAGTTAAGCCATCCCGAAAAACCCAAATCTTAGGTTTATTCCCTGTTTTTTGCTCTTACTCTAGTTTTTTTTCTGAACACTTATATTTTCTCCTTGCTCCCCGCATTGCACTTCTCTCTCTGTAGTCACCATAATAATATCAAACAGTATCTCTATCTCTTTCTTCCTTTAACAAAAACAAAATAAACGAGGGAGAGAGAGACAGAGAAACAGAAGAGATCCGTTCTTGAGAAGTGAGTACAAGCAGCACTCAGTATGAATAACTTGTGTATTTCCGCTGTTATTCTTTTAGTTTCTTTCCTTCACTCCCTCATCGTCTTTTCCTTTTTTCGTTCAATGAATATTTATTCCTGAGTGTGTGTGTGTGTCAGAAGATAGCTCTGTGTAAGTGTGCATAATAGTAGTAGATGCGTTCCCTGATTATTATTTGCAGTTTGTTTCCCATATACAGTTACACTTTTTCTGTTGCTCGTCCCAATCCCTTTCTCGCACACTACATTGCTTCTTTTTTGCCGTGTCCTTCTCAGTAAGTTTGCTCATTTGGCATCAAAACACCGCCGCCGCCACACCAACATCACCATCACTCTCTCTCAGCTCTCGCTCATCATCCCCATTGCCAAGCACTGTTTGTTGTAGTCAACAGCCCACAGACAAAGGTAGAACCGACCAAACCATCTTCCATTCAGAAATCCGTCATAAAAATGTAGACATTATTTGCTTAGTTTCTCTCCTTTCATTTTTATTTCGCTGTCTCTCTGTGTGACTAGCTAGTATATATCGCTCTCTTGTCAGTTTTGTAGTTATCGTGTGTGTAAATGTGCGTGTATGTCAGTGTGTATGAATGTGTGTGCTCCTGGTTTTTCTCCTGGTAGAAAAGATTATATATGATACGTGTGTGTAAATCATTCATCCATTCAATTTATTAGCCACTACATTTTTTTAAACAAAAATAAAATAATAATAATAAGGGGGAGTAGTTCGGCAGGAAAACTATCTTTTGTAGAGCATCACAACAAAAGAATGACTACAAGAATAAAGAAGACCGATTGAATAACACAATTTAAGCATCATTAGCACGTTTTTTCTTCTTCTCCTTTACAAGCTACGTCTGCTGCGGAATGAATCGGTGGCTGTAGACAGCGTTGGCTCCATTCTCGCCTACACACTCAAACATATTCACATACATGCAGCACTAAAAAGTACGAAACAACAACTCATTTGACACTTGTCTGGAAAATTCAGCCGCTTTTCGCTGCTATCACCATTCGATTCGAACTCAAATTGCTGTTGCTGATGTTGATTACACGGGGACAAGGATGGAACTCCTCTTCACTTAAAAGCTCTACTCACAATTCGGTTGAACTGGAACGCTAGTTCTCTTCAACTTCTTGCATGCAGTGGACACAAAAAAATAAATGCGTTTATGGTCCTGCTCAACTGCGAAGGTTAGCACTTTATGCTTTTATTTTCATTAGTATGTAGTATAATATGTCGCGCTATGTAACTTCCATGTTGTGTAGAAGTAGTTTTGTTGCGTGCTCATTTGTCAGGTTGAAAGAAACATGAGAAGGGCTGTAGGATAAGTGCATATTTACTCGTATTTTGCGTTTGTCATCGTCATCGTATCGGGGCAGTCGTTTCTCGCAAAGTGCTTGTCTAAACAGGCTCTTAAAACTATTTTTTGAGAGATGACACAGCGCAACACTCCGACCAGTGAGCCAAGAAATACGCACCGTCACACTGCCACACAGTAAAACATAATGCGAATATAATTGAAAATGCATTATTGTAGCTAATCGCACCAACTTTCTCATTTTGATGCAGCTGAGTATACACCGAAATTGAGTTTTGTTGTCTTTTTGTCATCATGAGCAGGTTTTAGCTCGTCAAAAATATAAAGCCATCAGATTAATGATTATCTTGTACTTTGTCCATTATTTCGTGGGCAATTCTCTATTTATAATGAGTCTATAGCCTGTGACCATTTTATGGACATGTTTTATTTTTGCGATTTGTACAATAAATCTACCGTTACTTGTATTGCAACCTAGTCTTATTTCTTATTTTATTTTCCAGTCAAGTAAATCGTTAAATGACACGTACTATTGTACCCATCATAAGTCACAAGGGATGAAATCAATACAGTATACGAAATTAAATACACAAGACCTTTTTAAATAATAAGCTTTGGAGAGGAAAAACCACAAACCCGAATTTAATCTGGTCAAGAAAATAGCAGTACATGTCGTTCTAGTAATAGGGATAAGAGGGCATTATTACTTGCGGAGATTCTTAAAGTCCAAACAATGCTCGTGAAGATAATACACGTACGTAAAAATACCTTTACGTGATCAAGTTACCCATTTCTGGGAAAACGACCAAGTAATGGAAATACATGCTTGAAAATCTTTTTGTCGTTTTATTCCACTTCTATGACGATGATGATATAATGGACATGCAAGAGTCACGTAAGTGCCGTTGGTATTGTTCCCTGTACTGTGAAACTAAATCCGATCCATTCGACTTTCTTATCAGAGAGGAACTCGCTTTTAAGGGGAAATGAGGGTCAGAAAGGAGTAGAGCCCCAGAGCTTATTTTTTGCAACCCACTTTTCTGTCGGATAATAAATAATAATTCTGCTACTATGCTGGGTAGCGCGCTGCTACAAAACGACAAAAGACCAGGACAAATAATATTGCACCGACGTTCTATCAGGTTTCCGTGGAGGAGTTATTACTTGGTGTGGTAGCGGGAGAGAGAATATTGCTGGTGGAGTACGAGAGAAACCAACTTGTCTAAATTACTTGTATCATATGTCATCCCAAATCATGGGAGGATGACACTGCCGCTTTAGCTTTAATAATGATACGTTACTCTGCTGCTACTGCTATTATTAAATTTACCAGGGAAAATGTCCGTACAGACTCAGACTGATATAACATTATTGCGTGACTAATAATAATGTATTCTGTTGGAGTATAATATAGCGTGTGTTATGACTTTGAATGAAAACACACATCATCCTCACCAGATTAAAAGTATTTGAAAGGGAAACCTTTCAATTTTCGTTGAGGTTTTAGCGACATTCATAATGCGTTCCCGTTAGGATATAGTACAGCTATACTTTGGCGTGTGTGTGCTAATGCTTATTCAATCATTTTCCATTATATTAAATACGCACTCAAAAAGCATTTTAGGCTCTCATACCTTTGGTGGCTGACGATGATGATAGGATGATGGCGATGACGAGGAGGATAATGATGTAATGCACATATCTTGTTTTCACAATGCTACTTCTCGTCTCTCCTATCTGTCGGGTTATTTTTTGCCGCTACAGAATACACGCTGCCTTGTTGTTGTAGAAGAAGAAAGAGAAACCGCATATTACTCTGCCGGTGGTGTTACCACCGCACACACCACATACACTCTAATTTTACAAGGATCGGTTGACTTATTGACGTTTTGATGAAGTGTCACTTCCCCCTTATATTTCTCCGCTAAGTTAGCAGCCGCAACATGGCTAATGGGAATGTTCCTTCTTGGATTTCTCACCAAAGATCATTGCGCCGATCCTGGAAAGTGAGAAAGAGTTTAAGAGGGTTACAGGCTGGTTATTACCGGAATTGCGTTACCGACTGATGACTTAAGGCGTGAATAACGGCTTTACCCTTTCAATTTAAAAAGAGACATAAAATTCTTCAGCGTGTGTAATTTTACCTCAATTTAGCCTTCGTAACGTGTCGTTGTATTCCTTATAGTTATTTTGTGAGAAAGTTTGAAAAGGTAATATAAGCTGAGTAATCAACGCTGGCATCTTTTTTATTGCTAATATGTAGAGGTCTGGGTAGTCATTGAAAATATACTGTTTTTGTAGTCTCTGCGAGTTTGTCTGCAAATCCAAGCTGTAAAACGGACGCTTACAGCTATGTTAAATACGCAGATAGATTTTGTGTTGTAGAGGTACGATGCACGGTTTAATATACTGGGGGAACTTGAAACGGTGACTCATTTCATTGTGTGCCAAACTGACTGCTGCTGGAAAATGAGGCAGATGTTAATATGCTTGCTAGCATTAAAACATTCCGTTGATAGTTTGGCGTTTTTGCAATTTATAACAGATTTACTTGTCATTAAACGTGAGCACAGATAATAAAAAATGATGAAACGAGTCTGAAATGTAGGCGCTCTTTACTCGTTGTACGCTTGGCTAACGGATGAAATGTGGAAGATCCGTTGATACGGTGCTTGGTACACTATGCAAAACGTATGCACTTGTTTGTTGTCTGTATATAGAAACACGAAACTACGAGCATTTACGGGTTGCTCCCTTTTTTGCCTAATTAAAAGCAAGAAAATACAAAAGTTCATAAACACACCGTGACCTAAAGGTTAGAGGAGGAAACTTTCAAAACAAAGAGATTGAATGATCGCACTAATGCAAAAATAGGCCGTAAGGTACGTATTGAACGAAACGCGTAGCAATAAACATTATGAATTAGTCATAATGACACAAAAACTTGGGTACATAATACATAGTAGCATTGAATGTCACTGTATATTTATTTCTGTCATTTTTTGAAGCCTGTTCTAACAAGTTACATATATGTTGGGAATTACAAATCTGACTATATCAAATGCGATATGAAAAGCGGAGTCATTCGACGTTCCATTTATAATTACGGATTTCCTGATCGAGGAAATCTCCTTTACCTCTCCTTAGTAGGTTGCTTTGCCCTTTACTATATACCATTCGTTTTTATTTCTTTTAAATTACCAGAATGAAAATAAGGAGACCCATGACATTTTCCTGAATTAGTGTCAGAAAAAACGATTGCCTACTTGGGTTTTAGAGTGTACATATATTAATTTTTTAGATGCATGCTACCAATGACGCACGATGTTAATACTCTTCCGGATGACTATGCTTTTCCTCGAAATGCTCGTGGCATGACTTGATTGTGTATCCGCCATCCGCATAATTAAATTGTAAACATTACAGTAATAAAGATAAATTCAAGAATTTGCTTTAAAATAACTATAAAATAACTATCAAAATAAAATAAAAACTATCAGCTACGGCACATTTTTAGTACCCTGGAATATTTTTGGCAAGATTGATGTGGATTTTTATTAGGAATATAAGAATTACTACAACAACGTACTCTTAAAATGTCAAAATCTTTCAAATCGAAGTATTAAGCAAAAGCTTTATCATTTGATTATTGCTCAAGATCCGTTTATATTCACCATACAAAAGCATCATTAAAAAATGTTAAGCATGCATGCTAGTTTCTTGAATTTGCTGATTGTATGTACAATAATCATTTAGACTTTTTTGAATGTTTATGAAGTTCATAATATGAACCAAAATTGTATATTATGGTGATTATGCGCATGATGTTAATAACCAGTAGAAAAGATATGCTTGACACATGCCCCATGCATGTGGCGAGACAAAATTATTAAAAAGCTTATAAAAACTACCAAGTCATTTTGTTAATAATACCATCAAAAGCTCACAACGCTTTTTTGTTTACCATTTCGTATGGTCGTCAGGTAATGTATAATGCATATAGCTGATAGTATAAAGTGTAGATGGCTATACATTGAATATAGATAAGAATCTTATTCTATCGATATATTATTTTTGGTAAGCGGCAAAGACTTTTTAAATACCCAACTTGTATAATACATTATGGCATTGTTGTCTGATGTACTTATGAACGCAGACATGTAAGTAGGTAAGCATAATGTACATTCTGGAAAAGCTCATGGGAGTTTGGTCAATTTTCACTAAATGCCTTGCCATGTTGATTCAAGGTTTGTCAAAGCTTTCAAGTGAGCAAACTATTTTGTAAAAATGGGAGACGAGGATGACAAAATGTTATAAGAGGATTCAACATATATGTTTGTACTACGCTGCACACACGCGTACCAATGCCATTCCACTACCAACATATTTTGGAGTATATACATTCTGCAAACATTTTCGAAATGCGATGTTGTTCCTGTTGTTCTGTCTTTCGCGTGGGCTTTTCATGCCTCCACGAGTATAAATGTAATAAAGACATGTCCATTGCCGCTAAAATAATGAAATTGTTTTCGAGAGAGTTTCTGTTGTATTTTAGGGCAGTGAGAAAGGCGGAATTGAAAATGATGCTATTCGTTGGTACTTGAAAGATAAGAAAATGAAATCTTATATTTTGTGTAAGATGCTGATTAGGAAAACACTTTTAAAAGCGGAGAAAAACTTCATGTGCCCACGGAATTTCTCTGGTTTTTTATATTCTCAGTTGCAATTGTTAGAGTAAATTTTTGACATTTTTTATGTTTGCTGACAAGAAACATTACACGAGGGTAGTATAAATTAAATTTCGTGTACTTAATACATACTCCATAGTATTATTGTATTGTTTTCTCCAATTTAATGCCAGAGTTCATCTAAAGAAAAAGTCAGTGTGGAATTTCTTACCTTTTGTCCAATAAAACTGGCCTTTCAAGGATATTTGGAGGCAAGCATGTTCAAGGAAAGTTTGCAAGCTCGTTGTTTGTTCTATAATGATGAGCTGTCGTCATCCGGGCTCATTGTTGCACAATGTAAGGGCAAAAGTATATAGTAGGTGATGACCAGGATAAAGAGTTCATTAAATTCCAAATTGAAAAGTATCTTTACTACACATATATTGCACGGTTGCAACTGATATATGCGACATAAGGAAACATAACATGCATAAAGTTAGCATCCAAAATTAAGAAGATACTTGTTAATTCTATGAAATGCTAAATTTTAAAATAAGCTATAGCTCTCCAGAATGGCAATCCAAGCATAATACGAACAACAAAGACGGCTCAAAAATTCGCTTGTTGGTAGTATATTAATTTCGTTGAAAGCTCCTCGGACGCATCATCATTTCTAACTTTCATTTTGTTTTCTGACGAACAACAAACGTCATTAAATCTTGAGTACCTCTTATTCTCATTACTTGGAAACGGAAGCATTCATCTCAGCATTTTGCTAATCATCCCTCTGGTTATAGTGCCCCTCCCCTGTACAACATTGTTCAAATGATATTCCACCCTCCTTCAAGTCACGTTTAGGATGCGCATGTTATTCAAAGGGACTATCACTACATTGAAAAATCTAACAAGCTTTTACAAAGTGTCCTACAAAACATGCTTCACCGCGACTTTTTGCGGTGAAGAGTGGCATTTAAGCCACATAAAATTAGGTTTTTTTGTTTTGCATTGCAAAAAAGTTGTGATGATAATGAAAAAGGCAGGAAAGAACTCCCTCCCTTCCGTTTTAAGCAGGAACTGATACGGACCTGATGATTGCGTACGTTGTTCACGTTGTTTCCAAGAATTGTTTTGGCTTACTGAAGATAACAGCACAAGCATCACTCAACTCTACAGTCAAAACACATATAGATACATCACTGTGAAGCATTGGTTTATCTACACAACAAAATCCGCGGATGATAGATCGCATTCATTAAAAAAATCATTTTCCTTTTACACACGTATGAAGTAGTTTTCTACTCTCTACTACACAAATACACACATACTTTAGATTATAATAGCGATTGTAGCATTTGTTCAAACATACTACTCATTTTGCATCCATGAAATTGTGTCGTTTCTAACAAGAACCCTAGATTTCCGTGAATTGTTGAACAGTGCTGCTGGTGGTTCTAAAATGTGCGAGGATAAAAGAAAATCTCTCATAATACCGTAACCATCGTTTTCAAAGGTTTTACGTATAACTATCATATAGTCAGTAAGCTTGTCGTTTTCAGGCTATAAGGAATTGGATGGGAGATCAACTGCGTATCGCACTACTACGCCCTACTGTCATGAGAAAAACGGTCATGCGATGAACGTTCTCATTAATATTTAATCAGTGTTGACTGACTGAAAGAGTGAAACAAGCAGGAACGAACGAACGTTTTTTCTACTCCAATCTTTTCAGAATACATAATATCTGGCACTACTTGTATAAGCATAAGCATAATATTCAAAATACTTTGGTTCTAAATTGTTTGGGGTTCATAGGTAAAAATACGATTAATGAAGAAAGCGAAAAATCCAAGTGTGATAAATGCGCCGCCACTAAATATAGGATTACCAGATATTATATACTACTGTATACGTTGTGCTTGATGAGGTTTTTGATACGTTTGTGTACGTGTGTCCGAATTCCGTTAAAATTTAGTTCAGACTAGTTTAGTTTAGACTTTTCCTTCAGTACCGATTTATTTTAGGGTACCCCAATGATCCTACTGACATCGGGCTAGGGAAAATAAATTACACTTTTCATTTTCACATGTATGTCTTGACTAGGCAACTCGTAAATATAATGCCTTTTAAAAACGCTAAGTGTAATTTCCTGTATTTTCTTAGAAGGTTAAAGATGTACGCTTAGAAATAAGATGAGAAAAAGGAAATATACTTGGTTAAATAGAGAATTCTGTCGGTGGTGTGTGACCTGATGTACGGTAATGGCAGAAAAACATGAACATGTCCAGAACATGCGCATCCTGATTCCTGCTGATATAAGATGAAGGGGAGTATATTGACTCATATTACATTCCTATTTCTTTTTAAAAATTTGCAATACACTTTCCTTTTGATAAAATCAAGAAAAGTTTACCTTCTCACATCGTCTTGAGAAAATTTGGAAGAAAAAGTTCACCAGTATATTCATTGAGTTTTACTTACATCATCTCTAGCTTTCCCATTACCTAAACTATGTACTTTGTATCTTCGTTAGATTTTTTACGTTGGACCTTTTCTCTGCAAGTGAATGTGGTACGTCTGACTCCACTTCCAGCTAATACTAAATACTAATGCATTTCACCTCATCTCCGCTTTCCATTTTTTACCTTTTTTCTCAACTTTCATGCTTTCACGTTTAATATTTTAATGGACGAGTTGCTCTGAAATGGTAGCAGTGGGATTTGCTTCGTGAAATTTGCAATTTTTTAAGTAGTTCAAGTTTTTTTTGTAGTACATGAGTATCATTATCTTTATATTTTTCATTTTTGGTGACTGTCTCATTCACGTACCAAAGAGATTTCATAGAAGTTTGAGCACGTCAGTTGCGTCATACGTTTTAGAAATTCGCATAAGGGAAGCATATTTGTTTGCAATATTCAGGAAAAATTGTGGTTCCCGTATTTATTTAAATGTTAAATGACGACGGAACCGCATAACATGAAACATCCTTGTGCTTTCTCAAATTAAAATTTGTGCACATTGTACAGAGAGACATGCATGGGAAAACTCAGGCTTCCTTTCCAAAGAGGATAATCCCACCTGAATGAAGCCAAACATAAGTCTCCTAGTTACATATAAGCCACATCGCGAAAATCAAGTGAAGCCAGTGGAAAAATTCAAAAAGTTTGTTTTCCAAATTGTTCACACGAAATTGCACATGCCCAATGTGTGATACTGCTGCTTTCTACCACTTACTTTCCAGCTTTCATTACTCTATTTATTATTTCAATTTCCAAAGATATAGTACTATCCGAAAAAGCCTGCATGACGGATTAAGCATGGTTGAGTGAGGGACAAAGTGTTCGGTTATATTTACATCATATAATAAATATGTGTAGTGTGTGCATTGAAAATAATGAGGTCTCTCAAATTGGCCCAGCATGAACAAAATCATATTGAAATATTTGTGTGTGTGTATGAATGAAGATGATGACAAGGACGGTGGCTTGGTTTGGTTGGCTGGTTAGTTGGAAAAACGGAAGGGAAAAAGATGTAAAAAAGAGAAATTGAGAGTTACGCTATAAGCATATCACGGTCGTAGGCTTTTTCGCGTTTTATTCGTCTTTCATTTTGATTTGAATGACATTTCTTTTGATTGTAGGCAAACACAGCAGGAAAGCAACAAAAAATCATTTTATAATATTTGTTTGCACAACTACATCATATAATAAAAGTGCCCATTTTATAGAGAGAAAGTTCCGAGCACCTACCCACACACGTAACTGGGAAGTGTTTCATCAGGAAAATAATTAAAATCATGGGACTTTCTTGCTCAAAAAAGTGCCAGCCCACGTCCAAAGCACTCTCTAAGCAGTTTTTCCAACATGGAAGCTAGTATAGAAAGCCACATAATACATTTGCTAAAACGGTTTGCCAATTTTTAGCTGTTATATTTGAGGCATGCTATTCTTTGAGCATCTTGGTACACGAGCAGAGTAAAATAAAAATAATACTTATTTTAACTGCTGTGAGGAGACCATGAAATATGCTCGTCTTAGTCAGTATGCATAATATGCAAAAAATATTGTTTGTGTATCCATGTAGACACTAACAAGCCAAATTGAGGGAGAGAAAGATATAGGAGTTAGATAGTCACATACTTGGGCATGTATGTATTTGGTTAAAGGAGAAAGTGTAATCTCTCTCCAGACTACTTTTCCATCAGGAAAGGATTAAGCTGAAATGATATACAATGACTCATTGAGGAACAACAACGGCAAGACATATCTGCAAGTACATACACTTTTGCGCATATATCGTCTACACCGTACATAGTGTGGCAGTAGTCAAAATGAGGAAGTGGAACAATAACAATAATAATAATAATATGAGGAGGAAGAAAACCTTTTTACTTAGCTTGTGGTGGTGGTGGAGTCGTGTCTCTACAACAAAATGTTATGTATATGGTGGTGGTGGATATGTAAGCAATGGAAGCCATGGTGCTACGACGTCAAGTCAAAATCTTTTCATTTGCGTAAGGCGAACGAAACAGCAATTTAGTTAACGAGAGAGAGAGAGAGGCCGAGGGAGAGAAAGTAGAGAAAGCTTGTCTAGATTGTTATTGTGTGTCAAACGAGGCAGCAGCTAGTTTAATATGCATAAGCTGTCCTCCGTTTTCCTGACTTGTCTACCATACATAGCCAGTGTTACTGTCTATTGTCCTGTTTATGCTTATAGGTCTTTCTTTGAGTTTTTTTGCTTTAAAAAAGTTGTACATGAAATTATCATTTTTTCGTGTAGCCGAGTTACTAACTAACTCCCAACTTTACTTTTTACATGAAAAGAGAATGAGAAAAAAGGTTTTTAATATTTTTGCAAGACTGACTTTGACATTTAGTACCATATGGCTGTTTCTATGAGAAGTAACTGAAGTAAGGGGGGTCATGGGGTTTACGTGAGCAAGTTGGCTATTCAGCTTGCGTAATAATAAGTGGTACATGATATTGTCAGTTTCGACACAGATTTAATAATAAATTGCAGTGTGTGATAGTGTTGTTAACACAACTTGCAACACCATTCGCGGCTTTTTTTCTGGTTGTTCTAATAGAGTTGCGTGATTGTTCAATTAGCTTAATCACAATTTAGTTGATCACGTATCACATCATCATAGTAATGAAATACAAAAAAAGAATGTATTCACAACTAATTGTGTTTTTTTGTAGCCAGACATTTCCTGTCTCTTGAGAAAGTTTTTCCTCTTTTCGAACAAAGTGACTTTAGAGGTTTTCACCATAACTTGTACAGTTTCGATGAATAGAAGAGAAAAACTTTCTTCAACGACTTTTATTGGTAAAAAGTTGTTATTTATATGTTGTCGTTTCTTGTTACTATTTTTACTGGCTTTATAAATGCACTTTTCCGTGAGCAATTATTATTACTTTACTACTATAATGTTTGAGCTTTTCTGAAGGCAATTACTTGAACGTTATTGGAAAGGATGATCTTTTTCCCATTTGCCAAGTATTGAGAAAGTCAGACAATTTATGTAATTTGTTGGTTTGCCGTCCACTTTGTTTTACCAGCTAATCCCATTATCCCAGAAAATGAGATAAACTATTTACTCATTGAGTGCTCTAAAATTCTATTTATTTTAGAAAATTGCAGTGATACCATATCATGTAAATTCTTTGTTTTTGGAATGGCCGACAAAAATGTCGTTTTTCTTTGCTGGTGGTCATCTATCACCCCAACAAAGCAAATTAAAACTGAATTAGCAATTGTAACTGTCAATTAAAGCGTCTACACGAGTAGAAATATTTATGCTTGTACATAGTACGTAAAAACTGCCTTAATATCTGTCGTGAAAAATCCCCCAAGGTAAAATATTCTACTAAGCTTACCTATTGCTAACGTGCTGAATAATGGCTTAGCAGTTAGGAGATTGTTTTGTTTCCAAGAAACAAGCCAGAGAAAGGCAGAGAGTACAAGGAAACATAATGTTACATAGGTACCCACCGGCACAAAGGTAAGAAGAATAAGACTCACTTTCGTGCCATCAAACTGTTCTGGTATTGCTACTAGTACCCCACCGCTATGGCATCATCGCCATCATGCTGATGGCCTACTTCTATTTTCTTTATCGCTGCTCGCCAGGGATTCTTGAGGTTTATGGACCTTAATAGCATGCTACATGTTAATATTTTATTAATTGCCTGAAATACTTAAGAACGCAAAAACGTTGAAATGTACGCTCACTTCAAGATTGTCTGGTTGGAGACAAAGAGGAAAACACAGAAAAAAATACAAATCCAAAAAAGTGCAGTTTAACATTTTGTTTTTTATTCTTTTGAAATCAGCATCTCAACAAGACCGCGGGGAAATGAATGCTGTGAAGATGTATTTGTATATTGTTTTTCCCAAGTTTTCTGGCTGCTTTTGCGGATGTGCCTGCAACTGCAATGTACATTTTCATATAAAATTACAGCCACTCTAACAACATCGGATGTTGTTGCAAAATGCATAAAAACCGTAGATAAAAGGCCATTTTCTTAAAACGGAGAATACGAATGGTATCATGAAATGAATCATGATGTTGTAGCTTGAGTGAATGTGGAAATGGTGCTGACGATGGTGAATGTGCAAGTAAAAAAGAGGGTCAGTTGTGGTGGTGGCCATTATATGGTGGTGCTAGTGCTGTTGCTGCTGTTAAACTTTTTTTGCTGCTTCTTCCTCCTCGTCTCAAAACGAATTTGAATCAGTTGTAGTAAACGTTGAGTAGCAGATCGATCATTGCTTCTCTGGAAAAGTGGACTGTAGTGAACGTTCACTGATCCCATATCTTTTCCGAAAGGCAGACAAGGCAAAGTAGTTTTGACGTGATATATGGTTTTCCGCTTTTGCTCTTCCTCGGCACGAATAAGTGGAATGTATGGAATACTGATGGGAACGACAACTACGACCACGAAATGCTCTCCATCTCTCCCCCTTGCTTTCTTATTCTTCCTCAAATGATAATAATAATAATAGTTGTAGTCAGCAGCAGGCATGTTGCAACGGACGGACGCTCACCGGTCGCATTGAAAAGCGACACAAAAATGTGTTCACAGTGCACACTAGAGACTAGAGACCAGCGAATATATAAAATGCACAGGGGGCAGAGTGGAGAAGAAAGAACGTTCAACTGAATTTATATATACGTCACGAACTATATTGTGTGCATGATATACAGGCATTTATCTATAAAATATTTGGCAGTTTACTTTGCAAAGCACTTTCAACTTTATTGTTCCTATCAAATTTTGTATTTAGAACAGAAGCTATCTAAGTGTGCAGGGTGCCCACTTTGTCCATGAGACATCAATCTTTTATATCGAGGCAAAGCATATATAATATGTAATACACAGGCAGGATTTTTAACCTAAAGAGGCCCGTCTCAGAAGGTGGGTGGCGATATGGTAACATATTGGTCAGGTAAAAATGCTCTCACCATTTTGGTTTATTTTGAACATTATGACATCCTATCTTGTTCATCGAACAAGAAGTTTATGGCTAATGTTCTCTACAACTTTGGTATGTAGATCAGAAGGAATGTGTGAGCAGTTTATAAACTAGAGTAATTTCACCACCTTGCGTGGACCTACCTCACCGTCTAAGGAAAGGATTGGTAACGGTATTGGCACACAAAATATAAATGACGAGATAAAATTTCTACAGGTGGGTTCTGTCCTTTCAGCATCATCTATAAACAATTCATTATTTACTTTAGTCGTCTGACAGTGAAAATATTATAACACGGTAATAATAATGTAAAATGTCCCTATCCACACAAGCCTGATTTGTGTTGATGGAGAAAGATGTAAAAAATAATATACACTTTTCAACCATCTGTCTTTGCCTTTATGCCAAAAGCACGTTCATAAACATAAAAGCCAAAAGCTAATGGAACAAACAATTTGAACTCTGGTTTTCTGCTTTTTACCTCACCGAAAAAGGGTTGCAGCATCATACGAAGCATGGTGTGTACATTGTGAAGCAATTTTGCAATAGATGCTCGTAATATTATGGACTTCAAAGGAAGAAAGTGTTCTGCTCTCAGGGGGTTTTGATACTGATGATGTGTTACGGAATTGATTTCACCTTTTTTACACGCTAACTTGGTTTGTTATGATCGAAGAAGGATAAAGGAAATTTAGTACAAGCCCACGTGCATCTAGGTATATACGTTTTTTTAAATTAAAGAAACCAAAGAGAAATTCCTTTCCGCTTTTTATCAAAACATTATACTGTGCCTCCTATCATCATCACTTTTCATGTTCTGTAACTGTTTTTTATTTCTCTGCTCGCTGTTCGTTTTTGTGTGATGTTGGAATCCCAGGACTACAGAGTCAACATTGCTAGCATTTATTTTAGCTTGTTCTTTTGACTTTGTTAATGTTGCAGCAACATATCCAGTTTTTTTTGTTTCTTTGGCATTCCCTGCTGTTTACAAAAGCAAGTTGGAGAACTTCTACATATCCAACTGAGAATAAAAGTCTTCAGCATGTACATACCTGCTACGTATTTAGCTGGTAAAGTGTACAAAGCTTTTTTTCAAAGAACTGCTACAAGGAAAAATTCTTGTTACATCATTTAGTCTCTCTGTTCTCACCTTTTTTCATTCCCTTCGATCCTGTAGCTCGCACATGTCAATTTTCTTTCATCGCCCCGATACCATATACGCATTCTTGTAACTCCATAACAAAACTACAGATATAATGGGATGATCACGCGGATTGCGAATCATCATCATCGTTACACCACTGATGATGATGATGCATAAAACACTTTTGCTCCTTTCGTGTTTTCCTGTATAGCAATATTGCTATACCACCATCACCACTCCACATGAAGGTTTGATTTTTTGCTGAATTTGCTTGCTTGCTTGGTGGTAATGTTGCTCATTTCTCTAGTCTATTTCTCTGTTGGTCTTCTGGTGGTGGCGGTGGTGGTAATAGCAGCTATTCTTCTCCTTGATCGTCATCATCATGATCGTCATCCATATGTAGCTGCTGTCGGTAAATGAACGTGACGAAGACCAGATAATAATCATAATATGCAGAAAGCAACAGAAAGCAAGCTTAGAGTGAATAAGGTTGATGACTGCTCCTTCTGCTGCTGTAGTTGTGCCGCCACAAATGTACGAGCAAGCAATAGCAAGAGAGCAAAAACTTTGTTTACTTTTCTAATGTCTACTACAGTAGTCAGTCGAGTAGTCGAGTCGGGTCTCACAGGCCGTAATGTACATAAATAGTAGAAACCTAGCTCATTATGGATATGCAATGCACATACAAAGCTAAACAAGACATGGTACAATGTGCTACAATTAAGAGAAAGTCAATCGACCAATCTAGCTTATGGAGATTTTTGGAATGCATGCATCCGCGCAGTATTTGTCAATATGCATATTTATGAGCATAACAGCAAGTGTGGAAAATGGAAATGCGAGCCAGTTGTTGTTGTCCTCTGAAAATGCTACGTGTTTGGGGATGTTGTTAAAGGAAATTGCTCACGTCAACAAGTAAAACAAAAATATAAAAAAATGTACAGATTACGTTCATTCCATTTGTCTATACGATATGTACTACTCATGTGAATGTGATAGAGTTACGTACGGAATTATATGAAAACAAGACTGTTTGGGTTTAGGAATTGGGGAATTCATAAACCCTATGAGTAAAACTCCCAAACTTTCTTTCCAATCAACTAGGCTGCTTGCTCAGTCACTCACGCGATCAGTCTTACCGACAGACAGCTTGATGAAATTAATTGAGAACCTCTTGGTTTACCACCGTGGCATAGTTATCATCTGGCGAACAAAAGAAGAATCGTCAGCAGGTTGCTTGAAGCGTCATTCCCATCATGTATAGTATAGGGCACCGGATAAGGAAATTGTGTATTCTCAGAACTGTTTTTATTGTTACGGGTTGTCTACCACTAAAAATGGGATTTTCTCAATGAAGCATCGCCCTTAATAGGATACAGGGTTTTAATTTTCTATACCTCGGCACACACACACGGGCGTTTTGGTTGTCAAAATACAATCACAACAACAAACAGAAATAAAAGATTGTATTCTATTTATTATATACAGCGATAGAGATCCGTACAGAGAAAGAACACAAGAACCATGTGCCAGTAATCCTGCAAAGGATATCATTGAGAAAGATCTTGTGATCAGGTCTGCATAATTAATCCTCCCCGCCGACCACACACACACCATTCTCTTTCTACCTTTTTTGTTATTGCTCCTGCTTTTATCCTATTTTCTGAACGCTTTAGTTGTTGGCTTCAAGAACAGACTTAAAAAGAGAATAGATAGAATGATGTGTCATGATGCCTTTATTTATGAACGAGGATACAAGGCTTTTGTGGAGGTTGAATGGAAGAACTTTATGGAGAAATGAAATGATTTATTTTTTTCCTCTCGTGAATGCATAGCACCTCCTACGGAGCTATGAAGCAGTGGGCTTCTTTCTCTCGACAAATTGCTAATGTGCATCTGAATGAGTGAGCCGATCAAGATTTATGTGTAATGTACCATTGGATGAAATATGCCCGGTGTATAGAATATTTTTTCCTCTTTCACATGATCATTTCTAGGCATGCACTTATTACTCGGAGCTTCTGCGGATACTTAGATAGCATATTCATATAGGCTTACAAAGTGGTCTTTAAAACACAAGTGTGAAAGGCGCACCTTTCGTACTCTGAATTCGTTCACATGATTCATGTGGAAGGATAGAAGGCAAAGAGAAAAAGTAGTAAATTTTCATCTTAAAATGGGAGCACTTCTTTTGTCAACCCATATTTCGCTAGTGCATTTTTGTTATAATATGGGATGCTACTCAAGCTTTTTTGAACTCTATTATGATTATCATCAGCCATACAAATACGCCTCCATGTCATACTGCATTATCATATACTTTAAAAATTGTTAAGACTCATCCACTCACAACAGCAAAAATCGAATCTCCTTAGAAGAAAGTACAGAATAATCATATTTGTTCCTTAGAATGAGCACATTCATAAAAAATCGAGTGCGAGAAGTGTATTGACTCAGAGATAAGCTAGATTCTATGAAGCATGTATCCCGTATATTATGTTCTGAGTGTTGTTGTCAGACAAGTTCATAACCAAACTGATTTATGACGACAGGGATTATGTGAGTAAGGATGTATCTTTACCATTGAATTTTTCACCGCTCACCTTTACGATACACATGTACTAGTAGTATATAAGCCTGCTCTCAAGTTAGACCCAGCTGCCTTGTGTCCAGAGAGAGAGGATTGAGTAAATTCTATAAAGATTTTCTTGTAACGAAAAAATGAGCTTGTCTATACATATTTGCATGGATGCTCCTGTTGTTTGGACGTGCTAGATTTTCTAAGATGATGTAAACCCCCAAGTGTAGTTAGATTTTGGTTTTATAAAAAACTGCTACCATCAATTTTTATCCTATATATAGTGTCAAGTTGCATGCATTGTTTTGGATTTGATTTTTTTTTTGGGATAAGAAAGGAGTAAAGTGCATTTGATTATTGTATGTTGGCAGTGAACAAGGGAAACCTAACTTAAAAAGCAAATTGCAGAGCTCAGCACATTCCAAAATATCAAAATCAGAGTCATCACCATCTACAACATTCGTGTGCTTTTCTTCTTTATCAAGACAAAGGAATTAAAGTAAACTTGATGGACCAGTGAAGGATTTTCGGTTCAGAATATAAAAAAATCACTCATTACCAGTGGAAAAATTAGGAGACTGTTGCAGCAACAGCACTAAGCGAGAATAGTGTGCTTGAAGGATATTTCTCATAGAAGATACTTTTCTCTTAATTCTTTTACAAAAGGAAAGAAAACTAAAAGTGGAGACAAAAGAAAGCACGCCACTAGTTGGTCTTTAGTTTGTTGTGTGTACCACTATCACCACCACTACTAGTACTGCGTACACCACCAGCAGCATAACTTCTTGTTCATCTTCTTTATTTCTTTTTTCTTGCCTCTCATGTTCCATTAAAAACATCACATAAACATGACCAGACTTCCTCTTGAAATGACGACGACGACCATGTTGATGATCATGATGATGGCTGAAACAAATAAGTAGTTTGAAAGTGAAGAAAAAGAAGCAAAAGTTTCGTATCTTTTTAGAGAGGCGGAATGGCGCTAGCTACTGCTACTACTCGAAAATATAGCCACGTTATATAACTTACTACTTATCCTTTACAATAATATATCTATAGAATAATGTGTCCGCGCGTTGTATGTCAGCCAAGAATAAAATATAGTTTTTGCTCTGTGTATTAACGTATATTATGCTTCTTTATTTTTATGCCCGTGAGCGTACACAACACAAGCATTTTGAATACATGCATATTATAATGTATGAGGAGGACATATCCCCACGTATCCCAAGTTAAGTACTCGAAGATTCTCCTTGTTGGAATGTCAGTAGTACAAACAGTCAGTGGGAGTAGTAATATGAGCACTGAGCTTTATACAACAGAAAGGCTATAATAACTTTACGTGCTCTAGTTCTTCTTCTTCCTCTTCTTCAGCTTCGCGTACAAAACACATTGCCATCACCATCATCATCCACGGCATTTTCACGCTAGCCAGCTATTTATTTTGAGAATGCATTAGAGAGAAAGCAGGGAGAAAGTAGTTGTTGGAGTGTTATTATAGCGAGCTGAGTGTCATTTCAAAGGAGAAATAACAGGAACTATAACACTGGTATCTCTTCATCATAAAGCGTGCATGTCATGCATCGTATAATATCCTACATTTGCACATGTTTTGATCTATCTGGTTTAACTTGTATGTGTGTGTGTGCATGTAAGCAAGAAAGAAAAAGAAAATTTGAAAATGATAAAAAGAGGAGAAAAAAGGAAAGCCTTTTGTCCGTTATGTTTTTATTATTAAATATTCATAAAGTAAAGCATTATGTAAAGGGGACCTTATTTCCAACTTGAATTAATTTCGGTCTCTCTACAGAGAAGCCAAAAAGAGAAGCAATGAATGACGTCACTTATTCGGAACCGTCTTTTCACAATATCCATATCACCGCCGCCGTAGGTAGTACACAGATACAAAACAAAAGGAGTTTTTGTAGCAGCTAGTAAGCAGTAACAGTCTCCGTTTTGAGTTAGTCGTCGTCGTCGTCGTCCTTTTCCTTTTTCTCCTTTGGGCATAAATAAAGTAAATGCACACATATCCCGGCATCCCGGTTCTGAAGAAAACCTGGAAAAAGTATACATACAAAGTTTCTCTGGCTTTTTAAAACCCTGGATGAGTATAACATCACTCACCGCTGCTACAACCACGACCATCGCCAACAAACAACAAACCCAGAAAAGAAAAGGTACGTTGGCAAAAGAAGGTTTCTCTGCTTCCGTTGATAATGATAATGTTGTTGCAGTTTACGTTTTTTACACTGCCATTACCACCACTGTAGCCACATATACACTTTTAAGTATGGCTTTTGAAGAAATGGAAAAACAAAAAATGGGCTATATGCACTCCTTTTCGTTAAAAGCGTTGGCTAGAATATGTGTCATAATGGTTTAAAGCAGACATTCAAACATCAAGCTTTTCTGCTCTAAGCGCCTGTCACAACTAATGTAACATGATACAATAAACATTAATAGTTTTCTTTGTGAGTTTGGCTGCATATTATATGATTGTGCACGTACAAACAACTCTGGAAAGTAAAATACTTGCAGTTTAAGTAACATATTATGTATTACAATTTATGATTAAGAAAACTTAAAACCAAATATACGAATTAACTACTAACTTCTTTTCGGCGTTTGCTCAATAAATGATGTGTTTTGTAAACTGTAAAGTTGTAATTAAACCATCATGCTATGCTGTTTTAGCAACAGACAAAGATAAACAGCACTAAAACCCCTCTGCATGTCAAATTATTAATTATATCTACATTTTTTACAACAGATATTAGTTTAAAGTCTATTGAAATTTATGACGACCGAGCTTCCATGCTATTTTTTTAATGCGACCATTGTGCAATTAAATATATGAACTGGAAACCCCCATGCCTGCGTGGGATGTTTGAATCCATTGAAACATTCCAGTTGATCAGTATATATCTAAACAAAACTGAGAAAATTTGATATCATAATCATCATGGGCTTTTATGACTAAATATGACTAAAAATTGCAACTCTTTTGAAATAAAGTACACCAATGATGTCGCAAACTTTCTCCCTAATTTGCAAGTGAAACCCGCTATTTTTCAGCTTATATATAAAAGACGGCAACAATATCTGAATAGAAATACGTTGAACCAAACTGTGTAGCAGGAAAATAATAAATGCCAATGACAAATGGAAGTGAAAGCAAATTTCTTTTGATAAAAATGGTAAAACTTTTATGCAACCATACAGCAATTTGCTACGAGTAAAATGACGGATAAAAAATAGATGGGTAAATAGTCAATCATTCCTTTTTCTGCTCCCGTTTCCCCTGCTAAGTGATACGTTAGGTAGAGTGTGATGACATGAAAAGAAGCAGAGCCAAGAGAACATTTACCTAACACACACTCACATGGCATACCTACTTAGGTAGGTAGACTAGTTTAGTCTCCAGACAAAATTTCGGTACTCTTTGTGTGAGAAAGGCCTCTCTTCCACATTGCTGGCTGTAATATTGGAAAAAAAGAAAGATTTTCTCGTTATTTCAACTAAAGCTATTTGAGTTGTCAGTCGAGTTTTACAATTTTCCCTCTTTCTTCATATTTATCAATTCAGCGCACTATTGTGCTGTCATTATGGTATTAGGTATGCATGCATTATTCCCTTTTTTATCAGGAAAATGGTTCTTTTCCCTTAAATGGGGAGTATATTACGTCCTAACAATGCTGTACATTACATACAAACACGCTCACATACATTTTGCAGACATGCATTAGAGAGATGATAATGATAATGATAAAAATATTGTAAATGCTCAGGCTGCTAGACATTCCAGTCAAACCTCGAATGACGTAGGAAAGTAATACAAAAGCGTTTCTCTGCAAAATATGTA
Source organism: Entomobrya proxima (assembly GCA_029691765.1). NCBI lineage: Eukaryota > Metazoa > Arthropoda > Collembola > Entomobryomorpha > Entomobryidae > Entomobrya > Entomobrya proxima. The sequence goes on from CM056173.1 coordinate 29,454,801, forward strand.
CGTCTAATATGTGTTGCGCGCCTGGTATTTTATTGTGTTTGCGGATATTGGCTATACGAAAACCAATCTGTACTCCTATTCCCATTACTTAAATATGTAATATTTTTGTTCACTTTCACATTTTTCTCTCCTTTTCCATAAATGTGCACATATACACACCAGACTTCTCTTCTGCTCTTCCCTTTAATTTGGTTCAGTTCAATCCGATCCTACTTTTATTTCATCTCATGTAGATATCTCCCTTACAACTAATCCTCTGTCATCGAAGAAAAGAACTGTGCGAGTGTGCGAGAGGGAGAACGAGAGTCACTGGAACCAGTAAGTTTAAGTAGAAGGCGGATATAGTAGTGGTAACGTAATGCCAAGAAATGAGAGAAGCTGTCTTGAGAAAGATGATTTTTTTAGTATGGTAAAAGACGAACTATACGTAATGCTTCTTTATTGACTCACTCTATCAGACGCAGGCACTCACTTCAATGTTCCCTTTATAAAGCTTGTGTGCTTTAGCACATGGAAAAATATATACTTAGCCTGTTTTCCTCACAATGTGCTCTGTAACTAAAGTAGAAGGTGCTTGTAATATACTTACGGGGAAACTTTACAATCACTATGCAGTATATTATATATTTCTGGCTATATACAAGCTTAAAATAGTTGTGCAGATAATACTAGAGTTAATGCGCACACCCAAAATATACGAGAAGAGTGAGTTATGTGTGATGGTGATCTTATGCTTTCCCCGTCTCTCTGGTAATATAACACACAAAGCAAGGAACACAGGCATTGAATGGAAAAAAAGGAGAAAATAAAGCCAGCAAGGTAGAAGGAGCAAAGTACGCTTGAAGTCAATCTTTCTTTGCCGTTTTCCTGAGAAAAGAAGAGAAAAACCCTTTCACATCTTTCTTGGCACGATGTGGAGCCACAGAAAGAAAAGCCCTGCAGCTTAAAAAAGAAGGACTCTTTTTTCCCTCCTCAGTACCAGCATCGTGATCATCATAGTCATTATTATTATTTCAATTGTCGGAGCACAAAAGATAAAAACGTCTCACGCTACCTCGGCTTGTATGTAACTAGTTGTAGCAAAGCAAAGCTTTGCATCTCTCTGCGCTTCCTTTTTCCCTTTTTTGCTATCCAATTTGAAGATGATGATACATGAGCATGTGTAATCATAACAATAATGGCAATAAGTGGGAAAATTTCGTTGCACGCAGGAGAAGCAGAACGAAAGATAATCAACTTTTTGTTATGAATTTGGCATAGAACAACATGTCGTCGTCTTTTACATCCTCTCTTTAATCAGAAAGTTGACTTATTTTTTACCACCGGGCTTGGGAAAGCAAACGCATTACAAAAATAGCCTGGCCTACAATATTTTTCTCTTCAAGATATTACGCAAGATGGGGATTAAATTGTTACAACTGGAAGGAGTGATTAGTCTGTGAAAGCAAACAAACAGAGAGGAATAAATTTGTGTTGTTAATACTTTTGTTGCAACCGACAGGAAATAATAATAAGTACAAAGTAGTTGAATGGAAAAAGGAGAAACTATAACTCGTAGCGAATTACTTTGTTTGCGTATAAAGTGTCAGGTGTTTCCTGCCTGTCCTTTCCTTTTTGTGCTGTTTTTTTCGATAATGATGGAAAAGTAGGATAATACTGACGCATAATACATGTATGCATTGAAAAGATACGTAGAATTTCATCCCTTATTTGTGTTTTCTGTTTAGAACAGGAGGCTGGCATAAAAGCACTAGAAGCGCAACTTGTTTTCCTATTACGACAAAATCCTGTATAAATAGGATTAGGAGGAAAAGGTGGAATATGAGAAGAAAAGTACCTGTTGTGTCAAATGAAAAATGGATCTAAATCCCAAGGCGCTCTCAGAATCTTTTGTTTGAATTATATTTCAGTACATCTTCCATGCTCCGAAAAAGGAGAAGACAGCGGAGAAAGATGGTTAGAAGGGGTAATATTATTTTCTCATGTTTCCTCTTCCCAGACAAATGTCAAACAAGTTTTGGTGCAAGCACAGGTGGCTCAAAAGCCCGAAAAAAGTAATCATTGTGTAACTTGCTATTTTGCACCGGGCAGGTTATGGATCTATTTGTACATACCATTTTTGCAACTTTTCATATCAGGCAAAAAAACAGAAAACCCAAAAATAGCACACGTGTAATATACTTACACGAGTCATGTGTGACTTGAAGTTACACACACTGTGTGGGCGTGTAACGAAAGAGCCCATAGTAGATGAGCTTGTGTGTGGTTCATCTTATCTTTCATTTTTGAGTACCTTACCCATTTTTCTGGTAATAATAATAATAATTCACAAAGGAGTAAAGTACATTAGGAAGCATTATAATAACGGCTTAATAGAAAGTAATACGCTACACCTGTCGTCATTCATTTCACTCTCAAATTCCCAGAATAATGTTGGCTTTGTCGCATTGTTGTACTCAAGTCAAGTCATCATGGAACCTCTGACAAGAATCATTCTTCGTTTGCCTTTCACTTTGCATTTCAGCTTTCCCCTCACCATAGTATCGTATGTCTGATGATGACGTACGTTTCTTCAAAATAGACACAAAACAGAATTTTATCCCTTGAAAATTTGAGCTGACAGGTCAAAGCAGTAATTCTACCTGATAATACATTACCACTTATATCAAGCGGATTACAAAACATGTACTGTTAGTATTGAGGGCTTTGGTTTTCCATCTGAAAATATTGGCACACAAATTGTAAAATATTTAGCAAGCACAATAAAAGGAAACATAGAGAAGCCCTAGTAAAGCAAAAATAGTTATAATATACTATATGCTTGATAGTCTTGAATGACCCCAATTCTTTCAACATAATGTTGTATGTTCGATTTTCTCACAATATTACTTTGAAACAATTTATTTTTTTGCTCGCATTATTGGCTTATTATTTGCAAACAATAACTTGTTTGATTATCATTCTCTTTTTATGAATTCACAGATTTTCATTTTCAACTCGCCAATCACCACAATTTGGGAAATTGTATTATCATAGAGATCCCTCGTTGACTTATCGTCATCATTCCATGTCGTCTAATAATACAACTACTAAAAATACATGGTAGACATCACCAGCAAACATAAAATAGTCAGTCAAGAAAACTAACAACAACAACGAAACGTGCAGAATTAAGAATGGGAAAAGCAGCGGGGAAAAATTACTTTCACCCGACCGTTGTACCACTCGCTAAACCTTTCTTCTGAAACATACATAATAAGCGACAACAACAAAGGAGAAGACGAACAAGGAGAAAACGAAGAAATTGTGGGAATTGAATACAAAACGTGAATCTTGTTGGCAGCTCCCATGAGGTCTGCTTGTGCGACAAAGCACGGGGTACTTTCGTCAGTTGACTTTCGCTGTTACTCTTCCTTCACACAAAATACATAAATATTCCGCTACTTTTTGCTCTCTTCTCTCGTTTATTATTGCAAAAATATTAGGCTACTATCCAATGTTGGACCGATATCTATTTCCATTTTTTTCTCTCTCTCTGACTTTGCAACATTGAAGGAAGAAAGCAGGAAGAAAAAACTCAACAAAGAAAGATTCTAAAAACTGGCATCTCTTGCTCAGCAACAGCTGTGATAAATGCATATACAACAAGAGAAAGTCCATGATGTATGCTCGATGCAGCCTTTTCCTTATTTTCCTCAAACAACAAGCAAAAGTAGCAGTAATCAGTTCTCGGCAGTGAAAAAGGACCAGTCAAGTGTATCTCTGCTAAAAAATATAACTAGGAGGACGAGAGAGACAGAGACAGACGCGCACAAACGAAAGCCAGTGAGTCTAGTAATCTCGAATTCAGTGGCACAATAAGTCTTCTTTCATTGTTGAGGTGTTAAAATATATATAGAAGAAAGTATACACGTACGACCAGCCTTTCAAATAGAATCACGTATATAATGAGAAGGAAGCAGCAGAAAAGGAATAAGAACGTTATGTCGGGCTGCTATCCCAGCTAAGGCATAATAATAATAATAACTGGAAGAGTAGTAACCCTCCTTCCCTGATGGACTCGACAATAGACTTTAGATCTCTACACGAGTGAGCGTTTTGTTGGCTGGCTTTGCTGACGGACAACCTGAGCTGAGCTGAATAGTCAAAAAGATTGTGAGGAAGAAGATGTGCATGTGACGTGACATGCTGAAAGTTGTTATATCTCTCGAAAGGAATAGGTGTCGTCGTCTCCTCTTATTTTCCTGAAGCAACGGTGGAGCGGTGGTGGTGACAACGACAGTCGTAATGTTATAGAGACACAGTTGCAACAGAGCAACAGCAGGAGGAAGAATAAAGTGTGTGGTTGATGTGTATACTAAACAGTTGTTGTATTGTAGTCTGGGATTCAGACGATTATTCCGAGAAAGAAAACGGCATTTTTAGGTATAATTCTCTTTTATATAGACGAAGAAAGCTAGCATGAGACCAGTTTACGATACGTATTCAAGCCAATAATAAAACCAACTGCTGTTTCTGCAGCCCACCGGTTTTTCTCTCTCCATTTAACGTATTATCTCTTATATAGTGGCTGTTGTAGTAAAGCAGTCAGGGAAAAAATTAATTAAGGCAAGTACTGTGGAAGCAGAAATAGTCAAGCGCAACATGCACAATGTGTGTCTTGTGTTTAAGTCGAGAAACTTGAGTAGGTGAAACAGACTCACAGGTGAAAATAAATACCAGACTACTTGGAAGAGACAGAGTGTATGTGTTGTACACATATTATCTTTTTATAGGACACTGATGATATGATCGTGATACATAACTAGAACTCAACTTTGTTCAGAGAAAGTAAAACTAAATGCAGGCCAACGTGTTGTTGAGCAAAGTTACGAGAATACTTTTGATTCTTTCACCTTTCCACTGGAAGTAGCAAGACAAAGAAGACGAGAGGTGAGAAAGACGCTGCGAAACAGAAAGAAGCGAGCGGTGATATACAATTTAGTAGAATATTTTTTTGTGGTTCTAGCTATTTAATAGCTGTTTCCAGTGAACAAAAAGGTACATGATGGAAGCCCATCTGTTGCTGCCTGCATTTCTGAGCAAATCCGTTTCGTATCGACAATTTACATGGTCAACCAGTCTGCTGGAAGAGAATTTTCATGGCCGTTTCTCTTATTATTGGCATAAGTGTACAAGTCTGCTGGTTGGTAAATGTTGTGATCAGTTAGACTGGAGAGAAAAGAACGTGAGCTCTCTAATACGATTACTGCTGCTAGTCATGTGAACAAAGAGAAAAAAGTAGTTTGCATATACAATATACAGACCATATACTAAGCTGGACAAAAGTACTTAAGTACACAAAAGAAAAGAACAAGATATACAGAAAAAGTTTATTGCAGCTTGTAACGAAAAAGTGAACTGTGACTCTGGTGTATAAAACGAGTAAGATTTGACTGCTCTATTATTATTTTTATTATTAATTCCGGATAAAAAACTTAATAAGCAACTTACTAGAGACTCGACTTTGAGAAAGTATAAGTATAGTGAAAAGAATAACGAACCCTTTCTTGAGTGCTCATGAATAAGGAATAAAAAGACGAAAGCAAACGTGGGAAAAAAACAATTTTGGCGACAAGAGAAAGATTGCTCAGTTTTTATTCTCTATCTTTACATTTTTGGAGGACAGAACAAGAAACGAAGAAATAAGTAGGGGACGATGATAGGATAACAATAACAGGAAGGACAAAAAGTACAGAGGAGCGAGATAGATCCCCTTTTCGAAGATGACACTCCCTTTTGTGATAAATAATGAGAACGAGTTTGTTTGATCCTCATCTCTTGTTATATTTCTGTGCAACATCACTCTCAGCATCAGCATTATCATGACGAGCGAAAAAATGGAGTCAAAGTCACCGGTGAAATCGGAGCTGGAAGCGTACTTGGAAGCGAATCCCGAATTCATTCAGACCTGGTTGAAGGAAAAGGCGAGCCCTGAAACGCGGAGGAAAGTGCTCACTAGTTGTTCCACCACTCCCGTGATTGCGAGTACGTTGACAGGGCAGGAAAGAAGCAATAACGAGACTATCAACACCAGCTCACTCGTCAATAACAATAACAATAGTTCGGCTGTCAATAATAACACGCTACTAGGAGGCTCTTCACCAGGTGCTGAGCCAGCAACATCAATAGTTGTTACGGAATCTCCATCATCACTAGGTTCGGTAGTTACTGCCGTCGCTTCTGCTTCGTCCACTTGTGCCAGCACCGCTGCTAGGCCGAGCACTTCTGCCTCTGTCAGTGAACAAGCGAGTCCCGTAAATGACAGTTGTAAAGCATCTGCTTCTTCTGCTACCGCTGGCTCTCCGGACGAAAATAATGATGAAATCACTCCTGTTCAAAGACCAAGGTCTCATTCAAAAAGAAATTCCATTACATCGGATCGATTTCAATCTTGGATTTCCTCCTCCCCCAAACACAAGGCGGATCGTGCCGTTCCCCCCGGTCTGGTTGCGTCTCAACTAGAACATCTCGATGAAAATGAATTATTTATCGAGCTGGTTAAAGACATCTCCAATGAGTTGGATATTGACATTCTTTGTCATAAAATCCTTGTCAATGTTGGCTACCTGACACAAGCTGACCGATGCAGTCTTTTTCTGGCAAGAGGCCCTTCCGACAAGCGCCACTTGGTAGCAAAGCTCTGGGATGTTACCGTCGACTCAGGTAAATATTTGTGGGAACACTTTTCCTTCTCCTTACTAGCAAACATATATGACCAAGAGAAAAGGAAATTGGTTGGAATTGCTTTTCTCTGCCTTTCATGCAAGTAGGGAGAAGTAAATAGTTTCCACCTTTCTCACGCATTCCCTCATATTATCGAGAGAAGGAGACCTCGTTAAAATTCAAAACAACAAAGGGATAGAGGCTGATAGGATAGGTAGACAACAGGGGTCCATGGAACTGCGCGTGGGATAAAAATAAACAGTTGTAAATGAAGTTTTCATGGTTCACCTAACTTACCCAATTTTGACATACACAGTACATTTACTCCTCCTGTGTTTTGTCTCCTTTCCTTCTTGTCTACTCCCCTATCAAAATGATAATTTCCCGGGATCCGTTTCTAGTCTACTTGAATGGTGAAAGCCACTCCAAAGCAAGAGTGTAGACATAGATAGAGATGAAAGCAGCTTGTTTAGCAGATGCCAGTGCAGTGACTGTTAAGCTCACTGGAAAAGAAAATCTTTACGCTTTAATTGATATGTATATCATCGTCATCATCCTCGACTCATTGTAGACTCGAAAAAGAGGGAAAAAAAGAGAGACAGGCTTAGCACGTTTCCTAATACTACATCTCTTTTGTAGAAAGTTTCAACGCAATAGTGTGTCAATCAGTACAGAGAATGAGAGTACGTGGGTACACGACAATGGATGGAAGGGGGAATGAATACAGCTCTATCAGGGAACACGTTTTCCACGTACATTCTTTTATTGTAGGGCTGTTCCCGCAATCAAGTAAAAAGCAAGTCAAGCGACATGCAGGTATTCCTTTCATCTGTTCACTTTTAACTGAAAGAAAAAAGAGGAACCACCACTGAAACAGGGTTTCTACGAGTTGTCATATTCGAAAAACGTACTAGAAAAAAAGTGAACAAACCATTTCACGCATTTTTTCACGTATTGATGATGTTATTAGGTACTTAATGGAAAATCCTTCTTATTGGTTACGATAAATATTTCAAAGTTCCAAAGAGACGTTTCTTTTGCAACTATGCTTATGCTAATGTGTAGTCGTCATCGTCAACTTAACACGTTGAGTATTTGCATAATGCATGTCAATTCCCATTTCAAGAGAAAGCTAGGTTGAAAAGGAAAGTGAAAATTCCTTTTCTTGGTTTTTGTCTCTGCATTAAAAATTAAACGATGGATCATTTATCCCATTTTGTAGATGTAGAGGAGTCGCTGCGGAGAGCCAAGTCGGAGGAGATCCGAATTCCATTCGGGGTCGGTATTGCGGGCCATGTTGCTCAAACGAAAGAGATCATCAACATAAAAAATGCATACGAAGTAAGCCCTCTTCTTTTCTTACTCTCTGTTTTCTCAGTTATTGTTAAACAGCTTTTCTTTCCTCATCGCTTGAATAATTTCGCATTTCACGATATAATCCTACCCGGTTGGCTCCAGAATCTTTTTCGGTAAGCTTATTAGCACGCTTATTTTAAATACTGAAATCATGGGTTTATTGTGTCAGATGAAGCCTGATGCTGATCAAAAGGTAATGTAATGAATATCATGATTTTATGGTAGCGCCAGAAGAACAAAGGCCTGGTCTAATAATAAATTCTCTTTTGTTTACGGCACAGCCTCTGGGTGTATGTTTGCTTTGCGCTTTTCCTTACAACTTCAGGGAAATTGTTTGCTTGAAATTGAAACCTAATTATTATTTAAAATAGTGAAAACAGTGCAACAAAGGGAAATAGAGAGAAACTTGAATCTGTCAAGGTTTTGATATGCTATCTTCTTGTTGTTGTTCCAATTATTTGATAAATATTTTAACGAAACAAAAGTGTGTTTAGAATAATAACAACAAACAGTTTGCCTGTTGCCGTTAATGTAAACGCACGCTATTTAGAGTTTGAAATACAAAACTAATGGAAAAGATAAAACATTACGAAAATAAATACCCTGAGGAAGGGAATGAAAATTTTGCTGCGCTTATTGTTCTGTAGTTGTTGTTAAATTATATCAAACTCAACTTGGTAATGCGTATTATTGGTTGTGTCGAGATAAATTATACGTTTAATGATACATAATAGTACTAGCGTTCTCTTTCTTCTGCTTTTGTACTTGCAAAAATATTCCATGATAGTTGTTGCTCCTGCTGCTCATATTATGTACTCCCGCAGACACATGAAAGTTTCATATTTTCGGCATTTTCTCTTTTTACCTCCAAGTACGAAATCGATTTTCACGTTTCATATTGTTCTTCTGAAAATGAAAAGTTGGAAGCAAAAATAGATGCCTACTGAGGTATGTTTGATGATAATAATGCAATATAAAAAGAAAGAAACGAAGTTACAGTGTGGATAGCGGCAAAAGTAGCAACGGCAGAAGAAGAAGAAGAACAATGCACACAAATGCTTTTGAAGGTAGTCAGAGAGAACAGAAGAAAAATATTTTTGGAGAATGTTTGGTTAGAGGGTTGGTTTAGTTGGCGTATTCTCTGTTCCTCTTTTCTCTCTTTCTCTCTGTGCATGATATATATTATGTATGGATTTCTTATGAGAAGGTAAACATGATATTACTTGAGATTACAGCATTGCAGAAGGAATTTACAGTGGAAACAAAAAAACGCGTCATTTCATGCCTTCGAACCATTTGCTTCTCCCGCGCGCGCTGCCTTTGTGGTAGATGCGTGTATTTACTACAGACACAAAGGGTTTAACTATTACAAAATATGTGACGTGTCGACTGTGAAAGTAGGTCCCCTGTAGTACTGGGCTAGTACAACCATCGTATGTATTCTATCTGGCGTTTGACTGAATAACGTTAAAACATGGAAATAAAAAAGAAAAGGAAAAGAGAGGAAGAGAAAAAAATGAAAGGAAGGTAGTAATAATAGTAGTAGTGTGCATTGGCACTATGAATAAATATTATATTATGTGTGTACAGAGTTTATAGATAAAATGGCTGTAAACAAACAAAAGGAATGGCAAAGAGCTGGAGCTGGCTATGCACGCCTATTTGTTATCTGCCTAGCTCTTCCTGAGAAATAACCTCCTACACACGTCAAACACTTTACAACAACATCTTGCATCAGTAGCTATGTGGATAGAGCAGACATAATAGTAGATATTAGTTTTCAACTCCCCTGTACCGGGAGGATATTAAAAATGAATTGAAGTTGTCCGAGAGAGAAAGGTACGGAAAGAGGAAACTCGACTTGGGGCATCGTAATAATAGTGCTTGTAAAAAGGGAAATTTAATCAATATAGGTATTATCTGCAACATTTTCCAGGAGTCGACAGAAAGTAAATTTGCGATGAAAAAGATCCGTGGATGGTTGGAATGTGAGCAGTGTGAGTCCTTAAAAGGGTAAAGTGGCGCATGCATAATGTAATTAAATGTTATTGGTACCAAGCAGAAACACCAAGTCATTCACGGTAGCTCAAAAATAAGGCGAAGGTGATCTGGCTGTCAAGGCCGTTATTCGAGGAACTATTGACGGGGTGTTTCGGCGTAAAAATAGAATTAGCCGAGAAGAATAGCCGAGCTTGTACGCACATCAAGTTTCTAGGAAATATGACAAAAATAGGAGCTCAGAGGCCAACTAAAAACCGTGCGGAGGCCCCTGATTAGATTGTGGCCATTGAAATGCCACAGAATATTCTGTACTAGGTTAAGTTAGGTTTAAGTCAATTTATTTCAAAAAATACATACATAATATATTCTTATAACTTATCTTATAAGTAATATATGGGTTATTCCAGTATAAGTATAAGAGTTATTCCAATGTATAATGAATATTATATGAAACATGTACTTCTACAAGAAAAGCTGCGTATTCTGTCACTTCACATTTTTGTTTATTCCTACGTTCCCTTAAAAATCGACTCTCCGAAGATAGCGTCACTTCGCCGATCTACTTGTCAATTTTGGTGATACTCTGGAGACCACCGGCAGAGAGGATCACTTCTCGATTGGCTTTTCTTGAGAGCTGTGACTCTCGTCTTTTGCTAGCGTAGATTTAAGTTATCATTTTCCTTTTCTTGAGATAAATTTCCTTTTAGTTAGAAATTAAATAAAGTCTTGAGTTGCCCCAAGTTAAAGTTAACTTATCAATCTATCGTAGTGCTTAATAATTTCATCATCCTAGCATAACCATTCTTCACCTTAATTGTGGCTTAGGATCATTCTGTCATCATAGCCCACAATTAAATTAGATGGCGAGTACAGGACTCGACTGGATTTCTCAACTTTAAATTTGTGAGGTAAGTAGATCTATAAAAATTTAAAAGTGTAATTTTGTCCCTTAAAAAGTGGAAAGTGCTATTTTTAGTGAAACGATAGTTAGTGTAGTACTCTGAACAGCTATCAGAATTTGTCGTAGTTTTTCCTTTAAGTATTCTTTCTTTTCCCAATGCCGAATAATTCCGAGTTGGAACCTTTTATCCACATTAACTGGGTGAGTGAGTCTCAGGTTGAGTACCTTGTCTATGTTCCTTGCAATAGTCACCCCAGTGGATTTAAGTTAGTTATAAGGCGTACCTTTAACATTGTGAATAATCAGTGGATTCTGATCGGCACTGAATTTTTCAATTAAGTTCAGAGTTTTCTTTTCTATCAAATAAGCACTTATTTCGGTGGATGATGCGAAAAATCTTCACCTTTCCTTGTCGAGCGAGAATATTCCCCAAAAATCTATTCATATTATTATAAATCTTCATGATTTCTTGTGAAGCTTGAAACTAATATTTTTCTGTGTTTGTTTTTCCCTAAGTAGATCTTGAGTGCGTGGCCAAGAGTGACCCGGTGGCAAAATCATTCAAAATACTATTATTTTTATCTTATTATTCGTATGGCATTCCCAAATTATTAGAACTAAAGTTGTGCGTGTGTTTTTCTATCTAGTTCTATACCCGTCGTTCCTGCCACCTTGACCACCTACCTGTTAATCTGTCCCAACTACCCTTCTCAAGTACCCGCTTGTCACCATGTCAGAAAACGGAGACGCCGAAAATGGTAACGTAAACCCTTTACCTTTAGCTGCACCAGTCATGCATCTTCATGAAGCACTGAACCTAGTTCGAAAATATAATGGTCGTACAAACGTCAACGACTGGCTAGCTCGTTTTGAGGTGGATATTGCCGCGTTCGGCATCACCTATCGCTTTGCTGTAGTGAGCATGGATCGTTTTTTCACTGATGACGCTTTGCATTGGTGGCACAGTGTTAGTAATCAGTTTGAGGAAAGAGACCTCAATAAAACTGAAGCAGAGTTTAAGCAGGTTTTTGACAATATTGCCGACGAGATGCGAGCATTTTTCCGAGCCTCCACCCTTCAGGTGGAGAATAAAAAGCGCAATAGAGAACTCAAGTTCAAGTTAGGTGACGCACCTCAGGAGTATGTCACGAAAAAGTTAGCCCTGCTCAAAGAAATTGATCCTGCCATGAATGAGGATAGAAAGGTCGATAATTTAATAAAAGGGTTGCATCCTGACCTTCGCCTTACTTTCTCAACCGGTGAAATTAACACCGTTTCGCAGTTCTTGCGTAGGCTATCTCGCTATTCAGAGGTAGCAGAAGAAAACAAAAGGCTACTTTCTACCTCATCATCTTCAAAGCAAAGCTCTTCTTCCCATAACGATAGAAGTCAGGGAATGAAAGCCATTCAAAATAACAATGGTGCTGGTCCCTCTCAGAGACCACAAGGCGGCAAAGAATGCTTTAATTGCGGAAAACCTGGTCATTTTGCCAGGGATTGCAAAGCTCCAAAAGCCCAACGTCCTCCAAATATGAATGCAAATAACGGTGGTAACATGAACCAGCGACCACAGAATCATAATAATGGGAATAATGGTAATGGTGGGTTTAGACGCGGCAACAATAATGGTAATGGACGAGGTGGTTTCAGGCCAAACCATTTCTTTAATTATGGCTTTCCCACGCCTTATTTCATGCCACAAGCTATGGGTTACCCACCTCCCTTCTTTCAATTTCCTATCCCACAAGGTGGTGGCCAGCAAGTCTTTGTTCCTCGGAACAATGCCCCACAAAACAACATGTTTGCGGTGGACGTAAATGAGGTTCAAGAGAACCCCCCACCTGCAATCGAACAGGGAAACGAGTAGGGCTGCGGTTGCGGGACCGTAGCCAGCATGTACATAATAATTCTTTCGTACATTTCTTTCCCTTTCATTATGCAAACATGAAAAAACCCCCGAGCATTTCACATTTTCTTCGTGAATGCCAACAAGAAATTGATAAGCTTTCTGTAAATAGTCTCTATTCAAATGATTCTGTCTTCAGTAAATCTCCTAATGTCCCTCATCGTCTTCTTCAGGTAGTACCTGACTCAGTACAAGCTTCATTGCTTGCTCCCTTTCCTATTTGCAATCTGCATGATTCATGTTCAGAGAGAAATACTATAATACCACAGATTGAGTACCGAGAGTTCAATGGTAGAAAATATCCAGTGTACTTCAATCTGACTAAGCACAAGCGCATCGTACTACAGTGGCCCATTTACATTCAACAAAATCTTTTCCATGCTCTGATAGATACAGGAGCAACCATTAGTGCAGTAAACTCTGCTTTTGTTAAAACTTTACCTCCCAACTCCTATCGCACCATACGCATTGAACCATTTTCCATCAACCTCTCTGTTGAAGATACTGTCCACACTGTAGTGGAGCAGCAAGTGGAAATGGTTGTAAAAGTCAATGACTACGAGTTTCTTTGGTGCTTTTATCTTGTTCCCCAGCTTTCAAACTCTATTGTTTTGGGTATGGATTGGCTTTCTGTAATGAAAGTTCACATTTGCTGTGAAAAACAGGCCATCCAAATTAACCACAACCCAAATTTAAGTTCACCTTCACTTTCCGTCTTTCCTCCCATGTCTTTAGAAGAGTCCAATCTTCCCAATTCTTCAAACACTGCCATTGTAGACCCCGATTCTGACCTTTTTTCTATTTCTCAAGAACAGAGTGAACATATCTCTGAAAAAGTACCTTCTTCAAGTATGCATGCGCTTCGTGTTAGGAAATCTGTAGTCTTACAGCCTCTCTCCTTCACCAAAGTAAAGGTGAAGACAAACAAAAAACTCTCTGGTGACATTATATACCTACCTAAAAATAATAAACGCAACCTTCAGCAAGTAGCTTTGGGCAGTTCCATTGTTAAAATGCAAGATGGAAAAGCATCGACCTTTGTAATGAACATGAGCAAGCGGCCTGTTAGGCTGCGTGAAAACTTGCATATAGGTAGCTGTGCGTTGTTCAATGATAATGATATTCTTTGTAATATGGACGAGCAGAAAAAAGAAAATCTGCATGAAGTGCTTGCTTCATTAAGCATAAATTCTCCTGAAATGTCAAAGGAATTCTCCAAACTTCAATCTCATTTCAAGTTCAACGAACAATTGTCTGTTGAGGAGAAAGAAAAAATGCTTTTTCTACTAAAGAAGTATATGCACATATTCACGTCTCCTGATAACCCTCAAATAGGCCGATGTCCTCTCGTAAAACATGATATTGATGTCGGTGATGCTAAGCCGATAAGACAACGACCTTATCGCGTGTCGTTTAAAGAAAGAGAGAAACTTAATAATCAAGTCGACGCTTTGCTAAAAAAGGACTTAATAGAACATTCCAATTCTCCCTGGGCATCGCCCGTTGTGCTAGTAAAAAAGCCGAATGGGGGAATAAGGTTCTGCGTTGACTACAGAAAATTGAATGCCGTCACAAAAAAGGACAGCTATCCCTTACCCAGAATCGATGATGCTCTCGATAAGCTTCGCGGTGCTAAATATTTTACTACGCTTGATTGCGATCAGGCGTTTTACCAAATTGAAATGAATGAAAAAAGCAAAGACAAAACTGCCTTTATAACCCCTGATGGTCTTTTTCAATTCAAAGTTTTACCATTTGGCTTGTCAAATAGTCCCGCTAGTTTTCAACGCTTAATAGATTCTGTCCTTGGTCAATTAAAATGGACGATAGCGTTAGTTTATATGGACGATCTGGTCATTTTTTCGCAAAATTTTGATGAACATCTTGAACACTTAACGCTTGTTTTATCCGCAATTTCAAAGGCGGGCCTTAAGCTACAAGCAACCAAGTGTTCCTTTGGTTTTCAAAAGTTAAAATATTTGGGCCACATTATTTCCGATAAGGGTATAGAAGTTGACCCCGAAAAAGTGAGAGCAGTTCAAGATTTTCCCCGTCCTAAGAAAGTGCGTGACATTCAATCTTTTGTAGCTTTGTGTAGCTATTACAGACGGTTTATACCAAATTTTGCTCATGTTGCAAAGCCCTTGCACTTATTAACCCGAAAAGACCACGTCTTTGAGTGGAATGATGCGGCAGAAGCAGCGTTTAATAGACTAAAAAAATTAATGTGCACAACACCTATTCTTGGCTACCCGGATGAATATTCCCCAACCGAAATTCATTGCGACGGGTCTGGAGCCGGTTTGGGTTGCACAATCACACAAATACAAAACGGCGAAGAGAGAGTAATAGCGTATGCCTCTCGAACACTGCGTCGTCACGAAGTAAATTATTCCGCAACAGATTTAGAGTGTCTAGCCGTGCTATTTTCAATACAAAAATTCCGACCTTATTTGTATGGTCGCCACTTTAAAATTGTTACAGATCATCGTGCTTTATGCGATCTAATCAATTTTAAAGATCCCCACGGTAGAGCGGCACGATGGTCGATGGCGCTTCAACCTTATGATTTTGAGGTGGTACACAAAAGTGGGAAATTGCACGCAGACGCTGATGTGCTCAGTAGAAATCCCGTACCCCCTGAAATTCCTGACACCCAAGTATTCACAAAAGATGTGGATGACGCGGATGATCTTTGCAAAATAGTAGAGGATAAATTATTTTCTCTTTGTGCAATGCAATGTGAAAACTTTGGCGACTTACAGTACGCTGACCCCAAAATAAAACCAATTATTGACTCTCTATTAAATGATAATTGCTCCGAAACACAAGTAAAAAATAGGAGCATTTTAAATTACAAATTAGAAGCAGACGTGTTATACAAAGCACGATTTAACCCAAATGGTAGATTATGGCGGTTGGTGGTCCCCGAAAGCATGCAAAAAGAGTTAATAAAAGAAATTCACGAACGTGAAGCAAGTCATTTGGGCTTGGAAAAAACTTGGCATTTAATTTCGGAAAGGTACTATTGGCCACGTATGTTCAAAACAGTCAGCCAATTTGTACGTAGTTGCAAAATATGCCAAGTGTATAACCGTCGCACGGGAAAAGTTCCAGGTCCACTCCAACCAATCCCCCCACCCAAGTCTGCATTTTTGCGTATAGGTATTGATTTTGTTGGTCCGTTTCCCGTAACATGGCCAACTAGAAACACTTGTGTACTAACGGTTATCGACCATCTCACGCGTTACGTAGAGGCCTTCCCATGCAAAGGGGAAACAGCGGTAGCTGCCATTAACGCTCTAAGAGATAATGTGTTTTTAAGACACTCAATTCCAAAAGAAATTATAGCGGATAAAGGATCGTGCTTCATGTCACATGACTTTAAATCATTTTGCAGCGAGAATAATATTAAATTGAGGTTTTGCTCCACGGCTCATCCCGAGACTAATGCGGTGTGTGAGCGTTCTCATGACGTTTTTCAGAGAACAATGGCAAAACTTGTAAATAAAGAGAAAGAATGGGATAAGTTTGTCTCCCAAGCCGTTTTCTCGTATAATATTACGTACCACAGAGTTCTCAAAATGTCGCCATTTTATGCTTTATATGGCAGAGAACCGCGTTTAAAAACGGATAACTTGTTACCAGTCTCCAATTCTGTCATTGACGGTGACATAGAGCATGCAAATATTGCCCGAACTAAAACTGCAGCAGAGCTTGCATTTTTGAATACAATTAATGCACAGAAAAAAGCCAAAGCTGCTTTTGACAAGAAACACCCTGATGTTATATTAAACAAAGGAGAACTAGTGGCAATTAAAATTTCCCAAAGAATCCCCGGTAAAGTTCAGAAATGGCAGAAACGGTGGACAGGTCCTTTTAAAATAATTCAGCAAATTGGCCCTATAACGTATAAACTACTAGACTGTAGACCCAGTAATGAACGACCAAATTCCGCACAAACGGAAAGAATCGTTAGTATTCGTGAAATGAAAGTTTGGTATGATGACTTTCATGTCACTACAGATCATGATTCTTGTTCCTCAGATACTGATGAGTCTACTACTCAATCAGATTTTGAAGTTGGTAGCCTCTCTACCATTTTCTCACCCCGATCTAATATTTCTAATAAAAACCCGAGTTCTCATGTGAAAAGTAGTAGTAGTACTAACTCGTCAGTTATTACTGCTAACAACCAGTCCTCTTCCCTATCTAAAACAATTAGCAATGAAAATTCCTCTTCAACTTCAAATTTCAAATCTGCTTCCCAGGGCTCGTTAGCGAGCCAACCTTTTTCAGTTTCCCCTAGTTCTAATACACAGTCTATTTCAATTTCAAATTGCAATGTAAATTTTTCCTTTGCTCCGCCTGCGAATCCCCCGCAACTTTCGCAGCAACAGCACAGTCACGGTTCCTCCTCTTCAAATGAAAATGTTTCTCAAAATAATAACAACTCCGTAGCCCCCGTTGCCCCACCAGCACAAGTCCCTTTAGAATCCGATGACGAGTCTGACACAGGCTCTTTACGTAGAAGTACGCGTCCCCGTGTCGCTCCAGATCGTTTTAGGTACGATGAGAGCCATATCCAGGGAAGGACAAGGTCAAGGTCGGATAGGACAAGGCGTGGTACAACTTCTTCTCGTCGGAAATGATGACGGATAACGGTTTGATACACTAAAAAGAATAAAATTATAATTTTGCACACATGGTATGATTTGGTAATGCCTTTTACAAAAAATAGTACAAATGTTGCTTACTTTTGCTAATGAGCGTCGTACGATCTAGTTTTTTATTCTAGTAAAGTAAAGTACGTGCTCCTAAGACATGGATGCAATGGACGTTGCTGGGTTGGACCTCAATGGTGATGACACGATGGAATTCGAGAACAATTCTGGTTTTACAAAGGAACAAGAGGAAGCACTCTTGAATGACGACGACGTGGTGGCCATAACTGGAAAGATTGAGCAAGTAAAACTTCAGGAACCTGAACGTGTGACTGATACTCCAGCTTCGAAGGAGACTGACACGAAAATTACTTACCGCTACTGCAGATCCAATAAGGAAAAACGCCATTTAGGCAGAGCCCTTAAGGCTCGTCGTCGAGTGCGCTTTCACATTCCAATTCCTTTGATGTCAATTGAGTTTCATGCTGTAAAACCTTCTCGTAAGATACCAAAATCGAAACTATTTCGTGTCCCGCAAAAGAATGGGACTTATAAGGTTGTATGCTTTTCGTGCTACGAGGTTGGTCATTACCACTATGATTGTCCGTTGAGGAAGCCAAAAGTTTAAACATGTTTGTGTTTGTACACGGTCTTGAAGTATATACCCAAACTACATACCTACATTGTGTTTCATGTAAGTTCAATATTCATGTGTAGCATTACGTAAGAGAGGGGTTAAAATAAATCGTATCCTATAGTGTTAAGTTTTCTGTTCAATTCTACAAAAATGTTCTTTCTTCTTTTCGAAAAACAAGAGGGTGGTTGTGGCCATTGAAATGCCACAGAATATTCTGTACTAGGTTAAGTTAGGTTTAAGTCAATTTATTTCAAAAAATACATACATAATATATTCTTATAACTTATCTTATAAGTAATATATGGGTTATTCCAGTATAAGTATAAGAGTTATTCCAATGTATAATGAATATTATATGAAACATGTACTTCTACAAGAAAAGCTGCGTATTCTGTCACTTCACATTTTTGTTTATTCCTACGTTCCCTTAAAAATCGACTCTCCGAAGATAGCGTCACTTCGCCGATCTACTTGTCAATTTTGGTGATACTCTGGAGACCACCGGCAGAGAGGATCACTTCTCGATTGGCTTTTCTTGAGAGCTGTGACTCTCGTCTTTTGCTAGCGTAGATTTAAGTTATCATTTTCCTTTTCTTGAGATAAATTTCCTTTTAGTTAGAAATTAAATAAAGTCTTGAGTTGCCCCAAGTTAAAGTTAACTTATCAATCTATCGTAGTGCTTAATAATTTCATCAT
>CM056173.1:29473766-29676415 GCA_029691765.1 Entomobrya proxima
TAAAATGAAATTTTTCTCTGTAGTCAGCACAAATGATAACTTGGTAATTAACCTGCTATCAGCACATTTATTACCATCAACTATGCCCCTTTTGGTACGCTTACCCTTATTACTACAAGCCTTTCATTAAGTTGTAATTATTTATAGACCAAAAAGAAACCCAGTTATGTAGAAGCTATGCCATTGAATTTTGTTTTAGATTGCTTGTATAGTAGTACATTATTTTCTCTTCTCTACAATTTACTTGCTCTTGATAGAGAAAGTGAAGTGAAATAACTGCCAACTTCCTGTTGCTAACTTGGCCAAGTTACTTGTACTAAATTTATGATAAACCTCAAAATTAATTTATTTTGCAAGTGTAAAACAGAAACGAGCATGTTTTATCATAGTATATAATATTATAAAGTTTAACGATTTCCCGCAACAAGCAGAGTTGGCTCAAGCAAAAAAGAGAAAGTAGACAACGCAGAAAATTGTGTAAATGAGTGAGAAACGACTGATGATGATGTGGTTGTGTAGCACAGAGGCACTCATAGACTTTCTTTCTATTGACTTGACTTATTAACGTTTTAGAGAGCATGATTTAGAAAAGCTTGTTTAATGAGGAAGGAAGGAAGCTTTGTGATGTTTACATGCTCATCTCTAAAAATGTGTACCCAAGACGAGCAAGTGTGTGTATGTGTCTTGGTATTATATTACTGTTAGAGCGCTGTCTCGCTGCTCATGTTCGTGTCACTCACAAAAAGAAGCAAACATGTTTACACACGCACAAATTCTCTATAGTATGCTCGTCTTTTCATCGTCGTCGAAAAAACATCTCTTCTAAATGCTCTGCATTACATTATTGGGAAAAACGACTACACACTCGACCACTTTCTTTTGCTACTATAAAAAGGACTAACTTGCACGCATACCCATACTGCCATACTAGACAGTAGAACCGAAATTATGTTGGCTGTAGTGGCCCTTTCTGACGTGATCTTGAAGTTTTGACGCGTTGCTTGTATTCTGTTGCTTTCATGTAGTTTACAGGCGGAATATTTAAGATCTATTTACTCGATGTATTAACTGCTTAACTGATTTCTTTCTGTCTTTTGTCTCTTAGAGCTTGTTTCTGTCCGCGTATTTGCACAAGTTTGTGTAACGACAAAGACAAGAAAAGTCTAAACAAATATAAAAAAAGTGTGGTTTATTTTAATTTGAGTGCATGCATGAACAGAAGTATTAATAGTAAATAGTAGCGTGTTTAGGTAACATTGATGTGAAAACTAAAATTGTGAACATTTTCCTTTTTTGTATGTAAATAGGACGCTCGTTTCAACGTGCAGATCGACAGCAAAACCGGCTACAAGACACACAGCATTTTAGCTCTTCCAATATGCAGCAACGAAGGGGATGTGATTGGTGTTGCGCAAGTAATCAACAAAAAGACGGGCGACTTCCAATTCACGGATGAAGATATTGAGGTAAGCCTGTACACTTGAACTGGCTTAGCGTGAAGCAAACATTGATAGTTAAAGTTCTGTTCTAGCATTTTGTACAAAAGACATCTCCCTTGTGCTTTTGTTGTTCTGTTGCATCATGAACATTTCAAGAAACTAAAAAATGTTACGCTATTCCAGTTGAAAACATTTAATTACTTGTTTTGTTATTGTTGTTGTTGCGAAACTTTATTACGGCGAAATCTCCGGTAAATTGGAAAATGGGTGCTAAAGAACTTTCAAGAAGTACAACGAACACTAATACCCAAGTCGTCAGATTAGTTTTTTCTGAATAGCAGAAGTAGAACAACATTAGCCCAGCAGCAGTACTTAAATGACCAATAAGACTGTTTAGTCTTTCCTCGTGGAAAACAAATTTCCTAAAGCAAATATAAATAAAGCAGTTTTAATAAGGCGAAAGTAATTTTACCTTGTTTGCTTTTTAATGGGATTACGATGTTCATACGGAAGCACGTGTGAAAGTACTCAGTGATCCAAAAATACTAGGATTCTCACCACAAAAACCGTTTTAATTCCTAAGCTGTCTTCGCTACAACGTATGTAAGTACATCTAATTCAGTAAGAGCAAGCGAGGAATTTACAGCAGCTCGGATACATTTTACAGACTGATAAATGGATGAGAAATGTCTTCGTTGGTCTTTCCTCCATTTTGTCCTCATTCCTGTAAGGTGTTTTCATTAAATGAATAAATTATATGGGAAACCTGGTCTGAAGAAGTGACTGTATGCGGCACACCAAATAGTTTAGACGACATTTTGTGCTTGGAGTTGGATTGGGACAAAGTGAGATTTTTCCGTTCCCCACAATTGCACTTGTCTTTCCTTTAACGTAGAAGCTGGGCCCGTTCTCAAGAGTTGTCCTAATTTTACACGCAAATTAATTTTCAATGACTGGAAGCTTTCACTCAAAAGGAAATAAGCTTTTTGGTTAATTAAACGTAATAATGATTGTAACAAAGTTAGCAATAAGAACAAGTAGAAGAGAAGAAGATGAACTAAAATTTTAAACGAAACGTTGACACTTTCACAACAGCTCAGAGTAGTAACTACAAAAGTTGCTACAGAACTGGAGAAAGTTCCAGATTAACTGAAGTATATCTTCTTCTTGATATCAAAGAATCTAAACAGTTTTGACTTTTAAAGAAATCGCCTTTTCATCTCGTAAGTTTTCTTGCGTTTGAGTCTAATAGCACCCCAAACCCATTTTCCATTTCCGGGGCTTAATGAATGTTATTACGAGTCGTTTAGGGAAAGGCAGGTAGGGAAAATTGGCAGCAGGTTTCTTGATGACTTTAGAAAAGAAAGTGATTTCGCAGCGGTAAATTACTCTTCATTCATTCCTTACCAGTTTCTATAAAATTGAATACTTTCTCATATTTCAGGTATTTCAACGATACTTGACATTTTGTGGAATTGGGATACAAAACGCTCAACTTTTCGAAACTTCCGTCGCAGAATATCGCAAAAATCAGGTACGTGGTTTGTGGAAGTATAATAAGCACGTATTTTTGTCAATTTGTATTGAATTGTCGTGTAAAATGAGATTTTGAATTGAACACGCCTCATAAATTGCTTAAAAGGACAAAAAGAATTCAAAAGACCTGCTTGATGCTGACTTGTTTGAAACTTTAGAAATCACGTTTTAATACATTAAATTCCATTCAGCGGATACATTTTCGCTGTGGCTTTTTGTTTGTGGCTGAAAGTTGACTTACTTGACAGGTCTTCCATTCTCCAATGCTCAACTTTAATTTACAATTTTGACTTTTCCGCCTAATTCTCGTCAATACTATTATGATTAAAGTCTTCAGCAGTCGTACGCTGTTGGCTTTTTTTCTATTATTCAAGCTTTTTCCCTCAAGTGTTATTATTAGCTCTGAAACATTAGTCAACTTTGTCATTGTATGCCCAGTCCCATTCCTTTTATTCTATTCAGCCAACCACTAGCAAGTTTCGACGTAACTTTCCCTCTCTCCGGCAACGTCATTAGCTTGAAAATTTGTACTTACAGTTCCAAACAAAATTAGCAAGCTCATTTCTCTCCAAGTGCTTTCTAGTGAAATGAGTCAATTAAGAACGTCTTGAGCAATAATCATAAAAAGAAAAGGATTGAATTGAGAATGGTGATGTTTTGTGTGTTTATTATTATAATATGTTGAATATATATGTACTCACACAGCTTTTACTGAACTTGGCGAAAAGCATTTTTGAGGAGCAGACTAATCTGGAACGACTGGTTTCAAAAATCATGAAAGAAGCTCAGGAGCTACTAAAATGCGAACGATGTTTGGTCTATCTACGGGATGTGCCGCTCTACGAGGCTGTAAGTATACATTTTCTTCAAGAATAGTTATATTGTCACTGTAAATTGTTTTGTGGCAGTAGTATATATAACAGCCATTGTATATACATAAATATGCAAGTGATAATGCTTTGAAATGATTGTGGAAGTGACTACAACAACACCACTACTTACAATTCTCAAGTGATAGGCATAAGTGGGTCCCATAAGCAAAATAATGTACATATTTCCGCTCTTTGCTCCCTTTCTCTCTCTAGAGTCAAATCGAGAAAATCTTTTTGATGCCTTCTCTACCCGCTTCAAGTGCGGATCGAAAACCTTTGTCAAGGAGAGAGGTAAGTACCGTATTATGGGTAAACTTGTTTAGCTATTGTGAAATCCATAAGAGTATTCTTATCCCGTTTCTGGATGTTGGTTCTGAAGAACAATGCTGTTTTCAAGGAATGTCACTCACGCCACGATTACGCACCTTTCTATTCGTAGGTTGTAGCTTGTGTAATAGGTCCATGTATACATACTTTTTTCACAACACTTGCTCATGTGAAAATTGAGCGTTTGCTCTCTATAGCATTCGAGTGCAATTTGAGAATCAAGTAGTGCATTATCCAGAAACTCAAGTGTAATTTTACACTTGACTTGGTAATTAAAATACTTGAGCGTAGAGATCATATATGCATCAATTAGTACAAGCTAATGATTTCTACTTAGCTTTCCCCACATGTTCTAGGGTGTATAGCACTAGCAGTCACTAGGGAACACTACGGGTTGGTATTAAGTACTTAGAAAAGTTGTTATCAAAACATTGGAAGAGGGAAGGTGATTTGAATTTACATAACAATTTTTCTGCTGAAATTTATCGCGCAAGATCATTTAAGCCTATACAAAACACCAAAGTATCAATCTTGTATGTACCAAAATGATCATTATGTAAGGCAGAGGAAGTAAACTTGGGACAACACAAACTCTTTTAAAAGCCTGCTTGTTTGCTCTATCTCCTTTGCACTTCATTGAACTAATAAGATCTTTTTGCAAAAATTAATACCATTTAAAAGTCACTCTGTTGAGAGGAATTTTTTTTTCTTACTGATAGCAAGAGTAAAAGAAAAGAAAGAAACATTATACTATCTACACATATACTTTGCCATCAATTCGTTTAGTTTTCCTTAAAAATGGGATATTTTATCAGTTCCATCGTCTACGTGAGAATTTTTAAATTTGCTTTCCTTTCCTGCTCTTGAAAAGAACGCACATTATTTTATTTTCTTCCGTTCCATCCCGGTACTTTGAGCAGCATAGAAAGCACTGAAACATTCTTCCAGTTTTTGGTAGGCAGTTTTCCAGCAGAAAGAGAAGAAAAGGGAGGAAATGGCTTTGAAAAAGAGACGAAAAAGATAAAGGGACAAAAATGGAAAGTCATATAAAAACGATGGTATCAAACTTAACTTACAACATTTTCTCTTTCCCTATTTCCCCTTCTTTTTTCGATCATTTTGAACCAGAAAATTATTTTCTTCGTTATGGAATGCTTTTTTCCCATCATCCCTTTTAGCTTCCTGCACGTATCTTCAAGTCATCTTTAATAATACCCACGCGTACTAGTAGCAAAGTACCCCATACTCTTTAAGTATATCGAATGCCCATCTTGATGACAACGTAGTGTAGCAGCGGTGTTCATCTTTCAGCAATTTCTCAGAGTTTCTATTAAGTCACTGCACTGCTTCTAAAGAAGCTGCATGATATCGTCTTTCCTCGTTATCGTTTCTACTACTTTGTTCTTTGTCTGTGTCAAGTTGAAAATGTATTCCATTAAAATATAACTTACCTTCATGAAACCATCATCATCATCTCCATGCTGTCGTCTTATGATCATGTCACTACACTTGTTCCTCTCCGAATAATTTGCAAACGTTGGATAATTTAAATTATTTTTTCAGTCCGGGAAACCTGTAAAGGAAAAGTATATTACCTTTCCTGGAGAAAACGAGAGATGGGCAAACAAGTAAATTATCTTTTCGCTCTCTCTGTGTGTATTTTGTCCTTTTCCAAAGTAATTGGCAAATATCTGATGGCCTTGCTTATGGCTCTTGGAAGAAATACGCCAAAACACAGAGTTCATAAAAGTTGGAACGAAGATCCTCATGGTAAAGAATGGTGATTTATGTGTTAAAAATCAAAGAGAGTGCTCTTATCTTATTCCATTTTTTATTACCATGTACTCAATTCCTGTGTATTTAAGATAAAAGGCATTCGTCCATTCAATTTGATAATATGTTTGTATCAGAGAGCACAAACTTGTTCTATCAAACAACAACCCGTGCAAACAATCTTCACATATTATACCGTTTTGGCGGTATGCATTTACAAAGTTTGTTTGCAAAACGAAGACCAACTACTTTTTCTTCTTGTTGACAGTGACGTGCTATTTTTACTGTTTTGTTTGTACAAACAAAATCACATATACCTAACTAGCTTGCTGGTCAGTGAATTTCTGGAACATTGTGACACAGGTTATTCATTTACTATTTACTTTTGCTCCATGTTCCTACGCACTTTATGTCCAATTTCAACAGTTGATAAAGTATAGATGAAGCATAAATACGTACATAAAAGCCTGCTCTAAGCATTTTTAATTGGTTACTTTACATCTTCTTTTTAACACTTTCTTAACAAAAACAGCAGAGGCAGTTTCAGTTGTTTTCGTTGGATACCTTGCCAATTTTTACGATTTTCGCTACATATGTCACCGAGGAAAGTTTTTCTCTTGTCAACTCTACAGAATCCCTTCCTCTTCCTCATACTATCAGAATGCCCCAAATGTCCTCCTCCAGTTTCGGTTTCATTTTCTCTGCATACCATTTCTCTCTCCTATGTTCATCGTGTAAGCATTAGTACATTTTATCGATTTCCTCTTCTCCACTTTCACTACTACTTCCACTTCCCTTTTTCTCTTCTTCTTCTGCTTCTTCTTCACTTCATTCTTAAGCTGTATGCGTTCGCTTCACTCCTTTCAAAATGTGTACTTAAGGTAGCCTGTGCATTATACTCATATAAAGCGAGAAAAAGGACGTTTGTCCGCTTGTATAAATATCATCTCAAATAGGTAAAAGTAAAAAGGGTACCAACAAAAAGAGAACAAGCACAGGGCCTTTTTCTTTTTTCCTTTGCTGGTGATAGAAATAGCAATGGTGGCAAGCGTCTGTCCTGCTACCGGTCATAGTGCTGTGTAGCTAGTGGCGGTAGTAAAAACGAAATATAAAGAAAATGTCTTTTCTTTTTTCCATTCCTTCTCTCTCTCTTCATCTGTGTCTGATGCATATGTACGTTTCTTATGAAAATCGACTGCCTAATGCCAAAAATATATATGCATACTTCACTGTTTTGGTACACGTGTACATGTAGTCTTTTCTTTGGTGCATCATTGCTAAAACGTCTTTGTTGGCACTAAACTGGTCTCTCTAATAGTTTCTCCCAAAAGCTAAGAGTTTTTGTAGGAATTTAGCCATTCTCATCTGTTACCACATCTATACTACTATTCCGCACTATTTCTAAAAAACTTAAATACATTTATATCTATTTGACTGCATCACTACGTCTTCTGTTTGGGTGCCTTTACGAAATTTCTTTTTCCCCTCTGCTTACACATGGTCTACAGCAGCATCTTTTCTATATGCCGTTTAAGTATGTGTGGTGGTGGTTTCACTGCTAGAAGCCTGTCCACACTTGCCATGATGATGCCACGCGAAGCAGACAAGTTAACTATAAATAGTATTCTCCTCAGCCATTCTTCTATTTACTATAACATTTTCTGCATGTGGTTTCGTTACCACTACTACCACTGCATTAAAGCATACTACACACATTTGATTGATTTTGTTAAAAAGAGTAAAGAATAAGAACATAGAGAAGAGTTGGAAAGGGTACACCAAAGGGCCAGGAAGAAAATGTTTTGAAGCCTGAATTCACCAACACGGAGCAAGTTTTTATACTACAACAGTTGCAAAATGTACAAGAGAGGGAGAGAGAGCAAAAAAACTTTGTCTCAAATAATAATGTCGCATAGAATATAAAATTTTGCCTTTGCTGCTACTACTACTGTAGCTAGTCAAGCCACCAGAGCAAGCAATCTGTCCTCAAGACTAATTTTTAAAACTCCTGTTCACGATTTACTACACAAACTAAAAAGTTTGCCGAAACTCTGTGCAAGGATGTGGGTAGTTCTGGTGGTGGTAACAAGCAACCAAGTCTCTGATTTTTTTGCTATTTGCTGCAGTCTGGGACCATCCAATTGCATGTAAATATGTACAACTGTTATATGTCTGAGTTTGTATTATAAAATACAGGAAGGAAAGGCTCAGAAAAAAATATGACGTACTTTTATACTTACCAAAAATTTTCCCTACTTTTGGAATAATAAAATATATATAAGGCTTTCACAATGTCTTTTATCTACTACTGTTTCGTTTAGACTGAAACAACAATAAAAGGTAAATGTGGTAGGCTGTAAGGCAATTATAGTAAAAAAAACTTTCTTTTTTTTGTTTGCGTTGTTGATCGTTGTCTTCGTCGTTTGTATCTAGACATTCGATGATGTATTTGCGGCAATTAGAACAACTTTTTATGCCAACAAAAAAGGAAGAAAAAACGGTTAGCTTGTTTGCTACTTACTGGATTGGCTTTCTTTTTGGTTGCTTGGTCGCACATTGCTTCTGCTACTGAACCAGTCGAGCAGCGATCATGTTCGCTCATCAGTTTTATTTGTGTATACATGTATATGTGCGTGTGTTTAATAAATGTGTTTATGTACTATATACATGTCGTATAAACTAACTCGCAAGTTGTAGACTTGGCAAGACGCAAAAACAAAAAGAAAGGAGTATATGCCCTCTAGTGATCTTGTCGTGTCACTGATACTAGATAAACATAGACGTAGTTGTAAGCTAACTTTCACTGGAAAGATGGTCGTAGCTCCGGAAAACCGTTACTTTCCAATATTTTGCTTTCATGGTTCCGCATCTGCACTTCATAGGTTTACTACGTTGTACTGAATGGATAGGTAACTCAGTAACTTTAATACCTAAGTCGGTATACTGATCTTCTGTGGTAATATGTTTTGACAATTTTATTCTGAAATCGTATATTCCTATAGGAATCTTATCTCGCATTGCCCTGGTGTGATAGTGATAGCAAAATTGACTACAGAAAACATAAAATTCACTTTCACCAAGCATTTCTTTAATTTATTTACATGGTATAATACCAAAAATAGAAAGCTTGTAAAATAGTAGATCAAACATAAACCCTCAACAATTCCAAATTGGAACTTCCAATTCATAAGTTTAGCTTATCCACGGTATCTCATTATACCCCGTCTTATACTAAATGTTCGTAACCTTCTGCTTTGCCTTTAGACTACATGTCCGTAAACATCATGGTATACATATAAATGATAAGTATATAGGTAGGGATATAGGTTTATTTAAGTAAGCCTGATATGAAAAAGATCTTGCAATTTTTCAAAGTACAAGTTTCTGTAACAAAATTGCTTTGCCATTTCTTATAGTTTTTCCTTTTTTTCTTTTACACAGAGCAAGACTGCGTCGACACCTGAAGTTGTGAGTGAAGATGTAAGTATGCTGGCGTCTTCAATTAAACATGAATGTTATAGAATATACTTGCTATAAAAGCATTCAAGTGCAAATAAACTTTGTATGTAATATATCCAACACATTGCATTTATTTCAGAGTATAAATTTCCAAATGGTGTTTGAGCTAAATTCTGATGACTCGGAGCGAGAAGTGAGACGACCACCCACTAATGAAATTCAGAATTCGCCTCTGACGCAAATTGCAAAATATGTTGCAGCAAACAGTGAGGTTTGTATTGAAAACGAATTTTTTGCGTTATAGCTTTTAGATGTGTTCGCCTTTTCCCGACTGGAAAAACGTACAAATGAAATAAAATTCTAATCCCCAAATCCCATGTAGCAATCCCAATATACTTTTATTGTAGTGTAGCATTTGTTACAAACTAGCTTTTCTCTCTCCTTCTATCCAGATTTTAAACATTGGGGATGCCATTACGTGGTACGGAGAATCAATGGACTTGCAGTCATCCTCAAATGCCATGGTGTTTGCACAAAACTCTCAAGTGTACAGTGCTCTTCCAAAAAGCATCCTTTGTATGCCCATTTACAATGGACAACGTCAAGTTATCGGCGTTGCACAACTTATTAACAAGGTAAATAATCACGCATAACCAGCTTGCTGGGTTTTAGCAATGGATCCTACTTTGTTCCAAGAAATTTACATAGAAATTTACATTACAAAATGGATTTTTGTGTCCTTTGTACTTCAGAGTAACAATCAACATTTTACACACACGGATGTCAACACTTTTGAAGCTTTTGCAATATTTTGTGGACTGGGCATTCACAACACACAGCTATACGAGGGAGCGTGTAAGTGAAAGCACAGATTTCATGACTGCGTGTAACTCCCTTTATGTCCTTTCGAATTCATGTTAACTTGTTCTTCATTCTTGATTAATTTTGAATTTTAGGCAAGCTAATGGCAAAGCAAAGTGTGGCATTGGACTGCTTATCCTATCATGCTACAGCTACTCCTGACGACACGGAACGACTACGGAGGGATGAAATTCCCTCGTCCATACATTACAACTTGTACAGGTAAATCATTATTAAATCACCAAAACAAATTACCTTGAAGTGTTTGACATCATTACTTTATGAATGAGAATTGAATGCTCTTTTTTTAACGTTTTCAGCTACGAATTTAATGATTTTAGCATGACAGATAGTGAAACATGCAAGGCCACTATCAGAATGTTCCTGGAGTTGGACCTTGTTCGAAAATTTCACATACCATATGCAGTGGGTTTTCCGTGATTCTTTTTCTGTCATATTTCTAAGAAATAGTATATAACACCAGTTTGCAAGATAAAAAAAGTCTTTTTATTTCACGTTTAAGGTCTTGTGTCGTTGGGTATTGAGTGTCAAAAAGAATTACAGAAATGTAAAGTATCACAATTGGCGACATGCGTTTAACGTAGCTCAAACGATGTTCACGGTACTTAAGACAGGGAAAATGGAACAGTTTCTTGATGACCATGACGTGAGTTTTTGAAGTTCATCTTGATCTGCAATCACATTAATGCATTTACATTTTGTATAGTTGTATTTTCTCACAAAATCTATATAAAGCACTTCCTGTTGTACCTTTTTTACAGATTTTGGGCTTGATGGTGGCCTGCTTATGCCATGATTTGGATCACAGGGGTACTAACAATGCATTTCAGAGGCTTACTGCCTCCCCCTTAGCCGTACTCTACTCTACGTCTACGATGGAGCATCACCATTTTGATCAATGTGTTATGATTTTATCCTCGGAAGGAAATAACATTTTTCAAGTTAGTTATAAAAAATCATCAATTTCAATATCACTACGACATTTTAATAACGAAACCCTATTATAGTAATATTTGACTTGTTAACGGCCTATTTCTAGGATTTATCAGCCGAGGACTACAGAAAGGTGATGAAGATTGTTGAAAAGTCGATTCTGTCCACAGATTTGGCAATGTATTTTAGAAAACGGGCACGATTCATTGAACTGGTGGAAGAGGGAGAAATATCCTGGCAAGGGGATGACAAAAAAGAACGTAAGTCTTCTGAAATTAAAGGCAAAGGTAATTTGACTGGCTTATTACTGAATTTATGCTTCTAATTTGCAGTGCTATGCGGCATGATGATGACCGCTTGTGATGTGGCAGCCATTTCTAAACCATGGGAAATACAACACAAAATTGCTAAATTAGTCGCAGACGAATTTTTTGATCAGGGTGATTTGGAAAAGGAGCAATTAAATCAGCAGCCACAGGTATAACCAAACTTAAATAAATGAAAGGTATGATATAAAGCAAAATTTCTACTGATATTGCTTACCTTGGCTCGCTTGGCAGGCAATGATGGATCGAGAAAAGAAGGACGAACTTCCCAAAATGCAGCTTAGTTTTATCGATGAAATCTGCCTCCCATTATACAAGGTGGGTTTAACGTTTATTATAATTTATTATGTGCAATACGTTCGTATCCACATTCCATTTTACATTTGATTGCAGGTGCTCTCAGAGACATTCCCCTGGTTACAACCGTTGTACGATGGGGCAAGTCGAAACCGTCTGAATTGGCAAGATCTTGCCGATAAAGTAGATATGGGATTGACATGGATAGATTATGATGTGATAGAGAAACCAGTAGAGGAGTTTACAAGTAAGTTTGCGTCACTATGTGGTAGATATTTTAAAAGATAGAAACAGTAATCTAATTTCATGTTCCTTTGCAAAATTCGCAGCAACCACAGAACCGGAAGACATTGATTTTGTGGTACAAAATCTAAACTGTCCGCAATCAGACCATGACACAGGAAAGAAAACAAGGTCAAAGTGGAAGCTGAGAAGGCTTTTTCGTGAAACTAGTCAGTTAAGAAAATCTACGTCGTCCCAGTCAAAGACCTCCTCCGACGTGACAACATTCCATGGCAAGAAAGACGATGGATCTCAGGATGCGCCGCTCACTGGAAATTCAGTGAATAACTCTCAAGGCACTGAGCCCTTCAGTGATGAAACTAGTCGTCCTTCATCAAAACCTTCTAGTCCTGCCACCAACGGTGCTCCGCATTCTTCTCATAAGAAAGGAAATTGCCAAATATCGTAATTTCTCTTCGAATTCCTTCACGGCAATTCACTAGTAGTTTTCCTGAAACTATAATAAGAACCTAGAGCATAAGTACCTTTTTGAAACTGCAGTAGATAATGGAGAGAGTGACCACACGAGGCAAAAAAAGTATTGTTCAAATGGGCGTAAAAAATGACATTTGAGAAGCTCGAGTAATTAGTCTCAACTGAATGACATGTTAATCGCGTTTGCAACTCTATTTTCCTCGATGTGCCCATTATCCATTGCTTCCACTTCATCTCAGTGATATTTTAATAAAACGTGTATTTTTCAACTGACTTATCTAATGATTGTATCGTACATGATTGCTTTCCTGTGACTAGATGATTGATAATCATTAAACAGTAAATACATTCTACAAATGTTGTGCTTGTGATGAGTACTTTTATAGATGTACTTGGAATATTACATAAATACTACAATATAATATATTTCTTAAGAAAGTATAAAGAAGGCAAATGGAATAAAATGTCGTCAACCTCGTGTTTTACTCGTCGTATCTTTCTACTAGCGTATCCATTCAGTTTCTATACAGTTTTGTTTGCATAATTACAATTGACATTTTAACTTTGTAGTTTGAATCTACCTGATTGTATTGCTATACAACTTGTTCTGTTAAACAATAAAGTCTTTTTGAAGTCATCATCAACTTCTTAAACTTTGAAAATATCCGGTTTAATAAATGATTTGGAGTGGTATTGACTTTTTGTATGCTAAACTTATTTCAAACATCAATCATACAAGTTAAAGAATGAACTAATGAAATCAGCTTTATTAAGGGCGTATTCGCTAAATCAATCACAATTGCTTGTATGTAGTTTTCATATAACAAGCATACCTACTAATTTCATGATCCTGACTTTCATATAGTTTTCCCTTTCGCTACTGGCAAATGTATTAACGCAGGTTTTGTTACGTCATAGTCGCAAAGTTGAAACTCTGCTCCACTTTGCACACACACGATACACGGGCTTAGGCTTTCACCTAATATAAAGCAGGTATCAATTTTCAGGACGACAGCGTGCGTAATGTGCGTCATCCATCACAAAAAGATTTTGTTATAAGGCAGACTAGGCAGAGTTTTTATGCGATACGCACTCCCTACACGGACTACACATACAGGTAAAATGTGCGTAGAGCAGCTTAACAAACTAGACGAAAAGCCTAGAATAAGTATATCTTTGCGAGCACACTTGAAATTGTTTTGAAATGGAACACTTCATCTCACAATAGCAAAAAGGATTTCTATTTTAAGATATTCTTCCTATTTCATCCAAGTTTATTGCCAAAACCGTTCGTAGGTATATGCTTTCTTTGGAAATTGAGAGCAATGTGATTTAATAAAAACACGAGAGCTGGATTTTTTTACTATAAGTGTAGGATTTCAAAGGAGTACAAACCGGTTTGAGCGGGTTATGAAAGCAACAAATTCCTAGATTTAACTGAGGTTAAGCTTTCCTACAACTAACCGACCTTGTTATTATGTAGCAAAGCTGCAAAATCTGCCCGAGCCGTGGATCCTTTGGTTCGCAAAACATCCAGGAATTTTTAATGCACATACAAGATATTTTTGTAATGCATATGAAAATGCCGTCATGATGCTAAAATTTGCAGAAAATCGAGCAACGGGCAAATTTTACAAGTTGTTGTGCAGAGGTCCCATCTCTTTGAATTACATATTCGCGCAAAATGTAAAAACTGAAATAAAATAGAACGTGTAACCCAGTCTTTTTCAACATGCTAACAACATACTTTGTACTTTCACTTTACTATGAGTATTCATTTATGAATATTTTTATGAACAGTTTGTTTCGACAAGTTTGAAAAGATCACTGAAAATGTTCTTCTGCATTTGAAATTAGG
This sequence comes from Entomobrya proxima, assembly GCA_029691765.1. Taxonomy (NCBI): domain Eukaryota; kingdom Metazoa; phylum Arthropoda; class Collembola; order Entomobryomorpha; family Entomobryidae; genus Entomobrya; species Entomobrya proxima. Next base: position 29,488,186 of record CM056173.1, read on the forward strand.
ATTTCACCATACATAATTGTCGTGTTGGGATGTATGCACAATTCTTATAATATTGTTATTTAAATAAATAAATTCAAGATAAAGGATAGGTAATAAGAATTTAAACAAATAACACAACTACGGTTGTAAAGGCAAAGTACTTTCACTAATTACAAATCAGCGCGTTCATTTTAAACATTTGTAACTTGTATTATACGTCGGTACGTAATGCAGACGTTGGTAGGTTGTATTACCATGAAGATATCACACTAGATGACACCATCGCATGATGCGATTCGCATCACACAATGCCACCCACCTTCTATTTGAGCTTTTTAGCCTTGATCACATTCTGACGTTGAAATCTTATAAAAATTATTCTACAACGAATTAAAATTGTCGTTTAGTTATTTGCTAATTAGGTAAATTTGTGTAGTAGCGTAAGATACTTATGCTATGATATTTGCCCTCGTGGTAAGCAAAAAAGGCTTATCAAAAAGTCATGTTGCATTCACCGACCTCCGATTTTCAATGATCTTTAATTATATCGTGAACGATTTTGACGAAACAAAGTTTTTTGACATTCTCAGTGTCTCAGGATGCCGGCGACGGTAAATTTTGAAAAAGTGTCATATTTTGATATGCTGTTATGTTACTAATATCCATGTAATAAGCATGTGTTTTGCATATTATCTCGCAAACGATTTGACCAAATTGAATGAAACAAAAACTTCTGCCATTCTTAGCATCCTAAAATGTCAACACTGATCAAAAATCTTCATATTGACTTTTTAAATGAATGTATATAACGAATTGCAAACGAGCTCTCTATCTGAAGACAGGCATTTTAAATTGTTTCAACTGGGAACTTGTTTGCTGAAATTCTTCACGACAACGTTGTTTTGCTTAAATTTAGCACATAAACGTTATCATTTTAATTTATTAGGTTATCATAAAATTTACCACTGCAAAGGTTCTTTGTTCTTTGTATATTCGTTTCAATTATCTCGTGGCTTATTACTTGATTATTATGTCAATCTTCTATAATGAAGTAATGTTTCATAAAACAAAAATCAAGCGGAAAACCCGAACCATTGCATAAATATTGGCTCCATCGCCCTCCTTTGTTTCGAAAAACGCTGGTTCCAACGAATCTTCAAAGAGGTTATCTTCATTCTCAAATATCCACAAAACATGAACAGTAACACTGGACATGACATCGGATCTTGGATACCATTAGCTATAAAACTAATTTAAATTGTTTGGTGTTTTATTTTTCTTACTTTTGAATGTTACTTTTGCATTTGTACTGGGGTTTCTCTAAATTGCTATTCAGTGTACTCTCGTAAAAGCTAACGGCAAGTTATCGAAAGCTTGGATTCTTAAAAATAAATTCAGCCTCTTTAACCATTAAAAAGAATAACTCTAAAAAATCATATTTGTAACAATATTTTTTGTCTGCAAAAAATCATTGGTTTGCTGCATTTTTAGGCAATCGTTCGCAAATGGAAAATAATTGCAAAATTTATGAGATGTATGATGATTTTTGGAAGGCATGATTTCCTGTAAATTTAGGAAATTTTGTCATTCCCTTATGTATAATGTGCAGTAAAATGAGTTGGTTACAATTTTTCATATTAGTAGAAAAACATACTTTGTTAAAGAACTTAAAAGCAAGTAATTTTCCACAATTTCTTCAAATGTAAATCTTCATCGGATTACGATTATACAAAAACAACATAATTATGTCTACTTTTTAGCATTTCAAGATAAAGTTTAAAAACCATTTTCAACAAGTGTACAACAAATATTCAATTTGTAATATCGTCTTAAGCCATGACGAATGAATCGATCACTCTCCTTATATAGGATTTTTAAAATTCTGGTGGGGCCATGGTTTTATGCCAAACGACAATATTACTCACCATTGTTTTAAAATTCTAAGAATTCCACAAAGAAAATGCATGCGCAAGATTTTGCAGAAAATCACAAACAGCCATTGTTTTCCCTCGTTTGCGAAGCTCTTGTGTGCGAACGTGTGAAACGTGATGGTACAAATCACGATACCTGTCGTCACACATCATGATATAAGTATGCAAGTAAATTTCAAAGCCATGTAATGGTGAAACGTAGTATTGTGCATTTAACACAACATTTAACAGATAATCTGAAATCCTCAATACAAGTTACATTGCAAAAAAGGCTAGCTGGGTTCCCCAGAACCCCTCGGTTTGCGTCATGGCAAGAAACTCAATTGTAATGAAACATAAGCAAATGTGATGTAGCCTTGATAAGTAAATTGCTTTATCCACAACAGTCGTTTACCGTTCACAATTCCCATTTTACCCTTTGCAAACGAAGATTGAGTTGAAGATCGTGATTTGTATCCTAGGCAGTCGAAAAAATGCGGACGGAAAAATTCAAAATCATCAGCCTTAGGTCTACCTAAAAATGCAATTTTCGCAGCAACTTTAAAAAGTACCCATGTGCAAGAGCCCCTCTTATATAACGTTATATTTTAAACCATATATAACGTCTTTAAAAAAGTATCTACAAGTACAAATTGCAGCTACTTTTGACGGACGGGCTCCACGGAATGTACATGATAGACCATTTATATATTTCATATACAATATTTCATCATAGTTTGTCTCTTCCCTCCATGTTATAGAATAGCTAGCTTTGAGATTAACGACTCGCATAAACACTTAATCACCGTACCGTGTGGTCAACCTTTCTTCATTTGAATTTTAATTAGAATGAGCTTGACATAATGATAATATATGCAGCACGGTTTAAAATTGTCGCTCGCTACTTCAACCGTAATGGGTTCGGTGTGGACTACAACTAATAGTACAGCTTCTAGGTAGCTTCTAGGTAGCAACACCTGCAAGTAATCATTTTATTATGTAAATTCTGACTTGTCAGTGACCTGTCTAAGTTGGCCACACAAGAAATATTTTGCCTATATTATCCATGATATTGTACTAACTAGGCCTATACTTGAATACAAACTTATGTTTTGCATTATGCCATACGATCTCATCAAAGGACCTACGAATTTGTGACGTTTTTTGAAACAATGTGAGATGCTCTGTCGCAAATAAACTTCAATACCAAGAATGTTATACATATCACGATAAAGCTTTCCCCATGTTACATTTTGTCGACTTGTCATTGACGTGAAAAAGATGCCGGCGGTAGGATCGAATGACGAGAAAAACAGCAAGCCAATATACGTTCGGTTTTGTCGCCCCAATAGACCCAAGGGAAAGGACTACTTAAAGAGTTTCTTTTCATTTTCATGCTTGATGGCTGCTGCCGTTTGCTCTCGTTTTTCCGTCGTCCTGAATAAATAAGAGATTCCCTTTTCGCAGTTTATCAAGTTTATCTAGGTAGTAATGGCAAAACAACTTCCAATATCACGTCAGTTTATGTGCCCCTCTTCCTTTTTTACTATCCGAAACTCTCTTTTTTTTTTCTTGCTTTCCCTCTCTCTCAATTTACCGCTTGAAACCTTTCTCCCTTGGAATTGCATTTTCTACTCCTTATCCGCAACCCATCGTCATCATCATGATCATCTTACACAAATTCGAATATACGGTTTACACGACAGGCATCATGTCAAGTGACCTACCATAGTCAAGCTACCAACTACGACGATCTGAGTTTATGCATTCTTTAAACTTAATGCATACTTTTTCAATAACCTTTCCTGTGTAGATTTGGACTGTATATGAGCTGAGTGGCCTGTCGGTACTATTTAGTACATTATATATACCTTCATTGATTACTCTGAATGGAGTATACCAAAGTACTTTGGTACATATACACCCGATTATCAAACAAGAGGAGAAAGCGCAAGAAAACGTTCTATTATGAGCATTCCTGATGTTCTGGTCTGGTCGGGTACAACAATCGCCTTTGTTCATTTTTTATCAATGGTCTATAACAGAGCATTTAGGTTTCGCTTTCTTCTTTTTCTCTCAAGGTAGTAGTAGCAACGACAAAAGTAGTAGAAGCAAAAATTTTATTCCTTATACTGGAGTATACGTGCAATGGCGGAAATGTGCCTTTTTCCTCCCACGCAACCCATTTTTTGGCAGGGGTCCAAAAACCTTCACAGTCAGCCAGTTTTATCATCTGTCACCTCCAGCTGTACCACTACCATGCAAAAATATAAGCGTCTCCAAAGACGTCTGATTTCGATCCTTCTGTTTGAAGTTCTTCTTTCCTATTCTTTCCCCTTCTCTGTGCCATTGTATGGCTCAGGGCAGAGCATGAGAGTACCTATGCATAAGATGCACTACTGCTCAGTACGACAACTAACCACCGAAAAGTGCCAAAGAGAGTACTAGAGAAAGTGAGAGAGAGTAAAGAGCTTCCCCAAAAAAGGGATGCAAAATGAGCTGACTTCCTGTTGTTTTGTTGTTGTTGTTCCTGTGCTCACCATAATAATGATGGGAATTTCTCAACGGCAAATCCACGCAAAAGATTGCCATTTGGCGTGTGAAGTAACGTGAGATGAAAAAAGGAATCCTCATTTTCCTTTTAGGAAAACGCATCAACAAGCGAAACCCCAATGAACTACACCTTGTCGCTGTCGTTATGTAATAAACATAAATATAAAAAGGGAGCATTTTTGTGGTGATGCCACCACTAGCGTACATTATTCACGCAGTTCTTTCTCTCCACAAGGAGATCATCATTTCTTTATATGTAGAAAAATTACTTTCCCTTCAACCTTCTACATTCCGTTTTCGAATTTAAACCGTAAAAAGGCTAACTCACACCACTGCTGCCTTTTCCCTTGTTTATTCATCCGTCCCAGCGTGGCTTTGGTGCAAATATGGATGCATTAAGTTTTACGAGAGGTAAACACAAAGTACCACACAGCTTCTTGGGACTTTTGGTTCATCGTGAGCAAGTTTTCGTTTGACCTTCTGTTCTGTCTGCATTTTTTGCTACAACAACCATATGGTGCAGAGAACATTTTATGCAAATACGTCTAAGCAAATATCAGCACCTAGTTACTATAATATTGCATACCATGTACTCAGTTTCTCGTCCTCTGTTATTATTAAAAGGCTGATTCACAATGCAGCGTCTAAAGTCTAAAATTAAATTTTAACTCCACCTCGTACCCTTGCCAATTACATGGAAAGAGAAAAAACATGACGTGCTCCAGGGACGGTAGAGTGGTTTAATTACTCATAAGATTATTATGACGGCAATGAAAATTTTACGACATTTCCTTTGCTGCCTTTTTCACCCTTCTATTTCACCAAAAATTATACGGGCAAGAGGGCTATAATAATTTTGATCAGTTTGCTAAATCCTGCATAATCAGAAATATTTCATGGATGACGGTGGGGTGACAATGTTGCATATAGCATCCGCCCGGACCAGGATAAAAAAAATGCTCCAAACCGTAAAGGGATGCGTAGGCTTACTACTAAATGCATATATAGCTTGTTGTGAATGTCAGGAATGTTTTAATTAAAATGGAAAATCCTTTCACAGCAAAAAGGGGAACGTAGTGTATGGAATAAAAATATGATTTAGTTAGTGTAAGTGATAACTAAAAACTCTTCAGCGCACATGTTTTCTCTCGAGTAAGTCATAACAAAAGGAGGGAAGATCATGCGGGCAATCGTAAACATGCTTTTTTTATAGTTTTTCACTGATTCCTAGCATTCTTTTTATTCGAGAAGAGAATTCCCCATGTATCTACTTCGTACGGAGTACAGATTTTAGTTTCCACACCATTTCAACTCTCATGGGTGAATTATACGAGAAAAACGGTAAGAAAAATTAGTGAAGGGTCTCATGACATAAACAAATACTTAAATCGTGCTTGCCTCCCCCGCATAAAAATAACTTTAAAGTAAAGAAGAGAATTGAAAGCGATGAAAGGAGATCCGTTTTCTTCATGCCACCAACTTTAAGTACACACTAGTGGTTTAAGGGCCATTACGTCTAAAGTTCTACAAGTAAACGCTATGCATCATCCTACAAAAAGTACATCTTAATACAAGTCGAGCAGCGCGTATTTTTTCATTTTTCAGTACGATTCTCCCTCGCTTGGAGCATGCATGAATGGCAGTGGAGAAAGGAGAGTAAGTAAGGTGCTACTGGGTAAACAAAGATTATGTACTTGAGCTTGTTGAACGGATGCGATTCGAGAATTGAATGTGTATAAAAAAGTGAAGAAGGTGAACTTTTCTGAGGATTATTGGCTGCTTCTGGCTCTATTCCAAGTGTCATTTTCAATCGTACATGGCTCATGGAAAACAAGTGTAGAGAGGAACCGAAAAAGGGCGAAAGAGAGAAAGTCCATTCATAAAAGAGGCAAGGAGTATGACCAGAAAATTCAATAAGTTTGTAGTAAAAAAGAGTAGGGAAATGACGATGCAAGTGTGTAGCTTATTTGTCGTTTGACCTGTTTGTTGGTTTTGGTATATTCAATATTGGTAATGTTATGGCGGTATTACTGCTACCATACTTTCATTCATTATTACAGAAAACCATCTGAAAACTTTTCCCCATTTTGGTCTATGTCTTGTTAGCTAGTGCTACCAAGAAAGCCTATGGCCTATTGCACAATCAAAAGTTCCAGAGAACCCGTTATTCATACACTATGCATCTGTGGTGGTGGTGGTACAGGTTTTTATATGTTTACCCATAAAGATACGCGTTGTGTGATAAGCAAACGGTTTCATGTATGGGACTTTTTAGTTTACTTCTTTGTTTCTGGTGGTGATGCCGCTGCTGCTGTTGATGCAAGATTTTCGTATTACTATTATCATCCAGAGAACCTATGATATTAAGGGACCTATGATATGATATTAAAGAGAGGCCACTATAAAAAAAGGGAAACCGTTGGGCAAGTCAATTGAGACTGCGCTAGGCCATTTTCATGAATGAACTGATCTGGTGTTGTGAGGGGGAGAGGGTGCTTTGATTTCTTATAGTTCCCACAGAAAGACTCGACCTACCTACTTACAGATCCCATTCGATTCTGACTTTGGCACAAATAGCCTGTCGTTATCCATCTCTGGGATTTATTTATGTGGACAAAACTGATCATTCAAGAGCGAAGATCGTAGAACAGTTGTTGTGGAGGTGGTATTGTGGTGCGTTATGTCTAACAGTTTATCTGAAAATGAAAAGCTGGTTGTGGTTGTGGTATTTGCTGAGTTTAATACCCATATGCATTGGTGCCTACCAATATATCAATGTACTTGGCGGGTCTTGCTGATTTAATACGGTGTAGGTGGAAGATTGGATAAAAAAAAGTAGTAGCCTTGTTAAAGTATCTCTCCAGGGTTTTTCTATCAAATCTTCAACCAACTTTACAATCTCCTATCGGGTTCACATCACACCACCACTCATGCCGAAACTGAAACAAAAAACTAAATAAACTCAATGCTAGGTTTTGAGCTGGGTTTACCGAATAGAAGGAAGTAATTTCAAGTCAAAATGAAGCTGGGATACTGATGCATTGCCATGAACCACTTTATCTATCTATTTGCAATTTATGTATGTATCATTTATTCCCAAGACTTTCTTTTTCGTTCTCTCAACAAAATTGAATTGCATTTCATCGCATGTTAGGGTAGTATATTACAGATGTAAATGCATGCTGAAAAGATGAGCATAAACAAGAGCGTGATGAGAAAAACACTAGATTTGTTTATCTGGCTGGTTTTGCCGCGACTACTGATGAGCAAAGTATTTTTACTGCTGCTACTGATGATGATGAAACAGAAAAGCTGCAAGTGGCATTTCCGTTTTTGGTTTATTTTTCACTGTTGTTGTTGCTGTACCAACCGTGTTCATGAAGATCATAGTGGGTGGTTTAAGCTGATAAAAAATTATTTTCCTTTTCTGCTTGTGGTAAAGAAGGTTTATTTTTTCACTCTTACAATTTCCAATGAACTTCCTTTTACAATGGCAGACAGAGCCCACACTCATAAAAACGGTTTATGCTTTTTACACTGACGATATGTTGTTTCATGGTAATCAACTGGGATTTTCTTCACGCTAGTCATTTGTGTGAAAAGCATGAATAATACGAGTACGGACATCCAGTTTATCCAGGCCCAGGATGAGCTGAACCTAGTAATGTTTACTTGCTTCAATTTCTATGATTAAATCATAAAGCCGGAAAAAGTATCGTAGTTGACCATGTGGTTTGGAACTTTGTTGCAAAAAGTTTGCGATGGGATTTCTCTTGTGCACTGCCCTTACTCAAAAAGTCATTACCAATTTTTCACAGACTTTGCCTTTGTAACGATGATGCCCGTCTTTTCCTGTGAAGCGTTGTAGGAAACAGTTCTGGCCTAAAGTAATATACTGCATCTCTTGCAAAATATTAAAGAAGAACATTTTTCCTCTTATGACTGGTCATGCAGCAGCAAATTTGCTTTTATCAAGACATTTGCTAAATCAAGCATTAAGTAGGCACTTCAGCACTTTCCCATGTAAAATCAGCAAAATGCCAAAGTTAATTCCACAACACACACAGCACCACCCTCGTTAAGCCGTCTGCCTAGAGCGAAGCATGGTAGCAACAAAACGTAATTGGGATTAGGAAGGGGATTGTAGCAGCAGCGTCATGCTGAATAATGACCAGAGAACAAGGAAACCGTGTTTTATGTGCTTTCATTCTACTCGCCCACCACCAGCGTTTACTTTTTTAAAAAGAGGGACGACTGTTTGAATTTAGGATTTGAGCACCACGGATTGACCACACACAATGACAAGATATTTCACAGTAACAACAGAAACCAGCGGCAAGTAAAGTAGCATACCAGCGTGAAGGCACGACTCACTTTTCCCCTTTCGATAAAAGATGGATTACTACCCTGTACTTTTATAAGCTCATCTAAACTAACTCGACGTATTGCATATTATGAACAACTAGAGCTTGTTTTACGCTTCGTGAGAAGTCCATTGAAAACATGGACGTGAAATCGCATCCAGGCTCAAAGAAAGCAATCATTATAACTATGTACTTACTACACCACCAGAAGGACGATGCACTTTATTTCATGCATATAGTACTAAATGAGTAGTAACTTTTTTTGCACTTATTCTATACATCATATCATTGTCCGTTTCTTACATTATACTTGATTTGAGTAAACATACATACTACTACATATTATGCGAATATGTAGAAATTGCTTTGAGTATAAATACGTGGTACTGAGTAGATATGTAATATGTTTTTCAAGTTGCGTAGTAGATTCCGAAAAACATGAAGACTCAATGTTGATACTGTTGAGTATGAAGAAAAAGCAGAATAAATGGGCGGAAAGGGGGTTGGTATATGTAAACCATTTAAGCAAATATTATTAGCCATGTGCGAATGTGAAGTTGTTGCTTTCTCCTGGGGCATTTACAAATATTTGTGAATAGATATAGGTTATTGGCTATATCATATAGCCTATATGTATGATAGTCAATACACATAAGCTTGTCAATTTTTTATGATATTATGTTTACGTTTAGGTTTTATGGAGCAAATACGGGATCCAGAAGACAAAAGACCAGTAGTATTTATTTTGTATTTTTTGTTTCCATTATTTCCATGGATTGTTTTAATAGTTTACAAAGCTAAGATACACTTCAAAGTTGAGTAAACACCAGGACGTCAAATACATCAAATAGTTATTTGCTGAGAAATGCTTGACGATACTTGTAGGTATGTTATTTTGTTTTGTTTGCATTTCATGTATCTATCAGTAAGAATAATATAATACATTGTCATTTAGGCCTATCATCCCTACAAATTGTAGTATTTTAGGAACTTAAAGAAATCCAATTACACGTACATTACATGTATAAAGTTTTTAAAGAACTATAGTACTTTTAAGTAAATATTTTAGCATTTATTTTGAAAAATGCATCAAATTTTGTATGCAAATTTGAGAATATATAAGTTAGTACGGTTTTCCGGAGTACAGATGTAGTTAAGAGTTTGAATTAAAATCAAATTATTTTTTAGAATTACGTATGCTGTACACTATGTAACGTGGGCTTGTATGAGGGGGAGTTATACATGCTCATAGTGACATTTGTAGTGTATCGCTTTTCCCAGACACGGTTACTTGAAACCCAAGCCCAAGCAGACTGACCTGACTCACATTCGTAGACAATTGGCTCATTTCCTTTCAAATGATGTCACCACAAGACAAGTGTGCGTATGTACTCACGTTTGGTGAATGAAGGCAAAGCCCACACCATTTCCATTCACAGAACATCCGCTTGGAAAATTCCAAGAAGTTGTAATAATGATACTAGGAAAAATTTAATGATTCTAACAATGCAATTGGTGGATGATACCCATATCCTGATAATGATATAATCGTGATGATGTTAGAAATTAGATCAATTCTGAAAAAATTCAAAAGTTCTATTGCATGAATTCCAAAGAAGAATGTTTTTCAATTTCCTAACTCAGACAGACATGAATGCATATTTTAAATCTGAAAATGCATAGCATTACACCATTAGCACCTTATCATTTCACAAACAATGCTGAAAAATCATAATAATATGATACGTAAACGACAAATCTTTCTGTGGTATTTCCGCTCGAAAAATACTGACTACTGATATACTTCAGTTCTTGTATCAGGAAACAATCAAAAATTAGTATCATCACATGAAAAGAAATATGTAAATTTTTAAATGTTAAACTAGTTAGACAGGAACGGTCACTTATTAAGTTACATTTTGGCTTATTATGCACTAAGACAAGAAAATATTTTTTTAACGATTTAGATCTTCACAAAATTTTATCTATATATTATTAATTTATAAAGGCTGTGGGTACAAAGAAAAGTAATTTTCACTGAAATGGCAGTAAAAGCAGGCGTGCCAAGTGTTTTCAAGAATTTGTCAGCTACTCTGTTTCCAAGAAAACAAAACAACTTCTGGGTTCTGCGTAGTCAAATCAAACCACTTGACAGTTCCATTAATTGAAAGTAAAGGGGCCACTTGCAAAAACTTGATATTATGCAGCCTGTGGTAGTAGATATGCGCCTCGGTTTTTCTTTCAGGTTTTTATCAAGAAATGTTAGACGCTTCTTTTCCTACTTTCACTTTATTGAATTACCACTAGCTTCTTTTAAGACAACTAGAAGGCCGAAAAGAGCGACGTAAAACATATGAAGAGAATTAATGCGCATATAAAGAGCATCAGTTACATCAACTTATATAAAATCGTGATACTAAAAATATTAACATATTTAGCGTTCGTTGTATCCATTTTCAGGCAAATTAAATTTACAACTGGTATTATGCACAAATCGTGATTGCTCCATTAGGCGTGTGCTAAAAACGAGAGAAGAATTTTATGGAAACTTTTCGTTCCACTACTACTTCAGCATTATATCGGATTTTGTCTTCATCATCGTTATCATCTGATCTACCAACTTAACGTAATGGAATAGGAAACAGGACCAGATACAGCCTGGGAAAGCGCCCACAAATTTAGCGTGAAATTCAAGAAAATTAAATTATTTTATATTCTCAAGTATGCATCCTTCCAAGGAATCACCACTCAGCATCACCAGTCGTCGTGTTACATCTTTGATGAAGTTAAATCTACTTTAGAAACCAGTGTGTGTATATTTACCACGAAGCCCACAACAGCATTTTACTGCGGGGTGTTGCGAGAGCATAGATTCGGTTTGAGACTACTGATTCAAAACTGCTATAATTTTCTTGTGTGAAAAGTGGCAGCATCTACATCGTAGTACCAGAGCACACTTCCTCTTATAATATGTTCTCCCATCAACTGAAACCGCATTATCATCACGGACATAATGTCGTCATCTTGAATGAAATTCGTGTGAAATATGAATAGTCTCGGGGAGTAAATGACTTTCGTTTTTTCCTCATATTCACTCTTCACACGAGTCAAGTACCTAGATCTCACATCACACCAGCCCATACTACTAATAATAATAAACAAGTGGTGGCTCTGAGAGTGATAAATGCTAGTATTAAAACGAATCCAGGGGCAAGCTTCTTTTCCCGAACAAGAATAATGACCATCCATGTGACGGGGTAATCATGGACGACGAAGATAACCCAATGTTTCTGCCAAAATAAGTGACACATACAAAAAACTTTTCTCCCAAAGTATCATTCAAAATATTGACTGGAGAGTAATTGGTTTCTGCTGCTACTCTATGGGTGATCGATGCCAGCAGCACTTGTTACAACAAAGACGTCAGGGGAAATAAAGAGTCCCCTCAGCTCTCATTCGTTCTCATTCTCTCTGTTGGGGAGCGGGAGCAACCAAGAATGTGTAGGAGTGGAGGAGGAAACACCACGTAGCATAAAAATTGACAATGTCGGACGTCATGTTTGGAACGTTACAGAGGAAATACAAAAGGATGGATGTATTTTTTCATGTAGAAAAGGGAAAATAAGCATGCAAAGTGGTTTTTCATTGTGACACGGATTTTGCACAACAGAGGAATTCATCCATTCATTAACAATGATAAATACTCTCTTGTAAGGGAGAAGCGCGCGTGTTTATGCTCTGATGTGATTCACTAATGACATTAGTGCGTTGTGCCCTACATTGGATAACGCCATGACAGAATAAATATGCTACAAAAATAATAATACAATAACCAACATCTTTTTACTGGCAATATTTTGCATGGCAAAAAATTGTATTGTGCCCGTAAAGCTCTTAGATGAATTAATTAGCCGAGAAATTCGCCCTTTATACTTACGTACTTAAAGGAAAGTTGGTGTTTTATTCTCCTCTCAGCCACAATTTGTTTTATGGTTCCCTCAGAAAATTCCTTTGGATCCAACTTTTCTTTGTTGTGTGCTTATATGAAAAAAGAAGTTTATTCTGTTTGAAAAATTGAGTTTATGAAGGCATGAGTGGTTTCTTCAAAGGATAAAAACAGTGGATAAATAAGAACATGGTGGAAACAAAAGAGAGCAAAGCAGTTTAGTCATTTAGAGCTTATTGACTGTCATATTATACTTGTTGTATATATATACACACAAACACACATCAAATTTGATTGAAAAATGTTCAGATCAAGCGGAATACACAAAGTGTCTTAAACAACTCAAATTATTATTCTATTTTTAAACTATTCTGGTTTCAAAGAAAATGAGAGGATCACTTGAAAATAAAATGTTCCATAATATTCGAAATCAATACAAGATACACGATGATCTCTGGTCTTTGAAGTTTTTAACCATAACGTATGCTTTATTGCTGTCTTAGTCAAGAAGGGATACAGTGTTGATTATCATAAAATCATTAATTTCCCGTACATTTATGCATTGTTCTTTTCAACAAACTCCATGAATTCGATGCATTTGCACGATTAGGAAGACAGACGGACGTACTAAGCTGACAAATGACTCGTCAGAGTTATCTCTGTTTATATACACAATAAAAACATATATGATTTACGGAGAATTGCCCTGATCATATCGCTTCATGGATCAAAATGCAATCGCTTGAGAAAATGCTTCTGGTAGTCTGGTACGCGTTTTCATAACAGCTTTCAAATGCGGGCCACATGCAGAAAACTTAAAGTGATCAAATTGTTTCTCTGATTTCCCCAGTACGACGGCAACCCTATAGTCATCATGCAGCAGTATTGCTTTCCCACAAGATCTGCTACTGATATCATGCCAAAATAAGTTTTTAAAATGTACCTACATGCATTTTCCACCAGGAAAGGAATTCATCTTAAATAACGCGACTACGTATGCATTTTTATATTTGAGCACCCATCGCTTTCAAAAAGCCTACAGGGAACAAGTCAGCCACTGCTTGAGGTGGTATTTTTTTCTTAGCTTTACAGAATAACTCTTAAACTTCAAAGGCATTTTACTCGTTTTTGCTCCTTTTTACTTTAGTGAAAGGCGAAGACAAGCAAAGGTAGACAGCTTGCTCAAACCTCAACCGAAGGTTCCCTTTCCCCATTTCCAGTCTCACAAAATTACTGAATAAACCTTTTTTGTGGCGGTGAAGGCACGAAGAAAAGTAGTTTGTGTGCGAAAAGGAAAAAGAAATATTGCCTATCAGTCGGTCTGTGGGTCTATTGCCGTCCCAAAACCCAGAGAGTTCCCTTATAGTATGCCTTTGTATTTTTCTTCCTTCCATATTTCTTACGAACCTCAGGTTTGTGCACTGTGAAAAATATCCTATATGGGTACGTCCCAGCAAAATCTTTTATAGCAGAAGTAGCAGTAGGGATAGTAAAAAAAAGTAGCCCCGTTGCTGCTGGGATGCCTCTTTTACTACTGCTTGCTGGTGAAGGTGCCGATGATGATCATGATGATTGCGTGGGTGTCTGTGGCAGCCAATCCTACCAGCTTTTCTAGCAACTTTCTCTTCGTCCGCGCTCACTACCGCTGCTTTTGCTGCTCAGTGCTCTCCTCTTCTAGCTACTAGCTTTTCACTGCTAGCTCGCATACAAAGTTTTTATATGGTCTATGCAGCATTATATCTACGATAGACCTTTCATTCATTGCCTCACTCGCTCTCAGTCCGCCACTGTGAGATGTTCTGCTGGATGGAGAAAATGCTGCTGCGGAGGACCACGTTATGCGCTTTGGCTTACCTTATACGATGTAGCGTGCTGTTAGAAAAGTACATGATATTGTAAACCACTTGATGTGCAGCACGACTAATGTCCACAGTCATTATTTCCATTTTATATTAAACACATTTTCATGGAAAGCTTGGATACCAAACTATTACTGCATGAGAGAATGAGATGGGAAAAGAAGTTGTGGGTGTAGAATTTATTATTAAATAAATTAGTGTTCTCATCTAAATATCATTGTTCCAAGCATTTTCATCTTCAACTAACATCATTAGCAGAGCTGATTATTGCTGATTTGCGAGTGTGACTCACCACAATAAAGTCAGTCTACCGCAAAACAATTTGTTAGATAAAAATATAATACCGTGAAAAAAACGGAATTACAGAGTTTGACTAAATGACAAGTTATGCTGTAGAACTATATTAAAACAAGCGGGAGTCCTTATGCATGCTGATTCCAAACTTTGTTAATTGATAATAAAAACTCACGTGCTATGCATACATATTACTCAAATAATTTTACATTCAGCATACCATTGGGACGACAAATTTGATCCTACAAAGCCCTCACTGATCCATCTCCAAAGTAGCAAGCAACTTGTTCGATTTTTCCTCAATGAAACTGGTGGCATGAAGCAAACTAGCATTCAGTCACACTTTACGGCCTTTATTTTGAACGGAGAGCAAACTATTTCTATTCATCCTGAGCCGAGCAAGTATAATAATATTTCTAGCTATGCCATGTCAGCGGAATACGTTATTATGTATTTTGGAGTCCGGCTTTAGTTCCGTGAAACTTGACGACTGCACAAGAATACTTGTCCTCTGTTTCAAGATCTTTGTCTGCCTTTCTATTGCAAATATCGAGGGCTTAATCAGTCACAGCTTCTTGCTCCCACTCTAAGAACACTCTTGAAAAGTTTGAGCCCAGTGCTGCTATTACTAGTCTGTCTGCTGGAAACACTTCCACTTGCTTTCTTAGAATTTTCGCGTGCACTTCTGAAGATGAGAGCAGAACTCTTGAATGCTCTTCATGCAAGCCATTTCCGTCACATTGTTTTCCTATGATTTTCTCTGTGTGTGATACAAAGGAAGGAAATTTATTACACAATACTAATATGTTTCTGCAACCCTAATTTGATCGGCCGGCCATACAAACTTTGCCACTTGGCAAGTATTGGGCGTTGCATAGAATAAAAACATTGAATGCTTTCAATATGCCTTGCAAAGCTTTCCTTGAAACTTATTAACTTTTGTACGCGTCATTGTTTTCTCTGTATATCATGAGCACATTTTTTTGAGAAATTGAGAAGCATAAACTTAATCAATGTAAATTACATGGAAAAGCTGTGTACAATATGTTTGCATGCCCATTTGTAAAGAAAAACAAATATTTTTTTGTGTTTCCGCTTCTCCCACGCCCATGCGGCTTATTTCCTTGTTCTGCATTCCATTTCCTGCTTTCTCTACTATTTCAAAAATTCGATGCCTTTCATGGCGTCATTTTCATGTGATGCAGCCTTGACACAGCAAATAAATAGCTATAGCATTTATGGCAAACTCTTCCCAGACGCACTCTCAGGAATCGAGTTTTTCAGGAAATTCTTACAACCCATATGAAACTATAGAAAAGGGAATTAAAGTATGAGCAATCAAAATCAGTAATGAGATAATTGTCATTACAAAACGCGTCCAATTTCTATGCAAAAAAGAATTTGAGAGAAACCCTCATTATATAAAGCTCGTACTTAAATAACTCGTAAATAACTTGAGAACTCATATTATTTAACAAATATATCAAACACATTCGGCCTTGTGGACTGAGGACTGAAACACGACACTACTAATGGTCCACTAACATGATGATGATAATCCAAATAGTATGTAAAAATGATGGAAAGCCTAATAGTACCTTGTTCCATTTTGAGATCAGCATGATCATCTCAAAAGGACCAAGCAGAGTCTTAAGACCAACCTTCAAGTTTAGTAAAGTGAAGGTCTAAAAAGCTTAAAAAAAGAAGACGCTTAAGGGAACAAATATAGGCGACAACAAGTAACAAACCTTTTTGAACATTGTTCCTTCATCTGAATGAAGCAGCTTTGCTCCCACACGTCTTTACACATGCATACGTACACGTAAAAAACGGCTTAAGCACTTTTCTCGAGTAACGAGCGAAAAAGGAAAAAAGCATCATTTGACTTTTAGTCCATTTTCCACTTTTAATACAGCTCCAGCAATTTCTCTCGTCTCTTTGTCTGTACTTACAACGGTAGTATAGCCTTTCTGTCTGAAATTCCCACATACAACATGCTTTTTTCTCTACTGGAGCATTGTTGAGTTGTTGTTTTTGCTTCTGTTGCTGCTTTTATTGTTACTTTTCTCATTCTTTTCTCTCTTGGCCATTATGCTTGCACACAGCAGCAGGAGGACGGAAAAGAAACAAAAGAAAACACTCACAACTCAATGAGAGGATAAAATGTGAAGAACAAAAAATCGTATGGAAAGCCTCAAGATATGCTCATATCCACCGTTATCCAAGAAAACAAAGTAAGAAAAAGGGTTTTCCTGCCATTTCTTTTCAGAGAAAACTAGCATGAAAAAGCGTTAGCCACACACTACTTTTAAGTGTATATGTCATGTGCTGGATACAACTAGCAAGGAAAGCAAAACGAGAGAAAGAGACCTTTGCAAAAAGGAAAAATCCCCAACAGCCAGAGCAAAAGGGAACACTCGGAATATAGACAACATAGTAGCAAAGCAATGTGCAATGGAACAAGTAAAAAAGCCTGGAGTGAGCCTGAAACACATTAAAAGCTACAGGACCGTCCAACTTCTGGTTCAGTGTTACACGCCCCGTACTCTAGTCAACAACTGCGATTTCTTCTCCCCATAAAGAAACACACAACCTCATCATCATATCACGAGGAGTAGAGAGACGTAGTAATTTTTTTGTATATATAGACGTGAAGCATCCACTCGAAAGCTCACACTCTGGCACACATTCTAATAAAACGTTATTTTACTTGCACACGAGTCTGCTGTGTATAAACGTACGTGTTGGTGAGAAGAGGAGAAAACAGAGGAATAGTCCATTTTACCCCAAACACACACTCTTGCCAGTTTTCATTCATTTCTTGGTTCGCTATTCAGTCTCTGAAAGAGAGAACCTGTTGTCAACCTTTAGGCTCCAGTCGTCATCCATTTCTTTTTTCGTTTTCTCTCATCGTCTCGAGATCGTGATCGTGTCAAGCTAGAAGGAAGGAAAAGAAGGGAAAAAAGAGGAGAGAAAAAAAGGAACAAGTCTTTCAAATAGAAGAAGCAAAAGTTCCATTCACTGCACAGATATATTATACACATTGTTACTATGACTCCCTCTTCAACTTTTCTTTATTGAAAAAAAAAACTGAATAGATAGTGAGAAATAAAGAGAAATAGAGAAGACACTTCAGCTTCAATTCCTTCAATTCTTCGTCATTGTTACAAATTTTCCTTATTCTCAAGCAAAAGAAGAAAGGTTTCACGTTCCCCTTTTTCTAGATGAATAGAAAAACCTGACTGATGTGTGGGGAAATGAACACAACACTAATACATTTCACAAATGAAGAGGAAGTCAAGTAAATACACACAAGGGGAAAACCCGTTGCAAAAGATCAGGATCAGGTTAGACTTTGTAATAGGAGGAAGCAGTAATGTAAAATGAAAACAGGTACTAAATTGACACAATAATAACAAACATTTGCATAATATTGTACTTCAAGGATTATCCAATTTGCCTACGCAAAAGTATCAATCTGCAAACTTGTTGGTTGACAATACAACAAAACTTATCCAACCCAGTGATATGGATTCTTTTCCAAAATTTCGAATCTTTATGATATTTGCATGAGAGTAATAATACAAGTCAATAGTCGTAATAATACTAGCTAATCAGTAAACCGAATTCTCGTACGGAGATATTCTAACTAGAGCCAAGAAAAAACGGACAGCATCTTAGTTGGAGAACAAGTACAATCATTTTTTGAGATAAACAGAGCAGTGGCCACTATACGACCGGAGGTTTATCTTTGGGGAAAGGTAAGATTTTCTTTTTTTGATTGTACCTATTCAAAGATTTCATTCAAGCTTTACAAGTCAGGCATGCTTATGTTGAGGTGCAGGTGGCAACAGGAAATTACATGCATTCACTGTATAATTCCGCTTTTATAATACTTCTCTTTCCTGACAACATAAAAAGCAATTGTTATGCTGGCATTGCATCTGTTGGCAGCAACTTTTCACTTTAGAACAACGGTAGTAGTTTCTCTAGAGAGAACGGGGGATGTGTTAAAGGAAAAACAGAGAGAATAAAATGATTAGTACACGCCAACACACAAACATAGAACGGCCGTTTTTGTCATTGAAACAATCACGTGCTAGTGTATAAATAAAGGAAACAAAGTCAGCGGTCCGTGTAGGTGTGTGCCATTATGAGACATGCTGTTGCATCAAGTAAAACGGAACGCGACATTTTTAGAGCTTGTGCCTTGTGCTCTTTCCAGGAGCATGGCATTGTTGGCGAACGTGAGTAAAGACTAATAGTGGATTGTAGTGGCAACAAAACGTATCGTTGCCCATAATGAGCATTACAACTACTACATGATCGTCATCACGGTCGTCATAAGAATGGGAAGACATTGTTATTACGTACGTTATGCTATTTTACACCGACTAACATAACATACACACTCGTACATGGGTAGATAATGAAACAAGGAGCGCTGGATAATATGAGACACAGGGAGGGAGAGAAAGCTATTAAGAAAGTTTGCTGACAAAATTTGCAAAAGAATGAATGAAGGAGGGCGAGAAGTGTTCGTTCGTACCAGTTAGATGCATAAAATGCTTCATTCTTCATTGTATGTGTTTTCTGTTGCTGCAACTCAAAGTAGCAAGTGTGAGTAAGCTAGCTTTACTTTTTATTGCGAAACTTTGCTGCTGAAAATGTTTCGGTGCTACTATATTGGTGGCGATGATGACATTGCTGCTCCTATTACATGTACTTGAATTCTTTGTAATTGAAACGTAAGTTTGTTGACAACAAGCCGCATTCCAAATTCCAAAACAGCAAAAGAGGAAAGAAAAAGCAGTAATTTACTCGCGTTTTTTACTTTTTCCATAAAAGTCCCATTTCGGGACACGAAGATAGCTACCAGGCCGTTTTATACAACAGCACATTATACTAATATTAACGATGATATAAAATTATATTGGAACATTGATTTAATCAATCAAGCGACTGAGAAAGGGGAAAGAACAGTAGAAGTCAAATGGTGAAATCCAACACCACTGCGCTTATTTGTACCGTACGACCAAGTTTAGATCTAAGTTGAGTGAGGCTCATCGGAAATTCAGTTCGTAGAAAGGTAGCGAGGTGATATGCGAGGAATGCATTTTTCAGCGAAAACTCCCTTCTCATATTATGATGATCAAGTCTAATGTAATGCGCTGTTTTGGACATATATTAAATTATTTTTAGCATGAATCCTGGCACAAGTTTCAAGAAAAATCAACAAGTTTGTCTGGGTGCGCATATGAAACCTATCATGTCACAAGACAAAAAATAAATTAATAGTTTATGAAAGAAAAGTTTCGCTATTTTCCTTCCCCCTTTCAAAGTTTGTTCTCTGAGTAAACTCGCTAGACGATAAAAAAGAGCAAATTAGAAAGGTACTTCATCATATTAGTACTGCATTGGAAAAAGCTATGAGGCTTCATCTTTGAAAACGAAATGATTTTTTGATGAAGGCACATAACTAAACACCCCCACACCACGGGACAAAGAAAAGTTATCAATGCTACCGGGAATCTAAATCTTAGTCAGTCACTCAAACTTCAAAAAAATAGTTCAAAAACCTTGCAGGTATGTTCCTGAACAAGCCAATATCCGGGAAAAGGAATGTTCCAGGGAATGTTAAGTCATTAATGCATTGGCTTTAAAGGCTTTGAATTACTCCCTGTAAAAGAAAAAGGGAAAGGTCACCCACGCCTGCGTACCCTAAGAATTTAAGAGAATACATTTTGCAGGGAAAATTACAAAGTAACTTGGGCGAATGCCTTAACCACAGGGATCTTGACATTTTCCCTAAATATGCCAACCATGTAAATTCTTTTCGGTGTAGACCACATGTACATTTCTTGCATTGTGCAGCAATTTTATGTACGCTACAGCATAGAGTTGTGAAAGTTGTTGAATGTTTTGTATGAAATTCCTGGAAAATGTAGGTTAACATTTCTCCTGCATTATACCTGGGGCAATTCTAGAATAGCAACATTACTAATGGAAGTACTGCTATTTTAAGGTTCACTTGATCTGTTGTAAAACATTAGGGGATGAGCTAGAGTATGGGACCTAGCTCAACTAGCTCAACTAGTGACAATATAGTTTATAGCTGTAGGAAACGAAGTAGTTGTAAACTATAACCCCGCTACTTTAGCCTTCTCAATACTAAAAATAAGTTGATCCTTACTTCCGGTTTAATGGGACATAATATTGGCCTTAGTATTGGAGCGTTATGACTTCATGAAAGCACGTTTAATGGGAAATAAAAAAGTTGTGGGTCTGGGTTATGGATGTTTACTTGAGGATAGTATTTCCGGATAAGTTGCACAATTATTTGTACGTAAGAGAGCAATTTTCCCTTTGGGCAAGTTCATATGTTGTTGACTTTCCTCACGGTGGAACAAGGGTTGTGTACTCAAAGCAAAGCTTGACAATAGGAAAATGAGTCGCTGTGAGTTTCTATATGCTCCATACTGAAGTCAGTAGTTTTCTTATAGGAGTCATAACTCTTACTCCTAATCAAAATCAACGTGCCACTACCAGTCATATACCTACAACTGATGTTGTCATTCACCAAAAAGTTATTGCTTGCACGCTGCAAATTTTCCTGCCTCAAAATTCAGAGGCACTTGATACAATAATTTCATTTACCTTTCTCCATTACAATTATTATTTCCCTTATCACCTCGCTGAGTTCTGTATCGCGGAGAAAGAGAGAGCTAATTTATCTCTTCATTGCATTACCCCGGCAGAAGTTTCCAGCGTGCGCCTCCACCTCTGCAATAAAGGTACAGCGATAGTAAAGTGGCTGGTCCGCTGATATGCATAAATACATATTTAAGTCAACATAGGAAAATGCTCTTCTTTCTCCTACCATGATTTCATTTCATCGCAACTAAATAAGGATTCGCTTTTGTGCTCAGCATTTCAAAGGGAAGGGAACAAACAGAGTTTTTGCTGAAGCTGGAGCTGGTTGTGGAGAGTGTGCGAGAAGCGAGAGTAAGTGAATTAAATTTGAATGCTTGCCAGTCATCGCCAGATTTACCGTGTCGTTTCATTCATTATTCAACAGCGCTGAAACTATAATGGTAACTTTAGCCTCACTGCTCTCTCATCAGCCACAACCGAGAGTAAAACGAAACAAAGTAGCTAGTTACGGTGGCAAGATATATCTTTATTTTTAGCCGTTGTACATGATAAATACTTTGGAGTTCTCTACTAGGTATTCATTTATCGTGTCCTGTAACATCAGCCACTCATGTTTGGTATTCCCTTTTAAAATCCAGACTATCGAACCTTGCATCTTAATCGTAGTTAGCACACGACTGACTTTTGGCTACCTACATCCCTAACCCCCTGCGGCTAATGAGTCAAGACCTTACACAGTTTACAAAATCCAATATTATCCCATCTATGTACATCATAATGTTATAATGTAGTTACGTATGCGAGCTACATGTCGAGTAAATGAAGTAGAAAAGCCAATCCAAGTTGCTATCGTAGTGTGTAATTGTTCTTGTGTGCTTGAACTTTGGAATGGGGCAACCTGATACAATAACTTCCCCGTCTTCTGAACATTCCTAGAAAACACTCATACGGCGACGTAAGCTCGTGTGTTTGTACCTGTGCTTGCAACATTTATAAATACACAGAAACGAAAAAGTTTTAATGTGACATGAACTCTGTAGTAGAAACAATGGTAGTAGAAGCAAAGAAGCGTGTGTAGGTTTTTGCTGATTGTAATAAGCTAGCTGCTTAATTAATTTTAACTGCTAATTAGTAATTATTATAACCATAATAAACTTTCTATGGCTGACATACTTTTTGCCGTGGTTTCCCAACTACCGACAATGATCCGATATTTTATGCGGTTTCCCTTTTCCGAGAAATGTGCATAGTATTGATTAGAAGAATGACTAACCCTAACGGAGCTCCGATTGTGAAATTATTATACATGTTCATGAATCAGGATGTTGACAATAGCAACGTACCGTGTAGCCTGCCTTACTCAAGAAGGTATAAATAAATAAGCTTGAGTAAATATAGATGACAGAGAAAGAGCGACAAACACAATTTTCTATTTTTGGGGTCCAAGGGAATAGGAATATTCAGGGGTAGAAACAACGTTTATTGAGCATTAGTAGACGAATGTTTCTTTCAACAAGCATAGTGCGTATAACATGCAAATATTTGAGGGTATGAGTGATGGTAGTACTTTTATGTGAGTGACACGACAGTAGCAGCATCATCGAAAGTAAATAAATTTTGTCAAAACAGCATAAATGTTGTTCAGGATGTTGAAAAGTAAACAGCAAATACTAAATATCACAGCAAACAAACTAGGGAAACAGCATTAATATTTGGTATAAAATTTCTGTGAAACTGACTGGTTGATGTACGCAAAATTCCGTGATTCCATCCAATTTTGAAGTAGCGTGGGAAATATTAATTTCCATTTAGCGCCCACTGAATTACGTTTCCAAAATTAATTATTTCTAAAAGAATCATAGGATTCATTGTAATCAACGCTGTTTTGAGCTACTAGCAACACTTTTACCGCTGCACGTAACAAATATAGGACGTAACAATAATAAGGCAAACGGACGAGTTATAAATGATTTAGTACGCGGAAATAAAATGCCATTGTTGTGGAGTACAGTGGAAGAGCACGTTTTACGTAGGCATGCTACACATACTGACGAGGCCGTATAAATTATAAGCTTTATTAGCTGGACATATCTGGTAATGTCTAGATATGCCTAGTTGCCTGGTGCTGAATCTAACTTTCCGTATAACAGCTAAACAGAAGAGTCGAAGAACAAGTACACTCTGATCAATATGTACCTTTAATTCCAGTTCCTGAGTTTCATTGTTTGAGTTTTAGGAAAGAAGTTTGCTAAAACTAACGCTAACGCTAATTATATTTGAAAAAATAAGTTTGGTAGAATTGCTAGAAAAACCCGTACAAGCGGGAAATACCAAATGTAACATATGTACAGTTGACTGTCCTTATAATCATAACAGCCAAATGCGATGTAATGTACCTATAGATTCGCGTGGGTCGAAAAATTTAAAGAATGCATACTACCCATCCTACATGAAAGATCGCTTTGGTTATTAAATTCTTATAACCTTCATTCAAACCTACACAGAGAATTTTATCCTCCATACCAACTTGTTTTTTAGAAGATTCTCTGAATTTTTATGGCTGCCACAATAGAAAAATCTGCTGGTGGCGGCACCATTGTATTTTTGCATCATAGTGACATGTAGTGAGGCGGCCCTCCTTCATGAAAGATTGTCGAAGATATCAGACTTTTTCAAAATTAGCGACGGTGTGATTGAAGGATCTTGATTTATACAAAATAGCTTCTAAGAGTCTTTTGAAAAACTCAAGTCACCAAAAAGTATTTTATTTCACATTTAAAATTTCTCACCAAAATCACAATGCGCAGAGTTTCAACATATAAAATAATGCTACCTCTTCGAGAACGCTCTGTGCTTTTTACAATTCCCCTTTTTATTTAGTTTGACGACATTGACACTTTTCCCTTTTCCCACATCGACCTTCATCTGTGCCACTCTTGGTACAATCAGATCCTGTTTCCACTGTCAGTTTGAGTATACATGTTTACATTTCCAGAAGAAGAATCGGATACTGTCTCAAGGAGTGAAGAGGTATTAGCTGTACCATTATTGAGTAACATCAGAGAGGAATCAGGAATGTGGTAGATAGATGTTCAATACGAGCAGACAAACGTTTCAAATATCAAATAGGTATATGCATCCCGTAATATCTTTCACGTAGACGTAGGAGGATAACATGCTGTACAGCAGTGAAAATGACACACTCAATTTTTGTCTTTGAAACCTAACGCAACATGATGAAGGTACTTTCCATTTGCAACCAGGCCATAAACTCAGAGCAAAAAGGTCGGTCACTCTTTTGTTGGCCGATAAAAAGTTAAAAACTGTGCAGGCGGCAAAGAGGCGTTAAAAAATAAACAACAACCCTTCGTTTTGTCGCCTCAAAAAAGGACAATGCTTTGATCTTAGGCATTTGAAAGTTGCTGCAAATACACACACATGCACATACGAAGCGCAAAGAGTTTGGGGGAATGTGTAAATATTGACAGAAAAAAATGAACGAAGGATGGAGAAAGCAAATGTACATATCAAAGAGTAAATATTGAACTGAAATGATAAGAACGATGAATGTTGGCTTTGGCACCCCTTTTGTTCTGCTTGGCACTCAAATTTCCAATTTAAGAACCAAGTGAACCTGGAAAAGGCAAAGTAATTACTACACTACAACATTGCCTGATTTCCTTACAATCTCACATTATCCATTTAACTGCTCGTCTAAACACCTTTGAAAGTCTATGACGTTTTCTATTTCATTCAGCACGAAGAAATGGAGCATTGTTTCTATAAAAAGGAAGGAGTAATGGTGGCATAAATATTTAGTGCACGCCATGTGCTATAAAGTATAAAAGAGCAACATGTGAAAACGTCCCAGTGAATACTTTGACACCTTTTCCTGGGAGTAGTAAAACTCGAAACATGTAGTATGTCTGAGAGAAAAAGGTAAAGTGAGGTAGTGGCGAATAAGAATCCTGCTTTTTTCGTGGAAGAAAGTCGAACAATGGAACCTATTGAATCGAACATCTTGTCACCCCAATAGGCAAACATCACCATAGTAATAATAGTAATAGAAGAAGGATGCATAAATACTTGGGAAAATGGTGGTGGATGACGTAATTCTTGCTGGATGGATGGGTTAGATACGCCACATCATCATCATAATGTTTGCAAGTTGCAGATATTTCCTTTGTTCATTGGGCTTGTAGAGTTCAGGGCAAGAAGAAATCGGAAACCCTTTGAAATCTCGGAGAAAGAAGGAGACTGAAGCGAGTGTATGTGAACCTCGCACTCTCTCTCTCCCTCCATTCTCCCTACACAGCCCTTACAATGTAAACTTTAAGGCATCTTTTTTCATGACCTTATAAAATATTGATTTTAAACAGCACGTGTCATTACCAAAATTGTCTTCCTTTCCCGTTGTTATTTTTGTCAGCTATAAAAATTGTATTGTACATAGCGCCTATAAAGGGAATGAAGATTTGTATTTGAGAAAGTCTTTATTTATTTGATTTCTTTTGCCAAGTGCCTATCTGCAGCATTTTATTGTCTACTAGTCTTGCTAATAATATCACAATATTTCACAAAAGTTGCCGCAAACATTGATGGCAAGAAAGGGATAACAAAATCTGCGAGTTTTATTGACGTGCATGTCCTTTTCCCTTTATCACTTTTTCATCCGAATGAAACAAAGAAACAAATTTATTGAAAACTTTGTTGGAAGAGGCTAAAGAGACGACAACAAGCTCGCTCATGTGGGCTGAGAAAAGTTGATAAATAGTTGTTGTAGCGAAAATGTTTGTAAGAGGCGGGGGAGGAGATATCCGTGTTCTTTCTAGACAAGGAGTAAGTCTAGGCAAATTCCCGGAACAAGATGCTCTGCTTAGAAAAGCCAAGAAAACATGGATGTTTGATGATAAGGGAAAAAGACATGAGTAACAATAGAAATATCATCTTTCAAAGCAATAAAGCCCCAATTTGAAATACTATTTGGAATTTCAAGAACCCAACAAGCAAACTAGCGACTCCAAGAAAAATATGAATAGAAACTCAATCTGTCTTTAACGAATTCTGCTAAAATTACTTTTGTCAGTATGTGTAGTAATGGGGCGCTATAAGATTGCCAAAAATATTAATACAACCTCAGAAATAAAATACTTTTGCCTTGTAACATGTGCGTTTTGTCACTGGAGTTGTTATGTAACTAGTAAGTGTGTGCATGGGAAAGTCATTCAACTGAACACTTAAGATACATATAGTGGCAAGTGGCAACAGCAAAGGTTCACTCAGGTAATCTATAGCTAGCAATTTTCCTTTGAAGCTGAGAAATCACGTATCCATATAAAAACGTGGAATTATATTATACACGTGATAAGTTATATTCTTGCGAAACATTGCTCCTTTGTGAAAGAATTGTCGCATTTTGTGCCATAATTCAAGATTCCCAGGTTACTATCAAAGCAAAAGCTAAAAAGTAAAGGAGTTGTAGTTGCAAATGGAATGAGAGAAATGTAGGGATTTCATTCACACGGATTTCTCACGCTCCATGAGAGTCAGCTAGGGTTACAAAGTTAACAGTCAAAGCGTATTACAAAGCACGGCATTATAATAGGAGTTTTCCCTCGTGAAAGTAGACAAGACAAACGGCAGTGGCACTGGTGATAGTTATTATGACAAAAATACTACATGGTACTCTTAAATTGCTCCTGTATTTACCAACATAGTTTATATACCCTCAGCAAAACTGCAGAAGTCAAGAGAAAATTGAGTCAACAGAGGAAAAACTGCTGTATCCACCTGTTTCCGTGCTCATCTTGCGTTTCTTTGACTACTATTAAACCAATTTATGTGTCGCTCTTTTAGTTACACATTATGGCTTCTTTAGATGATGATTATTATTTTAATGGTGTAAGAAAAAATAATAATAAGATTCTACACGAACACCCACGCCACCTTCATATGACTAAATATTCATTTGAATGCATGTCTGTATGTGGGGCAGAGTGCGAGTGTTCTCACTTCCAGTTATGCAAAATATTTTCTCTACTCCTTTTCTATTAGTAGAAGGCTGCTTCCAGGAAGCGCTTCTATGTAACTGTTTACTGGCGCGAGACTAGGATTGTGTTTTATGCTCACGCGAGCTTGAAGATCTCATAGTATTAGCAAGAAACCACACATATAATAGCAGTTTGTCGTATCATGTATAATTTAATTTGCAAAATAGTAACGACAGGCTTTTGCGATATCTTTTTCATGTCAGCATTTCGCTCCCCGCAAATGAGACACAAAAGCAATGCGGTACGACAAGTGAGCAATGCAGATTTTTCGAACTTTAAACTTTTACAGACAGCTAACAAATGAAATTAGGCAGAGTTTGTCATTTTTTCAATAGCTGATTGACTACTGACTGGTCAGCATGTTTTTTGACACTATTTGGGCTTGTTCCCTTGATGTTCTTTGCGATGAAAGCATAGAAAGTTTTGAGCATTTTATATGTATCCGAGCAATTTTCCATAAAATCAGCTTGCAAAAATATTAACATTGTTAAATTTTAGTTAGAAAGAGTGTCAACCAAGAGTTTATAAAAATGACTAAATTCTGTGCGTCAATAAAAGCGTCAGTCCTCTAAGTATGCACTAAACTGTGGTTGACAATAAGAAAATCAGCGGAATATAAAGAGGAGCTGGCGGATCTGGTTTGATTTTCTGAATAAAAGAAGACAAGATTGTTGACGTGGTTTCATTAAGAGTTTTTGGACGAGTTAAATATTGCTGACTCTTGTCTTTTGTTGATGAGAAGAGTCTGTAGTTTGCCTACGACAATCTCAGATATATAACAGTTTTTCTTGGGTATTATCCACAGCCTGGCACCCCGCATCATCGCTCCGTGCAACTCATTTACTTTATAATTATCGCGAGGTATCAATGAAAGCGAAAAGATGGTTTTGGGTGAGCGAGCAGCTCACACAGGGCTTCCATCGGGTGGCAATTGAGGTGTGAGAACAGAGGCATGCCGACCGAAAAAGAGAATGAAACGGAGGGTTGGAGCAAAAGCAAGAGAGGAAACACTGAAAGGAAAAGACTGTATTTGGTTAATTAAGGGCATCCTATTTTTAAGTCGTTTGAAGAATCAGTTGGATCTCATTAATTACTGCTAAAAACTTTTTGGAGACTTTCCTCTTGAAGAAGCGCGTGTATAGATGTGGCGTTTCTGAGGGAGTGTGGGAGCCGTAACACCAGCAGTAATAATAATAGTACTAGGTGTTTGCTATCAACAGCCCTGCTACAATATTGTCATTAAGGATACGTAAATATATGAAAATAAAACCTATTTTTAGGTGTGCGTCTTCCTGATATGAAAATTTCTTCTTGGAACACCAAAATCCTTCTGGGAGAATGATAGCGGTAGTAGCCATAGAGTGTGTTTACGGAAGGACGGATTCAGGGTCTAAGTAAAAGTAGAGAAAACAGAGAAAAAAGAGAGTAAGAGCAAGAGACACGAAAAGGAAGTTTATACCGATTCTCAGTGCCGCCCCTTTCTCCTCTCGTTTCCTCACGTTCAAAATCCCTTTTTTCTCTATTTTTGTATTACTGAAACCCCGTGTGTCCGTATATGTGTTTTTGGAAACCGAAGGGACGGAAGAGAGTTTGAGAGGCTGTGTGTATGGAAAACTTGGTTCATTCATTCAACACACCAGCCACATTCCTAAAGCCAGTAAAAAAGATGATGATATTCCTCTCTCTCACTATCCGGGTGAGAAACGGAGATTTTCAATGAATCGCGCCTTCCATATAAATACCTTCACCAAAAACTTGCTATCTGATCCAAAATTGTAAGTTCCATGAAATCTTATAGTCGACATCGTCATCCCAACCATTTGTGTTAGACTCCCCCACTTTCTCTCTCTCTCTCTCTCCCCGTCTATATATATGTGTGTCTGTTCTAAAAATAGCTTTACGTCAGCACCTCCTTGCTTTTGGCCTGAACCGACGAAACACTTATAATATTCCTATATATACAATGTACAACTTGTAATAATATATACTACTCAGCATAAAACCAAGTCGTTTGCTCTTTGTATTTTTTCTTATTTTAGCATTGCCATGGGCCTTTCAAGGGCCCATCCAACCCTACACCAAAACACGTTTCTCTATATATTCCTATTTTTGCTGGCAATAAAAGAAAATTATATCCAATTTTTTATTCTAGAAAAGTAAACCTACATGCACAACATATCAGCATCCGCTAGGCACTTTTTCCTTGCCTTCCCTATCGTTCCGAAGAAAAATTCGACACTGTTCGTTTAATCCGATTAAAAATGTGAATGAAACCAGTGGGAATTATTGTCACTTGATATTACTACTACAATGCACACTGTTTTCACAGCAACCATATATGCGTGCTAAATTGTTTCTTTCCTCGCACACATTTCTATAGATATTCTTATGTACACGGCATGCTCTGGCACGGACTCTATACCACTCCATTCAGTACAAATTCAGTTTCATTCATTGTAAATAAGAAAGCTTTACTCAATGAATTTACTTTTCGTATGAAATTAGGCAAAAGAAGAATCTAAAGAAAACACACACGATATGCCGCCATGCGACTTTCTCCTTTAAGCATACTGCTTTGCTAAACAATATATTACAAGCATAATGGAACGAGGCAGACTTATTACATGCCTACATTTCAAAGAGAATAAATGAAAACGGCAAATCCCCGTAAATACTGTTTTACGTAGAATATATAATAGAACCAACGCTGTAATGATAGTGATCGCTAACGTTATATGTTTTTTGCATTTGCAGGGACTCGACGCGTAGTAATTAAAACCATTTGCATCATAATCATCATTATCCTCATTCCTCGTCATTATCATTTTGTCGGCGGATTCATCTAAAACATCATCATCATAATCATCACTATAATCTGTATCTTCCAAAATTGCAAGAAAGTAAAACCGTTGAATACACATCAAATTCATATCAGCAGCAAAACACTTTGAAAGTTGGAAGGAAATATCAAAAAAGGTTACAAAACACACCTGCAAGTTTTGTCTCCCGTAACACCCATCATAATTAATATCAACAGCAATCATCAACATAATCATTCTCTTACCCAATCGATTCGGGAACAGCATATACACAGAAGATTTCCAATGAGTCAAAGTGGAAAATAACTGATACGAGCAGACACAACACTGTCATAATCAAACTGATCATCAGAGAGGATACAAATGACAGCGTCATTTCCAGTCTAACTAAATGATTATAATTTAAAACGGTCGTAGAACTTACAACGAACTTTCTATCAAGCAAATATTTCCGCTATGATCAAGTTTGCATCACCGTTTGGGACAATAGGAACTTGTGTAACGGTATCTGCTCCTCAAAATATCGTCATCAAAACCAGCAGCTCTAGAAATCAGAAAAACTGGATGCTTCTAAATATATCAAGATAAGCAAGCAAAAAATATCCTAATGTATCTTTCGCAGTCTTCCTCATGATAATAATACAAAATACTTCATGATAAATTGTTAGCTATATTGTTACTAAGGTATAAGAATTGAATATATATAAAAGTACAGAAAAAAATATCAATAAGAAACACGTTTACGTAGACCATTTGTGGTGACAATAACTGCGTAAATCAGCACAATCGAACAATCTTCAACCAAGATAATAATTCGACAATATTTGATTACTCGGAAGCTTTAAAAATGTTGACGATTGTATCGTTGTCGTCAACATTGCCATATCTATTTATGTGACTTTCGTGGGAAGAAAAACAAGCAAAATATGACAACTTCTTTTTTAAAGACAGCACAATAGATTGTTACAATTGTTGATAGTAAAATCACTGGCGCGTAGAGAAAGCAGAAAAAAGAAGGTTACAACAATACCTCAACATTTATCTCATTCTACTTAGTCGCCCACACGCTTGTTTTGGGCAACAAAATGTGGCAACAATAGTGCCCACAATATCAACATCTTTGTCAGCATTAGCATCATTATAAATGTTCTTAGAGTAAGTATTGCTAAGTAATGCTAAGTACGTACGAAGCAAACCAAATCACAACAAAAGGCAAAAAGTCATTCATATCTGACAATACATATTCAGACTAGTATCTTATAATCCTACTTTCTAAAGCTGAACAACATAACAATAATGTCAAGCAGGCTACTGTAAGTAAAAAGCGAATCAGTGAGTGCTATTATTTAGAAATACTTTTAAGTCCAAGTTTGAAGAGGGATAAAGGGGCTACTTGAGAAAGCTCTAATATTTGGCATAACCTACTTATCTTGTCAATCCGACTTACGTAAAAAATAGAAAGGCTTCTAAGCCTCCTCAAATTAAAAGGTTAGAAAGAGAAAGCAAAAAAAGTGAAAAGAGAAATTGAGTGGTAGGCAAATAAAGAAAGATTTTAGTGGAAGGAAAATTGAGAAAAGCGAAGTAAAAGAGTATTTTGGGTTTGATCATTATCCCTGTAAAATAGTAAGCCTCTTAGCGGGCTACAACAGAAAATTGGAGATAGACAGAGAGAGAGAGAGGGGGGAGAAGGAGATAAGAAAAAGCGAAATAAATATAAGGTACTTAAGTATTAAGGACCAATTGTAAAAGTTGAGTAGGTTGATTCTGTCTGGTAGAGTCAGAGTGCTTGTTTTTGAAAGCAGAGTAGAAAAAGAGATAAAGAAATACGGTGAAAATGGTTTGTCAGAGAATGAGAAGGCAGAAAATGGAAGGTTGGAAATGGACAGTGGTCATAAAGCTACAGTTGTTTGCGGTATTAGTGGGGGAAGTGGTGCCGATAGCAAACGGCATGTCAGTAGGAGACAACTCAGTGGGCTTTGAAAAACAAGGCTTTGGTCTTCGTCGACTGCCTTACAAGTCATTATCACTGACCAAGCAGCAACAGCATCAACAGCAGCAACAACAACAGCGCCGACTGAAGCAAACGGGAAACGAGATCATCCCAGCAGTTGGCACTAATGACATTTCGGAAGAGCCCACCTGTGAAGAGCTCCGTGCTATGTGGCGCTACTACAAAAGGCAATCAAGGGCAGAGTTGACGAATGAGATTCCACAGTTTGGTAAAAATCCATTTTTTGAGCTGCTCCCGGTTCCACCGAGAAATCCAGTTTTTGCCAGCTTTGGAATTGGGCCGAAAGGTCGGAATAGGAATCGAATGAGGCCACAAGGTCATATGTATGGAAGAGTGGTCCACAAACCTACCAAGTCCAGGGAGCGGCAGGGAGGGCGGAATAAAAATCCGAAACCATTTGAAATAGTTCGAGATTTAATGAGGAATCCTAATGGGGCAAGTAATAATGCTGGAGGCGGTGGCGATAGAGAAAGAAACCCGGGTGACGCAGTTGCAGCGGCGGCAGCTGCGACGAGCACACCACCCAGCGCTATTGTGCATTACAGCCCACCCCCACACCCAGCGAAGGAGTCGAGTTTTCAAAAGTTAAAGGACATTATCTCAAATCAGAGAATGAGAGAAAAAGGACCACCAGCTTTAGCAGCCTCGAGTGGAACTGATAATAGAGAATTTGGCAAAATCATTTTATCTCCACCTCGAGGACAGGATGGGAGACGAATAAATAAGCCGCTGGAACTAATGACTCCGTTTGAGAAAATCCGATTTGGACACGCTGACGATCTTTTAGATGAAGGGATTAGACCTAATCTGGATGTGATGAAGAGACGTACATTACCCCTGTCTGTGCTCAAAACACAATGGAAGCAGCAACAACAACAACAACAGCAGTCACTTCAGAAAAGGAGATTTTTATCTAATCCCGTGCTGTTTTTAACTTCATCATCTCCAAGTAGTAGTGGTACTGGTGGCCGGAGTACCACTTTCACAAGCTCAAAGTACTTTGAGAAACGGGGAGAGCAGGAGAATAATAATAACAATAACGTAATAGCCCAGACAAATGATAAGCAACAGCTGGACAGCCTTTTGGAGAACGAGAATATCCCGTCTCAACTTCAGGAGGATAATCCCACCACACTCCTTGCGAATAATGATAATAATAATGTTATTATTAGTAATGGGGGCTTCACAGACACTATCCTCGAAGAGGACTCTCCTAGCTCCCGCTCTTCTTCCTCTGCCCTGCCCAAGTACACTAATCAAGTACGACAACCGGTAAGAACTTTAAAAGAACAAAACTTTTTTCTCTCTAAAGTAAACTCTTTCAATTTCACTTTAGATTTAGAAAAAATGAGACTTAAGAGATGCTTAAGCCCCTGCCTGCTTTCTTAAAGCTACCATTATAAATAGACCATGTAATGCTTCGTAAAAATCTTTTGTTATGAAATGACATTGTGACATAGTCTAATAGCTTAATAGTATAATGCAAGCAAGATGACGCACAGACCTACTTAATTCTGCCTACTACATTAGCAATTGTGTCCACAATCCAAAAATGTCAGCGGGGTCAAGCCAAGAAATTGTTGCTTTTTTACTTTGGTTTTCATTTTTCAAATCAGTTTCCACATGCCACCACCATTTAATTTTCCAGAACTGCACACTCTCTTCCTTGTTCCATGCCCTTTAGGATCAACCACTTACTTCCCTCGCACATAGTGCATTATCACTCTGCTTTAAAGTAAAGTAGCTTTGTGGCATTTCCAAATTACAGAGAAAGCACAATCGTAGCAGGAAAAAGCCATGACAGTGTCCATTTTCAGGTTATATTTCCTAAAGTCCCACTTTTCATCTTTTTACCAACCTGGCAGCTACACTGTCTTTTTCTCTCTATCTCAAATAAGTAGACATATAGACACAACAAATAGCATACACTATGCCGTCTTTCCTGTAATACAGTATGACTTTTCAGCCAACGAAACCTGCTCTTTTATTTCTATTTTTCCCTTGAGAGACAACCTACTACTTGCTTTCTTTTTGCATCTGGTCAACTAGCTTGTACATCATTGCCATAGCCCTAATTCTTCCTTGACTTTCTTTTGCCTCTTGTTTTTCTGTTGGGTTTTTATCATTATTCTTCCATTCATATATCTTTAGCCCATTTTCGCTTTTCTTTTGAGTTGTTGCTTCATTTTCGTTGCTCGTCTTCTCATCTATTCTCCCCGTGTGACGCGACACATACATAAATGTAAATGATTTGCCATCCCCAGAGAAAAGAAAGAAGAGATATAGACGAAAACGGAGAGTCAAAAGCAAAGAAAACCACTACAACAAACGACTCGTCTTCTCGTTTTACAATATAATATACCCAAAATGTATATGCTCACCAAATGCTTCTTTTCTCCTTGCTTATTTTCCGTCTACTGATCTAATTCACTATTTTTTCATGTCAGCGCTGCCCATTTTGGTAGTATGGTCACGAAGTGAAGCCTCCCACTATCACTCTCATCATCATCATCACGGTTCAAACAAGAGGGAAAGCAATAAGGGAATGCGATAATTTGTTTCTTTTGTTCTGCCTTAAAAGATACACACGTACACAGCGCATACATTCACAGTTTATATACTAGTGGCAGTGTATTTCTAAGAAACAGCCAGCTTTCCCTTTAATATGATTCAAAAGAATGGCGAAAAAAGAATAAAAACTCATTCTGAACTGATCCTCCTTCCCTCTCGTCATCA
Source organism: Entomobrya proxima (assembly GCA_029691765.1). Classification (NCBI taxonomy): domain Eukaryota; kingdom Metazoa; phylum Arthropoda; class Collembola; order Entomobryomorpha; family Entomobryidae; genus Entomobrya; species Entomobrya proxima. Next base: position 29,523,361 of record CM056173.1, read on the forward strand.
TCGTCATTTGATCATCCCACCGTTTCCCATACCACAACACAGGGAGCACAGCAGCATAATAATAATATTATTACTTTTCCCCTTATGCACTGTCGTCTTAACTTTTTATACAAGTTGGGAAAGTTATATAAAAAAACATTTAACCAGTCAAGCACGTACGTTTTTGTTTCATTTCTTTCTGTTATGTTGTGTTCATGCGCTTGAATAATGATTAGATTTACCATCTATCCGTCCCATAGTTTCTCTCTGCTTTCCTCTGTTTTTTTACTTTATCAGCCTTTTTTGACTTTTTCCATGATTCACCAAAAAGAAGCTATTCTAGACATATTTTTAGAAAGAGAAGAAAGGCTCAATGCATGAATAATCGCAATTTTAATATTTTAATGCTACTTTCCGAATTGGTGGCAATTTGTTAAAGGTCGATCACAATCAGAAAACCTTTGAAACAAATGGTTTCTTTTAGTTCAGGATTTGTTCAATCAGATTATTCCAGTCATGAAATGACTTCAGCACAGTTTTGTTTGTCGATTTATTTTGGGAACTAGTAAATGGGATCGTAGGCGTTCCTTCAGTTATTCTAATAGATACACATGCAATACACACATAATAAGAAGCAATTCTCTTGTCAAGGAAAAACACTTAATTTAGCAAAAGTTGACTGGCACACTTTCTGATGACATTAGTAGTCAGCAAAATTAAAGAAGCAAAACTGCACCAAAGGAAGGGCTTCTAATATTACTAAGAAGATAATGCAGATGAGAAGTTTAACAGTAAAAAGAACGTCATAAAAATACGGCGAGGGATTTGGGATTTTACTAGGAGATTTCTTTTACCCTAAAGAGAGAATCTCGATGATTAGGATGATGACAGAGGCAGCCGTAAAGATGCTTGTTGGTTCTATGAAATCAAGTTCCTATTTTTCATGCAACTTAAAAAACCAGGCTACAGAGTTCTTGGGAAATGTTGCGTCTACTTTTATCTTAAATATGTTCTTGCTCCTTGTTTAGGAAGAAATAGGCAATTATTATTAAGCTTCTAACATATCCCAGCCTGGTGCACTTAAATTGATGACGTTAAGCATAAAATCAAAAGGATTTACCCCGGAAGCTAAGTACCCCATCATTTTCTGGAGCAGAAAGATAGCAGCTTATTTTGAGAAACTATAGTGGATATTCCGTTTCTGACAAGTAGGGGAGACACGAAGGTCAAGTGTCCGTTTTGCTGTTCAAAATATCCATAAGTATTCGTTTTGATTTGGAGAATGTTTTTAAGCCTGCAAAGTGCCCAAGTGTTTAAGAGATTACGTCAGACTTTGAAAAATGAAATAACTGCATTTCGCAAGACCTTTTCCACTGAAACCAAAAACAGGAAGATCAATTAAGCAGTAAAAGAGCTTCAATACTTCCATTGTAATTTTTTCATGTTGCCTTCACGCAAAGCTATTTGCTTCAACGATGATTGTATGGGAGAGCAATAACAACAATAAATTTCAGCTGCGGTCATCATAACTCACTTGGGAAACAGGGATGCATTTTTTCTTCTATAAGCTGTGACTTTCAAAGCGTAACAAAAGCAGGAGAACACAGACTCTGCACACAAGTAACATTGTGTACATGTGCTCATATACTTTTAGTACAAAAAGAGTGAGGGAGTACCTTGAAAACTACATTAAAACTTTTCCATGGAGCCCTTCGTCGGGATAAATGCCTGAAATGCACGACCTCGTTTTTGTGAATACACATGGCCGAAACAAGAAAAGAAGAGTGGTGTTGCTGGTGGTCTGTCGTTGTCCTGTTCCTCCCGGTGCTGCTGTGAAGCAGAAAAACAAAGTATAGGACCTTTTTTTCGAACCTTGCATTCATTCATACAGCATACAAATGCTAATATCGCAAAGTGTGTGTGTTCGCTGTAGTACACGGCAACTTTTTATGTAGGTAATATGGCTAGTGGTGGAAAACGGTGAAGTCATGCGTAGGTGGACCACACAATTACAGTTCTCAGCAGAATATAACATAATATCCATGGTATTCCAGAAGAAGAAACTAAAACTAAAAAAAGCTTTTCCCACTATGGTAGTAGTCCGGGGAAAAGGAACAGAAGGACTTTTACACCAGAGGCAAAGTCAGAACAGTGGTAGTCACCACAGACGACAAGCTAGAAGCGTAGCTTGAAAAAAACCTTTGTTCCGTTTCCACAAGAACGGTTATAAAGCCGAACTGAAAAGAAAAAGTTCAAATGTATTTTTCATCCTTTTTCCTTGTTGAATGTATTATGCTATTTTTTTATAATAAACATATTGTTGTGCGGAAAGTAGAATGTGATTTTCTGTAACAACATTATTATTTATTTTATTATACGCTGGCCAACAAGCTATATGTGCATGTACTCTTGTATCATCATCATCATCATGCTGACAGTCGTTTCGTACTGACGGAGACTGTAAAAGTTGACTATCATAAATCCTTCAAAATCCGCTCCAAATCGCTTTTTAACGCAGATAAAGACGAAATGAGGACAATGACGACGATGGAGCTGGTGGTACAAGGAGCATAAAATGTGGGATTATTTACAAAAGTAGGAAAGCAGATAAACGTTTCGATGGAAAGTAGAATGTCGTACTTGTAATGTATAAAGTGTAGAAATCCGAGTAGGCGCAGCAATTTGAAGCCATTATTCCGTATCAATCATAATCAAAGAATGGATATTTGATATTATTTAGTTCTTGTACGCTTAGAAATGCTTTCATGGTCAAATAAAAAGAAGCAAAAATTAAGGTCGCCTACATAATAGATGTTTTTGATCCACATCTTTTTTCTGTATCACCTGGCTCGTGTAATTCATTGAATTGTAGTATTAGGAAAATACTATATAGATTGGAATTTCTTCGATTGAATAGGTTTCAGCCACCCACTCACCTATAGGAATATATTAAGTCGGTAGTTACAAATTCTACAACGCACAAACTGGGTTGGCTTCCATACTTTAATTCAATGCGTGTTCTGTAGGTAGTACACCTTTTGTAAAAAGGGAAAAAAGTACTTTGAACTTTGCGACTGGTAATATTAATTCCATTGTGGATTCTAGTTCAATTGTAAAAGACGATGCTTGTTTGATGCCTTTAACATTAAAGAGCAATAACTAGGCTTGACTGCATCACTGCAAGCATGAACTAAAGAACTTGTTCAAATAGACTGCAAAATCTTGAACTTTGTCGGGTAGTCAAAGTAACTTTTCATGGGTTTCCACTGATTGATACAGCTACAGCAGCATGCACTCCACCCACACACGTGCTAAGCTCGTTAAGAGAGTTGTTCGCTTGAGGAAGAAGAATTAAAACAAGACACAAAAGTGAGAGAGTCAATTGGGTTACATGCAAAGTGTTCATCAGAATTAGTAGTTCCCAGAAGTTCTGTTTCATATTTCTACCATCATAAAATTCCGCGGCTGAACTTTGAGGATTGACATTGGAGCGGTGACTTCAAATGGAATCTGGTTCACGTATTCACCTTTTAGAGCAATAAATAATAAACTAGTAGGTAGCTTTCAGTCAGAGTATGTGTAGTATCATGTTTCTCAGTTTAGTAGCGAGCTATTATGTAACGTAACTAAATAATTTGTAGAGTCTGCCTGCTTGTTGGATAGTGTTATGTATCGTGAATGTGTGAAGGATTCACAACTGATTTCTAAATGCAGTTTGCTTAGGCATTCTGTTTTCCTTCATTAAATTTGCATCAAGAAGAAAGTCATTGCATTCGTTGTGGCACAGAGAAAGTTAGAGTATTCCTGCACTTTCACTTTATCAGCCTTCTTCAACTCGACACCCAGTTGCAGAGAAGGAAAGGTGATACCAAAAGTCAAAATTGTTATGATTTATTAAAGTTGGCTTGCATGTTAAATTGTGCCCGTTGAGAAATCCAACGATCTAACAAGATGAAATGCACGTGGTACTTAACCTTTTAAGTACTATACAAAATAGCAACCTAATATCTCGCTCGCCAACTTGTTTATTGCTCACCCGGCGATTCAAGTTTGCATAGGGAGATGTTATAAATAAAATGTCCTGGCAGGGCAGGGGTTTTAGAGGAAATGATTTACTTAAAATCTGCTACTTAACCAACCACAGTAAAGTGTTACGAATAAATGGACTTGGTAATTCGATCATCAATTCGGATACGTCAGAATATTATCCAGAAGCGTGCATGATATCTCATTCATTACGGTTCTGAATTATGTAATGAAATTTGAGGCATATACTCCTTGGATTTGGTAGAAGCTGCCCACAAGGTCTCTCTTATTTAAGCCACAGAGTTAATGCCAACAGGAATTGATAGTTAATTTTTAATGTTTCTGAGATTTGTAGTCTAGTTTACTTTCGAAAGTTGAAGCTGCTTTCGCTACTTTACCATATTTTGACATTCTAATAGACCGGTATTTGCGTATTCATTATGGTTTTATAATGCAATTTTGCACAAGTTGCCATATTCTCAGTTCCCTGAAAATTCAATGTCACTTTTGAGTCCTCTTATGAAACAACTGTATTTTGTTTCAAAAACTCAAATTTCCTAATAAAGTGCTCTCTCATGAGATCAAATTGGCGTTGCACTAAGTTTGAAGAACTCTCAGGTCAAACGCAAAAACATATTCTACACTTTCACTATTGTTGTGGCAGTTTACTTTCACTACTTACACTTTCACCACTGTTCTGTGTTTTTGCATAGTAATGAAAGCTGTTTACTAACTCTGTCTTTTTATCGTATTCAGTTACACGTATATCAGGTAAACAAACATTGGTTTAAAACAGCCATTGTGCAAACTTAAAAGTGAAACCACGTTGGGTAACTACTCACAAAAATGTTTTCAAAATATCCAGTGGAAAACTGGTGGTTTTGATTGCTAATTGAGTAAAGTATTTGATGAAGAGGATAAAATATATCATGCATACATATAACCCACAGTTGACGACGGTAAAGCAATAATGTTCAGGATCATTGCCTTTAAGCCATAATATACTTTCAATTAGCATACCTACATGCACTTATTATTTATTTGATTAGTAATAAAAGCGATTTTCTAGAGCTTCAAGCAAATGTTCCTACATCCTATGAAAGGTTTTGTGTAAAAAGACTTCTCGATACGATTAATACGATACATTTTGTGTAAGGCATAGTTTGGAACACAGTGTATTAAGAAATGTAGACGAATTTATATGCTAAATTCAGAATGCCCCAATAACTGCAAAGTGTTCAATGAAAGCACCGTAAAGTTCAAGTGGCAATAAAACAATATCAAAAAATAATTCAAGCATCACAAAGGGTGGGAGGGAACTTTTTGGTAACTTGATTTTACAAAAACCAATTTGACAAAGCCATTTTATAAATGATATAAGAATAAAGTTCTGCCTAATTGGGAAGCCTCGCGGCTTCATGACGTTAGTTGTGTTTGAGTTTGTAAAGTAGGGTAATCGGGTCTAAGTTATTAAAATCCAGGCACAGTTTACTTTAATCCGTACTGCATGAGTGAGATAAGTTGGTAAGTCCGGATTACATTTCTGTCAACTCATGACTACGCATTGCATTTATTGCTCATGTTTTTATTTATTTTTACATCCAAAGCTTTTTATAGAAATAGTTTTCAAGCATGGTGATCATAATGATATTCTACTTTGCTATAATATATTACAAACTTTAGAATAAAAAATACATAGCTTTCCAACTTTCATCATTGTTTTTACACTTGACAATTTTTGCGTCTTGATTGTGCCTGACGTAATCGGCATAAAGCTTCACATATATTTTGCATGTATAGTTTCCCAGTGTTTGTTGTCGTGACGTAGGTACAGAAATATCTTTTTCTGTCGTTGCTAAGAAAGTTGAAGTTTGTTTTCAACATTTTCTATTTAAACACGCTTCCGCTTTTGTTTTCATTTTATTCATTTTTTATTTATATTTGCCTCTGTTTGTATGTTGCATAATGATGTTTAATGGAGCGAATTTCCTCTTCGGCAAAACTTTCAGCTTTCCCTTCGTTTATTCGCTTTCATCTTTAAACAGAAATTTAATCGTCTCCACTGTCTCTTACAGATTTTACATGCCACTGCCGCTTTCGAAGAAAGCCTAAAATATGATAGCAATAATGACTTTCACTATCATAGTAAACGATTTAATACATTTTTCTGTCTTTTTTTCAAGGTGGAAATGCCAACGTGTACGGAGGTGGAGCATGAGCCCTGCAACCAAACTTTGGACTGCTCCTGTGTTGGATTTGCTCTGTACAGATGCTACTTAAATCAGTGCCAAATCCTCCCATTAGCTTTCTCTGGTGAGCCCTTTTCCTTTACCAACTTTTTTTGCTCTTCTCTTTTATTTTCTCTTTTTCAATTTCCATTCACTTTGCCTATTTTTAGATCGCGATGCAAATCAGTGTGGCGGGCACAGTTAGTATCTTGTATAATGTACTACGGCACCCACTCATACCATTATAATTCTTTCTCAAAGAATCACTAAAGTCTAATCCACAATTCCTCTTCACAAATTCCATCTTCTCTTCATCCTTGAATCCAACAAGACAAACAGTTTTCTGTCTTTTTTCCTTGCTGTGGGTATAATACCATCTAGGATTACACCCTATGCAAAACTGTTTTACAGCCTTGAGAAATAATATGGAAAAAATTAATAGTATCCCTGCTCCATATTCCTTAATACATTGTTATATTTTCCGTTTTTATCTGCCTATAAAAATGGAAAATGATTCTTGTGAACGTAAAAGCTGCACAGAAAAGTATACAGAAACAAATGAATCTCATTTTATACTTGAGAAGGCTTTCAGTTTTGACTCGTTTTTATGACAATGATGTCAGACAAATAAACCAGTGTCGGGTATAGTGAAAAGGATATTTTGTGAGCAGATACTGCCAGTCAGGTTTTTCTAGCTGCCATTTCATGTTACACAACTGGAAAGGGTACTTCAACAATACGAACCATAATATTGTTTGGGTTGCTCTTGACTTTGGCATAATATCAACAAAACGGCAAGTAAGTAGCAAGGGGTACACTATATAGTGAAGGTAGCTAAAATTGAGACCATATCACTTCCTGTTTGTTTGTGTGTGATGGTAAAGGTGTGATCTTTTACAGAGTTGATGAGGGATTCGCAGAAATTCAATTACATTTTACTTTCTTCTGTGTACTCTCGCAGTATCCGTTCTTGTATGCTCTCGTCACTTCCATTCAGTTTGTCGAAAATAAAGAAGAAAAGAGCAGTCTCATGCACATCGAAATTATTATTACTATTGCTAGCAGCATGTATCTCGTTGGTTGCTATGGTGTAAAGGGGATATAAATATGTAAGAGGGGAAAGTGTCTGAAAAAAGTTAGGATAAGGGAAAAGTATTAAAGCGTCTTTATAACTGACTGCTGAATGAGTGAGGAGTGGGGAAAAAGAAAAAGAAAGCTAATAATAATGGTGTGGTGGAAGAGACTAGTGTGTGGTGGTGGGTGATGATGTTCGAATGGAAAACAGGCAAAGTGAAAAGAATGAGTCTAAGAAGTGGAAAGAAGAACTAGGCGTGGGTGGTTTGTGGTTTCCGCTGAAACATTCATTCTATCTCATTTTGTATAAATAGTTTTGGTCATCATTTTATACGAAAAAGAGGAGATTTGGGTGGCAAAAGGGAGAGAGAAAATGCGGCAGAGTATAAGGGATAGACAAAGAAAGGAGAAAATGTGGTTTCGGATAATGTGCGTCTTTGTAACAGGAAAAGAGGCAGAGAGTGTGGGAATGAATCAGAAGGGGACTGAGAATGGATCTCATTTTTATCTACCTTAAAAATCCGTTTCCTCCTCATTTTCACCTCGTGTCCTCCTCTTTTCTCTTTTTTTATCCAATTTGGTAATAAGATGGAAGAGGAAATTAAGGTAGTAGGAATGAAAATGATTTCGTTTTGGAAGAAAGGCAATGAGTTGCGGGGGAGAAGAGTCATATTTACCAGAGGAGAATGTAAGAATAAAAATGCATCTACATTTCGGTTGCCTTGATTGATCACAAAGCCCTCTGTATCTTAAATAGTAGCAACGTGCTCTTTTGTAGTGGCAATGCTGCTCACTTTAGGTAATGGTGATAGTAATAGTAAAAGTAATGATGTTTAATGCCTTACAAAGCGGGCTTCCTATTATCCCAAAATGTATACTGGATTTCTGGGAAAATGTAATAGGTTTCCAAGAAATGACGTATCTGCATTCATCAATAAAAGGACTTAGTAACATATAACGGTCCATTGACTACTGGTTACAGGGTAATATGCTTGAATACCATAGGCTTTTCCTATTCTTAGTGTTGAGTCAGGGCTATCTCCAAGTCCACAAAAAAGTTAGGGATAGAGAAGGGCATTCACGCCACGATAAGCCTACCCTGATATTCGTGAGGGGGCTGTTACGTCACTAATGGTGTAACTGATTGCGTCATAGCATTTAAAATGATGCACTGTCCATTGCTTATATTTTTACTGCAAACTTGTTGATGTCGTACAAAGTGCAAAGATATTTTGTGAGCAAAGAAAATTAACCTTTTCGTTTTGCTTTCTTTTTTGATTACAGTACAGGAAGATGTGCCAACCTACGAGGAGGACCGTTCATCTTCATCCGGGGAGAGTACTCCGGATATTTGGCACTCTGAACCGATACCATCTGAGAAGCTAGGGATTTGGGAAGAGCCTGTTGTAGATGTGGACACTTCTGCTACTGCAAGACTGAGTACAATTCGTGCAAGAAAAAACATTCAAAGTGAGGGTAAACCCAATGATAGATTAACTGACACTACGTATCTCGTATTACAGCAAGGGCAAAACTTGTATACATAAAGAGAGAGAGAAAGCAGGTGAAGTTAAAGTAAAAAACCAATATTATAAAGCACGTGGAATCCATGGCTCCGTTTTATTAGAAAACAACACAGGCGGATAGTATGGTTAAAGTTACCTTATCATTTTACTCTTTAATCTCTTCATTCATAACTGAAAAGCTAAAAATACACAAATCCGTATTGTGCAATTTGCAGGCATATTGGCATTTCGTGGTGGTGTTATACATATAAAATATTTTAGAGTTTATTTTTAGCAGCAAAAATGTTTTATCTTTATAGAATGCATTTTTACGTTTATAATAATATGCGTTTGCTCCATGTTGAAGAACACGTTTCAGGTTACCAGTTCCCATGACAGACACGTTGTCGATTCCTCTATTTATTCTATCTCAAATTTGTTCCCGTATTCAATGTTATATAACGCGTGCTTCTACATATTTTGTGTTATACGAATCCTACAGGCAGCTTTATTTGCTTAAGTATACGAAAACGTGTGTCAATAGAAAATAAAACCTCATTTTCGCCTTGATCTTCAGTATTATACAAGAGTATTACTAAAGCGTTAAAGCATCAGAATAAGGCATGTTTACCATTATCATTGTTAAATATTAGCGCAGTTTTGCAGTTAGGTTCGTCTGCAAAATACTAACATCTATATTTGTTTAGACATGTTGATGTTGTGTACCTGCTTGCTCTCTCTCTCTTGTCCTTTTTACATATTTACTATTAGTGTTTTCCAGACCGGCTTACTTTCTCCTTTAGAAGTAGTTGAAAGACCTATACAGGTAGAAGATTGGGAAATCTTTCCTGCTAACCTAATTAAGTATTGGCATTACTGTATTTTATCAACGTATAATCGTAATAATAATATGGTTGAATACGAATGTGATATGTCACAAGTGAAAATAAGCTACTATTGCTACCAGAACTCGTTCTTGTTTAGAAATACTTTCACCTGTTACCATCCTTTTATTTTCCACTTGGTATCAATATATTATATCTAACTAAATATGAGTCTTAACGCTACAAGATATCGTTGAAACTAACAAATCATAAGTCGAATATAAAATCAGCAACGACACTAATCACTAAACAAGGACTTTTAACAGAGCGCTAACATTATACTATATACAGTATGCAATTATTAAAATACGTATATTTATGCACGTCAAGTTCATTAATGTTGAACGACGTCATTTGACAAACATATTTCTAATTGGGCAATCTGACGAAATAACGAGAACACTAGAACAAATACTAAAATATGGTAAACCCAGACACATAAAACTTGGATTTCAACACCCATTCTTATAATGTTTACGCGTAAACTAAATCTAATTTAACGAGAGAGATCATGAAGACGGAGTAAATTTAAAGAAAAATACTTGCGACAATAACTGAAAATTTCAAACTTTTTCTCAGTCTGTAAACAAACGCTACAATAAGTAATCATTCTAGCACAATAGACATGATCACACTACAATATAGCTAATCCATCGTTACAAAATGTGCAAAATTGTGGAACAGGCAACATTTTGCGCAAAAATTGAACTAACTAACCGTTTATATGAATACATATTTTTCGATTTTTAACCCTTCTCAGAATCATCTTAATTTAATTTGCACATTATGCATAATGCGCTTTTTATATTTCTTTAGCCAAGCATGAAAATGCTATCATAAAAGCAGGATGTGTGGGTGTCCCACCATACATTATTCTCACAGCTCGTATCATACAATAGGATTAAAGTATATTTCTCCATCTATTGTCTATCAAGGAAAAGGATTTCATGATATCACTTAACATTTCAATCTTTAATTCTCGTAGCTTTCGTGATAACATACCACATATTATAATTATTCATATTACTCAAACAAAAAGTTTTCCAAAACAAAACAAAATCTGCTAATAATTGTTTGTAAGAAAAGAAACTTTACCTATGCATATTTGTACTCGTTCTCTTTTAAACTTGAACTGACGTTTTGAAATGTGAATGATTTTAAAGCTGATGTGTACTGGGTACATATTATATAGACACAGGTCGAATTTAGATCAGAACACAAATTGGAAAAATGGCAGTACAATACCTTACGAATGTAAACGGGGCTTTATTATTTAATTCCATGTAAATACAAAAATATAAAGTAAACTTTTAAAACAGGATAGCTTGCTGTTAAGCAAAGGAAAAAATGCAAGTTGAAAATCTCAGGGTACCAGCATCTCTTCTTTTTTCGTAAGATAAAAAATAGTCTGTCTCTATCGCGGCAAAAGGACGGGATTTTTGAAGAAAAAAAAGATGAAGAAAGTAATTATTAAGATCTTTGAGGCAAGTTGGGATGAGGGTGTTTAGCCAAGTCTATGTTAGAATTTTATATAGAGCACTTTTAGGGTATCAAATTTCAATGCAGTTCAAAATAAATTTGCGCTGCACACATTATCAATCTTATAGACCGTATGTTATATGTTTCCACTTAATTTTACTGAAAACACATTTCACTGTCGCTGTTATGTAATCATATTATGAAACTATAATAAATACTACTTCCGTAAACGTAGGGTAGCATGTAAGAGGTTACCATTTTAACATGAAAACACATTAATAATGTATATTCATTCAATTGCGGAACTGGTAACGTCACGTCTTTCTTTACTACTTTTGTGACATGTTCATCATTTATTGAATCACTATTACTATAACATACTGTTATGTGTGCATGAGGAGTAATTTTTAGATAGCACTAAAGCTGTAATGAGGCGTGCTCTAATGTGTGTACTCTGTATTACGATTATTACTCCCGACGACTTAAAAGTCGCTTGCTTGTCACTCATTACTACATACACTCTAATGTTTAATATATTGTTATGGAAACGGCGTCTAGAACTTCTTCTAGGGCTTTTTTATTGTACGTACAGGTTTGCGAGTTTACCAAAGTGAAGCGGCAAAAACCCAGCTTGTTGTGTTAAGAAAGAGTACATAATTTTCTAAGGTGTGAATCACATACTAAGCATGATAATAATATTTAGTACGTTTGTGAATACGAGTAAAAATATTAGGGTAGTTTGGATTGTAATTGCGAATTTCCCGTTGGATCGGATCGTGTGATAGTACAAGAGGAACTGCTTGTTGTACCTTCCACCATATTAAATGTGTGATAGTGAGGGAGGTTAATATATCTAGTCATGTGTATATACAACTTTACTATTTGCAACTAGCACAATTTCGCTTTGCGTTATTTCCTTTACAATTAAAAATTAAACTAGGCATAGTAATACTATTAGAATTTCATAGCGGTTTTTCTCCACTCTAACCGAGTGTTTTCAATATTTATGATTATATTTGAGTTTTTGCTTTATAAAACAAAGCAGAGTTTAGAAATACGTTATAATAAAATGCAAATTGATCAATATATCGACATATAATGAGGGACAGTACTAGTGAAAAGTGAACAACTTATTATTGAGTGATTCAAAAAGGAGTAGGTTTATGTAGTGATATTTTTATCTACACAAATGTTTTTACTTACTTATCCTTTGAACTCGTGATTATTACGCAAGCACCACACTACCACATTTCTGAAGATACTAGATCATGTTTTATCATAATAAGCTGAATGAGTTCATTATTTAATAGCTAAGTGTACAAAAAATGCTTTTGTTGTGCTGGGATAATAAAATGATTTTGGAGAAAATTCAGAAAACATTCATGTGATAAGGTTGCAACAATAAAACATGTTAACTTTTTATTGGTATCTTCAAATAAAACGTTTGTAAGAATTGTGCGGATTTATTCCCTAATTCTGACCATTAAAAATGTATTTCACTGCTTGTTTTAATATTGTTTTTAAGCTGTAAGTGTTGGTATAATTGGATTGAGTACATAAGGTTGAACAGGAAACTGAATGAAAAATAAGCATTTGTTATGAATGAAATGAAGGATAATCTAATAAACTAAACATTGCCGTGTAAACACAGCTACGAAAAATGAAAGCAAAAGAAGATGATGGAAATTTAAGAAAACATGTTTCATTTAACTGTAATGTACTATTGGGGAAGTATATTTTCGACAGTGTAAAATCGTGGATCTTGTACATACATACTAACTTGTATCACCTATTAACAAAAAGTAACGTTGATTCATAAGTTAAAACTAATGGCATCTGCATATTATTATATACAATATAACTCGAAAATATTATTTATGGTGATTACAAATAATTCTGAAAATTCTGTGAACATTTTATGTATAAAAATTAAAAATGAATTGGACTAAAATATTTCAAAATAAAACAAAAAAACAATTCAATTCGTATGTACTCATCTTAAAACAATCAATGGCAATGTAACAGTTGACAATATATATGAAAAAGTCGAAGTTTAAGTGTAAAAATGTAAACGTGAAAGATGTATATTATTCATGTCTGGTCAAACTTCGAGCGTGTGTTTATGATATTACATGTTAATATCATAATAAATTTTAGACGTAACACAGGTACTTTATGCAGTATGCTGGATATTATTATTACAAGTATAATGTGTACATTATAACATTCAATTATGATGTTTCTGTTATGTTCTATGTAAAGATGTATTGTAAAAAGTCAGTAATTTTAATGTTTTCCATGCGTACTGTATTGCTGTAAATAAAATGCAAGTAGGATGCCATTTATATTCTACCTTACCTTCACTCTGCATCGAATACGTGTGTTTTATTGGCAACTGAAAATTCACTCATTTCAAATCATGATTCGCATATTTTCAAGGCTTTTGTCGTTCTGGCATTATCAAGACAACTACGAGAACTTCCTGCACACATACAATACCATTAAAAATACCGGGCAATATTCAATATTCATGAGTCATGAGCATGGCAACCTTATCAATCGTCTCATTGTCCATGACTTTCTCGAGCTGTTGAAGCAACCAATATGCCAGTTCCAAATACGTATGAGTAAGGATATAACCGCACTTTTGCCACAGTACAATTGTGCAAATTTATTGAACCAATATTCTAATTCCGTTTCGGAAAGCAATCAATATTTTTGCAGCAAGCTAGGGGAGGGAGTCAAACCGTCAATCCAAATATTTGTGTAAAAACACCTGAAAAGTAAATAATATTACAATGTTTCGATGAAAATTTGCTTCTTTTCAATAATTCGGTTCACTGCATTCGCTCTGATACGTGGTTTTGCAATTCCACCTGGAAGGACAATGACGCTAAGCAATAATGAAAACTGCAACGTGAAATGACTTCCAAACATGCTTTAGTTTCAAGTATGCATAAAAAATGAGAGACTGACAGCTCGACAAGGACCGCATTCCATACATCACGTAAGTCACTTTGATAAGAACTATCATATAAAACCCAGCTCGACGCCTCATCTCGTATAAAAGCAGCAAGTGTAACAAAACCACAGTCATCCAGTAGCAATAAAACTTGCGGATTTCCGTGCAATGATGTATTCTGCATAAAGTAGATTGCATGACTTTCTCTCAGTTCTAATGGAAATCCGGATGTTATTTTAATTTTAGAAAATATTATTTATAAATATATAAAATATTTTTGAGGAAAAAGATTCTGCTCGATCCTATGAATTGATAAACAAATAAATTTAATTTCATTATAAACAAAACCGAACTATGTTTTATTTCAATTATCTAGGCTTACTTTCTCCCACGTCATCGCTCATTATATGTTTACGCTCTATATAGTTATTGGCCCCATTTAGTAACGCGACGTTTTATTGAGAGAACAAAGCCAGCCAGTATGGCTTTCACGACATCTACTGTGTAACGGCAAAGGAGACTATGTAAAACGGTGTAGTTTTAAGGAAAGTTCGCAATAGAGGTCGGCTCGAATCACTTTCCTGAGTAGACGGCAAACCAAAGTTTGAACATGGAACTATCTTAGTATGAAAGTAAACTAAACTGAAGCAATGCTATGCAAATAAACCCGCTATATTCAATTACGTAGCTGAGCTGGGACCTATACTGATACTATTTTGTGCAATTCTGGCAGTGTAAGATCAGGGGATGACTTTGCCATTTTATCCTTGGGGTTGGTCGATCTGGTTCAAAATCGACATTTTTCTATTACCTTTTTGTATCATTATACAGAATTTGGGATGATTTTGATATATGGTCAGGAGGTTACCACAAAGGGGTTGGGTTGGCCAGTCGGACCTAGAATCATTAGTGTTCTTATTAATTATTTTGCCATTTTGGCCCGTAATTTAAGAATGTTGTGATCACGGACAGACAAACATGACAAAACCAATCCTAGGTTGGCTATGCTCAGCCTTATTTACGTAATATTAGGAGGGAAAGTCAGAGTTTCTATGTTTGTGAAAGAGATGTAAAACTCTTGATGTCTTTTTTATTTTCCGATTTTGTTTGTTATTTTTGAAGATTGATGAATTATCATATTATTTATATCATCAAATCCTATAGGTATTGTACACATTTACGTGATTTGATCTAATTGAACACAAAATGTAGATAGCCATGTAATTTGAACAACGCTTTTCCGTCTGTATGAGAGTACAGCGTATGTACAGTATGTACAGCGTCAGTGTTTGAATTTTTGCCGTTCATCAAAATAATACTATTAACTGTCGTGATTATGTAGTTGGAATAGGGTATTGCTATTTGAAAAAAAATGTGGAGCAAATCAAATAAAACTAGAGCGCAATTTCGTTTTGCTTTAGTCGCTTGTAATTTGATTGCGTCCGATAGAAAAGAAATTCTGGTATTTTTCTTGAATAATGATATCAATTTCATTTGGAAAGCTGGAAGCTGTTTCATAATTCAATCAGCAAACCAATTTCCCAACAAACTGTCATACTGCTGCTCATGCTTGATTGATTTTGATTTTACACTTGGATAAATCATTTGAGAAGATACCAAGGGAAAACAAGCCTACTGAACTGAATAGCATGTTTTTTATTGAAAACTTATTGCGTTTTGGACTTTGACGAAATATGCTGATGTTTCTAGTTATTAGATTGGCTGGAAATGTTACAAATTGCTATGGAACATTTCGAAGGAAGACCTTAGGCTTTTGATTTTGATGATGATGGTGTTTGAAAATATCATTAATGCATAACAAGGTAATTTAAGTGAATTCAAGAGATTGTTATCACACTGATTGAAATTTGTTTAAAGGCACAATAATAAAAGTAAAAACATGAAAAATTGTGCAAACAAAATTAGGCCAAAGGAAATATCAAAATGAAAGCAAATCTTGCAAGGATCAGATAACCAACAATGTATGCCGTCAGAGTAATTCTATCATGAAATGAAAACATAGCCAGTCAGTAACATGATAAAATCGAAATGCATTACTGATAGGGAGCGTGTAGCAAAAGTAAAGAATATAGTATTCATTTCAAATAACATTACTTTTCGGAACAAATTCCTTAAAGTTTGAAACAAGCACAATTGTGGAATTAAGTACTGTGTCTATTTCAGGGTCCGCACCTTAGTTATTTTGGGGTTTGCTACTAAATTAACGTTGCATTCGTATGTTTATTAATTATACATAATCAAAATTAGGTGTATTATACTGGACAATAGGAATTAGCACAATATACTGATAGCATTGCTAGGAAGTTGCATACAATATGCTTTATGGAAATTACCTCTCCCATGCAAAATCGGTTGCACCTTACGCGCTGTGCTTTTAAATCATTTTGTTAATTACAGTTAAACCTACCATGACTGTCCGTTTTACTCTAGTACAACAACCATAGCCATATGCACAACGGCATATATTATGCAAATAGCGTTTATACTTAGACAAGTAATTTAATAGTACGTTCCTTGAAGTTTACCTATAGAGTTGCTATTTTCACTTTCTATAATCTGAAGGAATTTCTGTATTTTGATTTGGCTGATCTGTTAAATGGTCTGCTGCTAGATTTACAATATATACATATATTATATTGTATTTGGAAACTTCTTCTTTTATTTTTGATCATAAAGATTCCCTGCATTATTGTAACTGTAACACGCTCATACCGTTTGTGGATTTATGGTGTAGTAATAATGCTGACACGGCTAAAACAGTTTTTCTTGAAATATATGTGTCACACTAATATCGAAAGTCGTGGTCAGCAACGATTTTAGGAGCGAGCATCTTTTAATGGTTTACCATGGATATTTACTCAATTCAATACCCTATTTCTGCAAGAATAAATTGGCACATGCATTTTCCTTAAAATGTAACCATCAAATGGTTTCTTTTTCAAAAACTGTATATCCATCGATAGTCGTATGTCAGTTAACTTGTTCAAGATTTTGATCAAACGCGGCCCTCGTACCCATAATAGCTTCAGGTATGTTTGCCATTACTTATGACGTATGAAGGATTTTATCCACTGTAATCACTGATTTGACTACTTTCTTGAAACCAAAAATGAACTCGTCACTCGTAGTCATCGGTCCATTTTTTGCATAATTGCAAACCATCATTGATGAAAGGATTTCACAAACTCTGGTCCACCACCAACAGGCATTGGATAGGTTGACGGTTACGTTTGTATTATGTTGCCATTGACACTTTTAGTAACGACACAGTAATTCGTATGAGGCAAATAAAATTGCTTTTATCCTCCAAATCACGGGCTACTTCAATCGGTTTGTCAAAATCATGGCGAATTTTAGTTTGCAATTGTACCAGTGTTCTGATCTAGATACGGATTTAGATAACTGGTTCATTGGTAAGTTTGTTTCAATTTTGCACATATTTTCGTTAACTCGGTAAAATACCTTTCCTTCTGTAATATTCCTGCCTTTGCTTGCTTCCTAACTTTTGACAAAGATAAATTTTGCTTCCTAAAAAGTGGACAGTACGCAGAATCTGAATGGCTACTTGTTCTAACAAATATGTCGAGATGTGTTCAAATGTATGGCTAGTGCTAACAGAACGACAAGTATCATAGTTCATATAATGCAGCTGCGACTAGTATTGTGCTAAGCAAAAGTACGGAATTTGCAATTCCTTTAAAAATAATGCTTTTTAACAGAAAAAGGAGACATTTATACGTGGTGATAAAAATATTCGCAGTAGTTAAGTGTGGATAAAAGCATTAATACCGGTGACAATGTTTGTATTTCCCATGTATGACTAAAGTTTTGCCAAACGTTAATTTTCCCGGAAACTGCATGTCTTAGTCACGTAACAAATATTTGGCTGGTATGTTTTTCATTTTGTAAATAAATGATAAGCAGTATGAGCAGTTTGCTTTCCGGGGGAAATATTGTTTACAATACTCTATTATCGAAACGTTTTTTGTAAACGTCATATTTAATTTACGTTGCTTTACAGTACACACTTGTTGTCGAAAATGTATACACTAATATAAAGCTTACTGCCGCATGGAGAATGTCGCCGATATTTTTTTGTTGAATTTGTAATTGGGCTCGCGAATCGCAATCCGATACGACCAACTAAAATGCATAGCTTTTAAATTCGTTCTCCGCTGATTGTTATACACGTTCCAGCAGATAAACTATCGCATAATACAAACAAAATAATGGTTTTTAAAAGTACAGTAACTGATTTCGTGGCCAGTTTTCGGTTGTCAGTAGAAACCTAATACCTTAACTCAAGTCAAGGTAATAAAAAGTAACCCACAATACTAGTGCATTTATCCACTAAGCGACCGACTGCCTCTGAGTATCTACTTTTAGGATCTACCGCCGTGTATCATGCAGATACTACCTGCGCGTATTCTTTGGTTGGCTTTGATTTTGGAGGCCGTCATTTAATTTAATTTTGGAAACATGTTGATTTCTATGCAATTCTAATAGTAAATTTTAATGATGTCTAACCAAAAGTGTAATTTGAAAACTTCTTTTATAGCTCGCAAAAATATATGCATTGGTTGTTTAGTTCAGGTGCAAACCGTGTGTTAATTTTGTGATTTTTTTATCTGACCTAATTTTAGTCACATTCTTTTTGTGCTATATGCTTACAAAACATTAAACCAGAAACTTGTACCTTGTACGTTCTATGTACTACATAATTTTACACATCTACAGAATCAAAAATCAATCTATTGTTCTGACTAGGAATGCGTTGTCTGTCAAGATTAAAGATTAAATCATCATTGCATTTAAGCACAGTCCATTTTTGATAGGGCATATCGTCTCCAAGATAATTACCCGTTTTGCAAACAGGAGTTTGTACCCTCAATTGTTGGATTGAGCAAAATCCCAACTTGCATCCTCACGACTCCAAATTCAATCAACACAAAGCGCGATGATGGTAGTTAATAGCCTTACTGTAAATTGATCTAAAAATACCCGTTTTTGAGGACATGGCCTTGCCTACAAGCTGTCGTTCTTTCTCATTGAAAGCGAAACAATATTTGATTTTACCGTGTAGCCTATTCCCCGAACAAAATGAATAGCTTTCTCGGCAGAAGAAAGAAAATAAAACTAGAGTAAGGATGTTGCTGCCTGCACACCCCTCTACTTATGCACTAGGCTCTATGAATTAAGCAGATTTAATTTAAACAAAAAATAGCAAGCTGTGCCTACAAAATTGCAGAAAAAACAATCCCAAATACCTTGTAGCACTAATAATACAATTTCCATCAATTCTCAATAATAACATTCAATCCCATGCCCCGCTTGCAATTCCATTTCACGACATTATTATCATCATCATCAGTAGAACTCGGAGAACGCTTTCTCTTCAGCAGAAAGGCATCACAAAGAAGGAAATGTATACATAGCAGCTTGAAAATGGGAAAATACAGCACTGCTGTGATAATTCGCATTCCAGCATGCATACAAGTTGTACTTATTGTGATGGAGCTTGGATTTATCCCATCTCCAGAATCAGCAGCCAGCAGCAGTGGCACTACACAGGAAACAAAGGTTGGTGTGTTCCTAACACAACTGACAAAGCACAAAAAGAGAAAAAGACGAAGACGGTGTTGTTCTTGCTGTAGACCTTTGCTTCCCGTGTGTGTCAGTTAGGACAGTGTGTGTACTGTGTGGTGTAGCACTAACATCACCTCTGCTATTACAACTTTGCAGAGAGGAGCACTCACTTCTTTTCCCACCGCTGGAGGAAGCCTGAACAACTTTCTCTCTGCTAGCTTTTACACCGTCCTCTCTACTCCAAGTTGAAAGAGTCGAGCTACCCAGCTCAAGAGGCTCAGTTTGCCAGTAAGCGTTGAAGGCAGCGGAAGGTGAACAGTTTACAGAAAGAAGAAAAGCAATTTTTCAAGCAGTTGCTCTACTCATTCAATCCATTTTTTGGGGGAAAGTACAACAGTTTTTTCTTTTGCGAGAGAGGTTTGCTTAAAAAGCAACTGATACATACACAGAAAAGCAGACATATTCTAGTTTTCGTGTCTATTGTCCAAATTAAAGGAGCATTTGTTGTTGTTGTTTTTAGAAAAACATTTTTTCTCTTTAGTTTTTCGGTGCATTTATTATTTCTAGTGACGATTCTAGGGGAAAGCGATATACGGGAAGGACATAGAAAGACTTTGGTGGAGAGGCTGCTGAAAATAGACAGTGAACAAGCAAAGCAGCAGCAGCAGCACGTGTAGTTTTTAAGGAGTAGATGAACATGAAATTTTAATGAGATAACCCCGTCCGATCTCTTTTCCTCGGTGAAAAAGACACTAATAGGATGTGTAAGTTGAAGAGAATAATACTCTAAAATTCGGGGTTTTTCTCTTTGTAAGTAGTTTCTTTGTTGTTTGAACTATTTTCAATCCATGTGCTGTCATTATTATTCCTTTGCTTTCTCAGAAAGACACTCTGACACTTCAACAAACAACAAAGAAAGCAAAACTGTTTATGGCTTCACAGTTTAGAACAACAAAACTAAAGCAAAAGACAACCTGAAAATGTTCTTCGTGAACGTAATCCTTAATAATAGATCAAATGTCATTAGGTCGTTAATCTGTTAATCTGAAAGTTAGACTACATCTAGTATTTAAGCCAAAACTAGAGATATAAAGTTAAGTGCTGATCAATAAATTATAAACTTGTGTAGTGTCTGGCTCAATGAATGTTTACGATATACCACAACAAATACAAGTACAATTGATATTTTGAGCATTGCTACTTTCTTGGGGTTTTTGTGAACTTTATATAGCTCTGTGTTATAAATTGACTTTCACCAATCAAAGTTTTCATTCTCGTGTACTATACCATTTAAGCGGACAATATTAGTAAAGTACTCTATCTGTCATCCATATAAATCATCCTTACATTTTGAAATGGTAAGTACAAAGTATAAGCATAAAAAATAATTCCTTTTTCTGCCATATAATGTACTTTTGCAACAATTATTTGAGTACTTATAGTTTTGTAAGTAATGTCGCCTGCGAATAACGATTATCCAGTCCCCTGCTAATGTCACTTTTATCCTTTCTGACGGTTGCATGCCAGCGTTGTGCTACGGCTTTTTCACCCTGTCAGTCTGGCTTCTCGGCATTTGGTGCACTTAAGCATTTAGCGTTGTGGTCTTTTTCACTCGCAGTTGAACGGTGTAATATTGATATTATTACAAGGTTTCCCAATTTATTAATTATGGTAATGTTTTTCTGTCAAGTGCTTGTGACACACGTTGTGATTGATTATATTTGGCAAAGTACACAACTCAAAAAATATTATGTGTTCCCACACAAGTCAGACATATTATTATTATTATTATTATTATTACCTAATGCATATTTATGTGTGTATCTGTGTACATTTATATTATGCGGCTATTCAAGGCTGTTTATGAACTCGACCACCATTGTACTACTGTTGTTATTGCCTACTGTACATAATGTTATTTTATTTAATTTGCCATTCCCGTTATTTGATTATACGAGAATTCTTGGGTTTAAAGGTGAAGCATCAAAATAATCGATACACTTGCTCTGACCTCACTACTCCATCATCGTTTTGCTAGCAAACCACCCTTTTAATACATGTGTCTAGAGAAATTATACATAAATGTTATAAAACATGGCATTTGGGTCAACACTCAACACTAGCTGTTATTTTTTACCTAGGAAAGGAAAACTGATAATTATAATATTTAGTATCCATTTATTATTATGACCATCAAGTCAAATGTCAAGCTATTTATTTACATTGATTAAATTGAGCGGTTTTTCTCCGTCGCAGTTTTTAGGGCCGATTTAAAGTTAAATAGGGAAATATTTTTGTTCATGTCTCGTTTTAAGCACACTTCAACAAACTGCTGGAAGCAGTGGAAAGTTTTTTTTTGTAATTTTAATAAATATTCTACTAGCTGGTAATATTTTGAGACTTTTGGAATATAATGATAGAAATTTTTAGCTAAAAAAGCAAACGTGAAGAATGGAAAAAAATATACAATATTTGCAAAATTAGAAAAATAAATACTTGAGAACAGTTGAAGTCATTTCCTGAGACATCCTATCCTGCTCACGTTGTAATACATACGGAACATTATAAGCCTTATTTACGTAAATGAATATTGAAAGCATAAAAAACATGGAATTGCCATCATTTTACTATAATTTCGTATTGAAATCAGCTCAATCTCGCCTGTTTGTAGGCTTGGTAATGCTCATAATATATTATAGTGCAAATTTTATCGTACATAAACGTATATAAAATTGCAAAAAAAACATTTTCAACGATTTTACACATGCAATGATAATGATTTTATGAACGCTTGATTCCAACTATTATAGTTTTTGGTTAGTTTCAATAATAAACCCACTCGAATTGTAAGCTAATACACTACTACCTTTCGTATTATTCCGGAGGTATTATGTGTGCTGTCAAATATCTTGACGGCGTACAAAAAATGGAGTGACGTCTAACGAAAAAGGGCCTGCTGCTATCTACAGTCATGTAATATGCTCATAAAATGCTATTTCATGCTTCTGCTATTACCACTCATTTTTTATTTTTAGTACTCATTTCGCAATAATGTTCGGCACAAAAACCCAGCCTGCTCGTTCTATCTGAATAAAAATACATGCACAAAGTCACAAGTCATAACGTCAAAATTTTGATGAGCTGACTTTAGTGAAAAGGTATGTTCTTTTTCTTCCTGTGTGCCACACGTTTTACTGCCCAGTTTTGTGAGCATGCAAGGTAATAATTTCATTCTGTTTGTTTTACAATTTTTAACAAAAAATGGGAGAAACAGCGTCTGGCCTTTCAGAAATACGTATATTTCCTATGTACATTCATATATACAGTAATCTGTTACAATCCGTTTGGAATTCAAATTTTAACATCCAACTTTCACTCTCGCGCTCCATGCCTTTCTCCAATGGGTTTTCTAGTGTCGTTCAAAGTTTCATTTAAAAACTCATTCTCACTCTCCCATTCCCACATATATGCATACAGAAAACAGAATTATTAGTAGTCTCACCATGGGCCTCACAAAGGGTTTGTTAGTTGATTTAGCTAGCAGGTCGTTGAGTATACTTTTGCCTCCTAATATTAAATTTTTGTGGATAACTGGAGCCACTTTTATTTGATTTTTTTTGTGTTCTTCCTTTCATACTATTGTGTGGTTGAGGCAAATATTGTGTAGATGGATTGTGTGTGTATCTGGGGAAACCTAATAATAGCACCTCCTACGGCTTAGCAAAAACTAATATTAATAATTTACTTGCAGAGAATTTGAAGGTGCGAATAAGCTGCAGGGGGTTGCAATGAACATCGTTCTTCACATTCTTCTCTGCTCGTACGACTCTTTTACCGAAAATTTTCTCCGGTTTGCTTGATTAGCAATCTGACTCTCCCTCTCTTCTTCTCTCCTTTTTACTTAATATAAAAAATAAGAAAAGCACTTTTGATTTTTTAGTCGGTTAGGCTCATGTATCAGAACTATTTGTTCCATGTAGATGTAGTGTACATGAAATGCAAAGAAAGCGTGTGATGCTTGCACGTGTGCTTGATTTGCTACCTCCAGTAATAAAGCAAGCACATGTTTGCACACAAGCAAGAAAAAATATCCCATAACTTTTCCTAATCTTTGTTTTACTTTAACTCAAACCACAACTGAGGAACCAAGTTTTTATAATATCCTTGCACTAGCCTGTAAAACGACCATACATAATAGTAGAAGAAAAAATTTGTTCCTTGCTTCCTGCTTGAGAAAACCGTGAAAAAGTCGATAATAAATCTTACACATTCAATTAACTACTTCTTATGAAAATTTTCCCTCCAGATTGTTTCCCATTTAGGATCGGAAATCGTGTGCAAAGGAAAATGAATTTCGATTAAAATAATATGCACTGGTAAGAACAGTAATGTAGAGGGAAAAAAGGCGATGAAATAAGAAAGGGAAAAAAATCAAGCGGAAAATCATTCCATTCAAATTAAATGTCTGGAGAGTATTCTTTTTCAGCATGATGTTCACTTGACAATAAATCTTGTCTTGGAGTTTGGTGCGACGACGACAATATTCAATTTTCCCTTTCCTCATTGAAATCCTGCGGGACCAACTTTTGACTTGAGAACACTTCCCAGCTAGGTAGGAAGCTACGTATGCTAAATAAGCGAATGCATATAAGGGAATGTGTAAATCCAGAAGAAACCCAAATGGCAATGTGACATGTTTTACGGGCTACTTTAGAAAAATATGCGATTTTTACACATTTTTTGTTCCTTTTATTGTTTGTGGTCTTTTTGTGGCTTGTACGTTCGTGCATAAAATCATTACAGTTTTATGGAAGGTGAATGTACCATGCAAGAAAAATAACTTTTCATCTTGTACGCTGGATCAATAAAAAAGATAATCAACTGATTTTTTACCTTGGTTTGATGTTCCATTACAGCTTCTAGGATCTCAACACACCTTAGCGACATCATCTGCATTGTAAGAAGACCTTTATGAATACAAGAGAAATTCTTTCGTACAGCTTACTTTTAACTGTAAGTCTGACATGTGAGCAACGGAAAAACTAAAAACAATGTGGGAAATGGCCCAGGGAAAGTGTGGCAGTAAGGAGAGACATGATGTAATATGGGTTCCGTAATACAAATACCAAAACCGTTATCATTAACACCACTAATATCATCATCCTCGTCGTTCGTTACGAACAACAACAACCCTGTTATCATCGCAGCAGCAGTAGCAGCAACCACTAGAAATTTCATGGTTCACATGCTTTCTGAATAAGAAGAAAATATGGATGCAACATTGCTGACTTTCATCATAATATCAGTTCCCGGTAAGGCATACAATAAACTTTTTCAAGCGCAGAAAAACCTGCTTCCTTTGCTTGTGCTCTGCTTTTCTGTTAGATTCTGAAAAAAGGTGTTGTACTACCATCAAAAATAATTAGGTATAAAAGTCTTCTATTGCTTTGGTATCAAAAGAGTACAAACATAATATTCTTTTTATGTAGTACTGTAGTCATTAATTCTGTGTAAGCGGATTGCTTTTTGTTTCAGCTACCTTAAACACAGCCTTGCAAAATAGCCTCTTAATAAACGTATTGTTTGTATTAATATGTGAACAACACCATCAGAAGAGCAACAACGGGTGGTGTGTTTTTGCAGTTGACGTAAAATGGTTTTCCTGATTGTTCCTGCTCCAATGTTTGAAAGATGTAGGCTTACGATAAAAACCGTACAGGTGCAGTAGAACAAGACAAATCTAGAGAAGGAATAAAAGTACAAGAAATCTCATTAATAATTCCTTTCGGTCAGAACAACTATTTTTGATTCTTTTTATGTGTGATAATATAAGCAGCAGTAATTTCGCCGTAACACATTTCCCACTGCTTACTTTTTATATCGATTACAAATTATTACTTCCGTTGTAGCTAGGAACCTTTCACATATTATATTATACATATTATATTACTAAGCATCGCTCAAGGTGAATCCTTTTTCGTCAGGCATAATCAAACCCCAAGGTTATATATAAACACGCTTGCAAAATCAAATGCTAGCTTCCTTTGAACGTGCTACAAACCGTTGTTTGAAGTCTGCACTGCTGGAAGTGCCCGAGCATTGTCCAATAAGCAATATTTTTTCAATATTATATTTTCCGCTGTCTGTCTGTCATAATCAATTCCAGTAACATGTGGACAAAACAAATATCAAAAGCCATTTTTATTGGAATCAGAATAATTGGCTGTGAATGCTAGGAACGACACAGTACTTGGCGTCTGCTTTGGTGATTTCGCAACACAACATGGAATCGTGTTTTTGTATTCGGTGTAATAGAACGAATATTATTGTATAGTGTTTGTCCCATACAATAAGGTTTGTGGCAATATTTTTGCTCTATTTTCCCCTGCTGGAGCATGCTACAAGCGATAATAACTTGTCAGGATGACTTATTTTTCGGTAACGCGTTACATATATTATTATATTGCGAGTTTTTGTCATGTTATTGCACAGTACTCGTATTATTACCAACAATTTCAAAACAGATAAAAATGAATAAGTGCATTGAGAACACAACCTAGTGGATGAAATAGAAATCTAGGAGTGATCAGTAACGTCAAGAAAAAATAAATAGCCTTTGAAGTTCCTTTCATAAAATCGTCTCGAAATCAAGGGTCTCACTTGAGTGAACAAGTTGAAAAAGTTGACAATTTTCCCACCAACATCCATGAAATCATTATGCTTCTGAACTAGGATGACTTTTTCTGTGTGACCCCTTCGTAAACACTTGATGTAGATTCTAATCTTCCTTTAGTTCCAACCAAGCAAGGAATTTAAAGTATGCGGCCCAGTTTCTGATTCTTCGTTCGATAGACTTTTTGCATCATGAAACCATAAAAGACAGTTTTAGTTGGATGCACAATTATAAATGAATATGGTGGTAATATAAAAATAGTGTAGAATGAAAATGGTTGTATTTTACTTATTCAAAATAAGACGCAGTACATACAAATGTGTGTGTGTGATTTATGTATCACTTGGCATAGATTGTATACTAAAATAAAATTCTTCTTGGGAAATACAGGCTGACATGAAAAGTTTTTGTACAAAAATTAGCAACAGTCAATGCACATCAACTTTTAACTTTGTAGATCCACTTTCCATTTTTAGTTTGAAAATTTTCTCCCATCTTTTTTTGCTAACTGACTGACTTGAGAAGAGATCAGCTTATGCTCGTCTGGTTTTTTCTCTCTTTTGCTTTGTTTTAAAGAAACAAAATAATCAAAAAATTAACTTGTTCTGAAGCCTTGTAGAGAAAAAGTTTTATTTTCGAGAGCAAATTATTATTAAACTTTCTTTCTTTCATTTTAACCTTAAGCCTTTCTTAGTCTGTTATAACGTGACTGTTGTCTAGTCTAGAGTTTTCAAATAATAATGGTCGTAGTGTTAATAAACTAGAGAAACGTGGAATACACTAGTAGCGGTATGACTATATGTGTAAAATGCAATGGTATTTCCACAAAATAGCTAACTATAGAGAGAAAAATCAATAAAACCTATGAACAACTTGCCAAAAAATGACAAATTGAATGTTCGAGTTGTCCAGCTGCAGCAGCCGTAAAACAAGTGGACAGACAGACATCTCATAAGTGTCTTAACTTACAACCTTGTTACAGGGAGGAACTTGCGCTACTTTTAGAATGAACATTCTGGTGTAGTGATGTGTGTATGTGCGTGCTTGGCTTATTGTTGTTCATGGGCCTACGACTGTTCTACTTTCCAGCTAACTAAGTATTTTTCGATTATCTTTGATGCCCAACATTCTCTTTAAAGTAAGTTGAAAAGTAAGAAAGTCGGGCATTTCTTATAATATATTGATTGTAAGAAGTCCCTAAATTTTGCAAACTAACGGCGCAACACAAGAAAAAAATGTAGTGCTGAGGCCATCACATCTACAGACACTCATTTGGGACCATTATGATCTCAAAGTTTATAGAAAGTATCAAAGTATATTTGTTTGAACATTTTAGTATATTATGGCCAACTTTTACAAGTTATAATAAAAACGTAATGCGTTCACGTACCAAACTTCAAAGTTGGAATTTTGAAGTTTTTTCAAACACATAAGTGCATTTGGCTTTTTATAGACCAAAAGACAAGTATAGTATATCACGCAAGCATTTTTTATAAAAAGCCAACAATTTCTTGCGTGCTTGAAAGCTTTCCAGCTGACTGAAACGCTTTCAAATTTATTGATGACTGCTGACTGCGACCTTGAATCACTGGAAAGCGAAAGAATCAAGTCAAGTCTTGAATTACTCAAGCGCCTACCTTGCCCATTTATAATTTTGTGTTTTTCATCATCAACACAATTCTTGATAATTATATAAAATACTCCAAAACAAAAGCTGACTGATAGAGAGGTTTACTCAGGAGAGTAAAAATTGGAGTGAGTAGAGGAAGGTCAATTACCCAATTCAACTGAGGCTGATAGACTTTAAATGAGTAATTAATTTCTAAAGTCTGCCTGTTTCAAGTTTCTGGCTACTCATATCTCCAAATATACAAGCATATCTCCAACATAATGTTCTCTTATGAGGATACATTATAATAACCAATAAATAATGAAAATTACACTTAACCTAATCACTAACAATTAGCAACAAAGTTCTATATACAGTCTATAGGCAAATAGTCTACCAAACAAAACTAGGGCTTTTGTTCGGGGGATTTCAATGATTATTCCACATTTTCATTTCCTTTTACAAACTATGAACATGTACACTGCTTGAAGAAACTCATAAAACTGTAACCATGAAAACGAATTGAAACTTTGTTAAACCTGAAGAGCAAGATCGTTTTGTTTTACTTCTAATGCATCTTCAGACGCGTAATAAAAGACTAGAGAAGTTTACAGAAACAAATGTGTTTGCTTTCGCTCGTATATATACAAGTCATTTCCAGCAAATGTTTACGTTTAACTTTCTTGCAAAATGTTTGGAAAATCCAGCATTTCATAGAAGAGTTGTTGTGCTCGTGCTCACAGAGAGAGAAAGCCAGAGTGCCTCTTTCTCCTTCCAAGTTTTCTGCTCCATGAGCATCTGACTTGGAAATAATGATGGTAATATAAAATCAAGCAAAAAGAAAGAAATTGTGTAATATTAAGGTTACAGACATGAACTACTACTTTTAAAGTACATAGAGCAAAGAGGGAACAGAAGGGTGAAATGATATATTTGGGTTACCCCACTAGTATGGGTCGTGTAGGTGTTTTACCGCCACCACACAGTTACTCTTCATAAAAATAACTTTTTCCAAAGTTCCAAAGTGGAAAGGAAAGCAACTTTGCCCACAGAAGACTGCATCCCAACAGAAAGTAATGTTGTTCATTTTGCAATTTCATTTGTACAAGTACAACAATCTGGTTTCAGTAATTATGCTGCTGCCATGTTGCTTGAGCTCATGGGAAATAAATTTAAAAGAGTGAGTAACTTTGCAAGCATGATGTTACTTATGAATTCGAACGCGCGACTTTTATTGGATGCTGCAGCGTTTTTATTAGGCCACTATCAGATTTATGTACTAGACTGGGGAGTTCTGATACAGGTACTTTTTAATAGCACTGCTTATAATGATGGGAAAAGGTGTAGTAAATAGTCTGACTTGAGCGATTACCTAGATTGATTGCAAATGCGAATTTGTAAGAAAAAAATAACCAACGTTTTAGGAAGCTTAGAATTTATGTTTTGTATAGTTTTTAATTAGCCTGTTATTGAAGTTTGGAGTTGATGGTTAGTTTGTTTAGCCTTATTTCAATGAGTGACATGTAATATAAATGCAAATAATCAGCGTTTGCAAGTTTTGGAAAAATGTGTGATAGAATGAAACTAAAATAAATGTCTTATAGTTATAAAGCAACAAGATTTTAAGTAAAATATGTATAGTAATTACATTAGACTCAAAATCCTTTACTTGTCTGTAAACTACGCTTTGTTTGCATTTGGTATATAAATCTAGTAAGCCATATGTACCTATCTTGTAATAAGTTTCGCAGAGGGAAACATTCTGCCAGCGGCAGACTGCAGGCTTCATCAAAACTACTTATTACACACACGTCTGCAGTATTAATTGAGACTTTGGTGGAGCGTTCACTTTTTCTGTATGAAAAGTGTCATTACGCGTGGTGTGCAATGTGCATGCTCTCGAGAGTTGGACTGTGGTCACTCATGATTTGAATTTGTACCACACTCCCAAACTTTTTGCGCAAGGGTGATGACAAATGAATAATGGTGTACACGAGAAAGTTGTTGTAATATCACAATACTTTTTTCCGGACAAGTTACCAATTTCCGTCTATGATGCCTGTGCACTACTTCAAG
This sequence comes from Entomobrya proxima, assembly GCA_029691765.1. Classification (NCBI taxonomy): domain Eukaryota; kingdom Metazoa; phylum Arthropoda; class Collembola; order Entomobryomorpha; family Entomobryidae; genus Entomobrya; species Entomobrya proxima. The sequence continues at coordinate 29,553,463 of CM056173.1, forward strand.
CAAAATTTACAAATTACTCTAGAGTCATATAACTTTTTTAGCACTTGAAGCACATCCTTCTTCCGCCCAACAAAAGCCGTGAAAACAAAGTAAACGAGGAAAAGCTTTTTTGCAAATATTCTTTTTATCTCTTAGTGAAATACATTAAGGGGAAAAGGAACGTAACTGTGATGTACAGAAAGGGGTTTTAGGGTGTTGCTAAAATATCTGCATGTCTGCATATATAAATACTTATATACTCCATACGTCATTTCATTCGTGATTTGTTGTCAAGAAGAAAGGGCAAAGCTCTATAATATTTAGTACTTCTTCTGAGACCTAACGGCTTAAGTAGCCTTGCCACCACCAAGTAGTGGACTTTTTAGTGGGCAATATTATGTGGATGGTGTAATCCTAGAAGCTTGGATTTATCACTTAAGTCGACTTGTTCCTTCCTTCGTACTTGTCTTTGCTCCTGCTTTTGTCAGTCAGTCAAAAGTGGAGTGGTGAGTAGGTTGAAACGTTCTTTCAAGTTTTTTAGTTTTTTAAATCACGGTCTATATGCATACGGCGAAAGAAGAGTACATAGTCTGTTTATTATATTTTAAGCTGATGAAATGCTGTACGCAAGAATATGGCCTGCAATATATCATCAGGATATGGATACTTAGATTAGATACACACATACATGATGTTAATGCAATTTTCTCTATTGGGCTGTTCCGTAAGCAAAATGGCTTAACTCTTTCTCCTTGCTGTGTCTGTCTAGTCATTTACGTTGCTTCGGGTCAAGTGATGGTGACTCTTGTTCGTTGCGAGATGAAGAAAAGGAAAGGAACAAGAGTTTTCGTGAGAGATCATAAATCTGTGATGGGTACTTTCCTTGCTCCTTACTTTTTGCTTGTTTCAGAAAGCTTGGCTGAGACAGTGTGAGCAAACTTTATGAATGCAAAGAACAAGAAGGACGGGAAGATCAAACAGGAAAAACTATGATGACAGATGCGTTTTCATTTAACATTTTGTTGCTGTTACTTTTAGGTATAAAGTACATGGTTTCTTTTCAACCATCCTCGGTAGAGATGCACAATTCTGTGAAATGAAGTTCGTCTCCTTTGTAACAGTCCACTGCGTTGAGCTACGGAAAAGTTTTGCAAGTTTAAAATACACACACACACGATACGACTGGTATTGCAACTAAGCCGTTTATCTTTATCACGAAGCTGCTTTTATGTTTCAAAAATGTATGTCATCACAATATCATGAAATCGTAGACATACACGAAATACGTTTTAGACAGGAATCGGAAACAAGTTGTAAAAATGATTTGACTTAAAAGAAGAAGAAAAACCTCTTTTATGGAGCAAAAGAGAAAATGAAAAGTAGACTAAATGTCACGATAGTGTGACGTTGTTGAAAATGATGATCTCTTTGGTTGGAAACTAAAATGAAACTACTGATTTGGTTGAAGCACTGTTCTCAAATGGAAACCCGTTGTTAATGAATGAAGATTCCATGACCTCCTTCCATTTTACCTGCCTATGAAGACAAATGGAAATTCTGCTTGTATCCCCAAATGAATAATTTCGTGTTTTCCCAAAGCAGCATATCAAACGGAGCAGGTGTATAGCGTGCACGTTTCTCCCCCACGTGTAAGTAGCAAAAGCGTGAAAACTAAGAACAAGGGACAAATGGCTAACCAACGATGACTAAGTTTAGAGAGAGACGAAAGCGTGCACAAGTATATTGTAAAGACTGCATGCTTATAATTTGATCTATTGCCGTGAAGTATAAGAAAAGACAAAACCAAAGCTTTCTCGGTGGCAAATAGCAGCAATTGCGGGAATGGTAAATGGGGAAGTGAACTCAAGTGGAGTTAATGAGTGGCCAAATATAAGAAAGAGAGAAAGCAGAGGGATAATATATCACCATCATCATCATCACCAGATACGCAGCACGCATAGCTGAGGCAGTCATACTTATAGGTGAAATTACTGGTATTGTTACCATTATTATATATCTTTTTCCATGGCATGTTGAGTAGACTTACTGGCACTTTTGTTCTTCTACTTTTGTGGCTCTATCATCGTCCTGTTGTTCATCATCATCACTCCAATTTCTTTTTCGGAACGGGAGACCTTGTTTTTGATCTTCATCTTCCAAAGGGAAAATTCTCTGCAAGAAAGTGAGAAAAAGAAATAGGAACAAAAACTACTTTCTCCAGATTTCAGCCACATACACACTCACAGAGTGTAACATCTGTTGTATTGCCATCTGACTACTAAGCCGGTCTGAAAGTTGCGCTCGGAAACAATTTTGATCTGGAGGGGAAAGCGGAGAAAAATAAATGATAGAAGAAAGATGATCATGATGAAAAAGAAAAGTAAATTGTGGATAATCAGTGTGTGCTGGGGCTTCAGTTAGTTCTAGTAAGAATGGCGTGCGTACACTTATCCTACTACGACTTTGGGAAAAAGAAAGCAGCTTATTATTATTATTGGTCCTGAAATTCGATAAGTTTTCTTGTAAGAGTCTTGTTCATTTTCTCTTGCTCTTGTTATTTGACAAGACTTGTGTATTACAATTTCCCCAAAACATGGAACAGGCTTGGTTCATGATAATGTTACTAATACTAAATGGCCAAACTAATTGGTGGAATCAACATTAATATAATTTGACACGGACATGTATTTATCCATCATTCATGTACTAGGAATCAGCAGAGCATATCTGTGATAGTTATATTAAATTGACAGGGTTCCACTTAGAAGTTCACCGTGGTCGGGGAATAATGACCGTACTGTAGCCCTTTGTTGATTCATAATATATCTTATCACAAGGGTAAGAAGATTTACAATTCGAATGACAAGGGTAGTTTGGGCTGCCATTATGAGGAAATGTTAAGAATATTAAAGCATGTTGGAGAGTGTGACAAGAGACTTGATACCCTGTTAGTCCAAAATGACTTTGCAAACCGAGGCCTGGCGTTCTTTTGCGATTACTTAAGCCTCATGTTATTTATTAATAGGCTTTTTTTCTCAAAAGAAAATTATATACAAAAGTCAATAGTATATACACCTATTTTATAGGGCTACATATGTATTATTCACTGATAAGTATAAGCCACTTTTCGTCATATAATTTGTGATGTAATTAAAGCGGGGGAAACAAGGAGCAACCCTGAAAACTGGAAAGCATGTTAAACAAAAGTTTCCTGTAAGGCTATCAAAGCGCAGATTCTAAGGGTGAAACTTTTACTTTTGTTTATGTACTCAAAATGCATTGTATCATTGACATCGTTGCCAGCTCTATAGAGTACAAGCTGCGTGAAGTTTGGGCGTATGAAAGAGCAGTCGATTAAATAAACAGTTTCCTGGTGAAATGAACATTTGTCGTTGCAAGAGATTAAAAAAGTATTTCAAGCCGTCAAAAACAACACAAGATGAAAGCCTTTGATGTCAGCCCTCTAGCAGCGTTGATTAAAATGGGTTTCAAAACTTGTCCGTCGTACTTTTAGATTCAGGCAGGGTTGCTGTGTGTGTTTATGTGTCCAAGGTCACCGGAACTTGAGTCCAACATGACTCTTTCACCTGAATATACAAGCTCAAACGAAAATGGAACTACTACGGATTTACAGGCAAATAAAACGCACAATGTAAAATGAATGACCCGATTTCCATTCTATTTTCTTGTCAGACGATAAACATGTGCACGCTATTTCCTCTGATTTCCGAATACGCAGTTCTTTTATGGAAATTAATTTCTGTCTTGCCCTACTTTGAAACGAGCAAAGTATTGCTTTAAAACTCATGTCCCATTCTCTGCACATTTGTTGGTAGACTGTATAAATTGAATCTGCAGTGTCACGAAACAGCAGCGGAAACTATGAATAAGCTACTTACTTTCCTGTGACCTATTGTGAAACGCAAAGTACTTGTTCCACAAGTGGACGACTTTGTAAGGCTTTTCGGTAAACGACATGAAAAGTAAAAAAAGCTACCTCATTGCATTTTATGTCAGTAATGTCATGACGTGAAATTAAATTCTTTGTAACTGTTATTACCATCCTGGAACTCATTTGATTTGGCGCACATTTACAATTTTATGATATTTTTCGAGCGGAAGCTGTTTTTGTGGGTATGATATGAGCCTTGTTACAAGTTGCATTTTTTGTTGTGCAATAATATTATAAGAACAACTTGTAAAGTTCACCAGAAGAGTAGTACAAAGTACAAACAAAAATACCCGGCCACCCCAGAGAAAGGAAAACTACAAAAACGTTTACACCATAATACGCGTAATAACAATATTTTCACAACCGTTGCGTTGCAATGATCATACATATACAACAGCCAACAGCAGCTGGTGCGTTGTGGGCTCGGTGCTTGCTCATACTCAAAGCTTGATCCCGTCTCTATTCTCTAAGAAAAGGAACACTAGGCATTTTCCATTGTGACTTGCATTGCTTCCAGGCACCGACAAAACTTTGCCGGCTCATTCTTTGTCGTCTAAAAATGCATACTATTTATGGCATGCAAAATGTGGGGAAAGTACGACGGAAACGTGCCATTAACTTAGGTGACTGTGCAATAATATTCGCGTTTCATTACTTTTTAGCACTGTGCAAAGTACAAGATCAACAACAGGAACACGTCTTAGCTGGCAGTACCCTGGTTAGACCCTTTCTTAGCGTGATCCCTTATCTTTTCCTCAGAGCTAAAAGTCATGAATCCTCGCCGGTTTGTTTTCTTGTTAATTGTTGAATTGCTCGCCATTATTAAAAACACAAAGTACGAGGAATTTCTTTTTTATCAGCTAGTCCGACATGGTACGTTCATGTTCTTAGTCACACAGGCATAAAACGAGGTAGTCGACTGGAAGCCCTTGAGGCAACACAACAATCCTGCTGGTGCGGTAGGATTAAGCAGTTGTTATCAAGAAACCAACTCCATCGAGAATAATTGCACCGCTACTCACTTTGCACCGCCTCTCAATAGTAGAAAAACGTGAACAATAAGTACGTAAAGCAGTTCACAGTATAAAAACATTTATGTACATGTCCGCGCGAACAAAAGACGCCGGGAAACTGTAGACACCAGAGCAACATCTAAGAAATAAAAACGTTGTTGCAAAATTTCTAAAGAGAGGCAACAACAATAGCCAGACTATTACCAGCACTCTTCGCATTACATTACCCGCCAGTAAAAAAGCATAATTCTCAAGTGCATTCATTCATAGTCATAATATCATGTATAATATTATGCTATTATTAAACTACGCCTACGAGGCTATAAACAACTACTACCACCCTTAGTCATCGCTTTCCCGACTTTCTCTTTTCTCTTCTCGTTTCTCAGCGCACATCTGCCTCTTATTATATTGTAATGTAATGCGATTTAAGTGAAACCGACGTAAAACCTTGTTTATTACTATAATCATCATCATCGTCAACAACATTCGACACTAATCCGTATAGCGTAATACCCTACTTGCTTTTACCCTTTCCAGCAGGACAAGTACTCAGCAAACAGTGGATATTTTTTTAAAGAGATCGTCTTTGCTAAAGTACTACTACGAACCGCCATCAGTTTTATTATCTTATGACCTCTTCAGTTCAGCGAAAGCCATTCGGTCTTATTCTGATGATGAACCATAATATGTATGTATGTTTACAGGAAAACAAAATCAACTTGAGCTTCAATCATCAGTCTGATAGAGAGGGTAGTAAAGAAAGCCCTTTTAATCCAGGCATTATATTTATGCTCAATTGACATCTTTCCGTTGCTCCACCCAAGTAAATACTTGTTTTTCCATCTGTTGACCCAGGCGTCTCATCCAGGCAAAAAGAACATCTTGAGGAGAATTCGTCATCATGAGCATTTCGAAATCACTGGGCACACATCACATAATATGGTATAGAAAATGAAAAAAAACTGTCAACGGTGGATGTCATTCCATCTAGAGCTTTTCTAGACGTTGCTCTGTCTTTTCCACTTTTGTAAAGCATACTGTTGGGCAAAGTCGAGAAAATTGCTGTAATGCTTACCAGCAGAGGAGTAATAAGGGAGAGTGTGTGTATGTGCAATAAAAATGCTTTTTATTGCAAATGTATATAGTCTGGTAGTGCTCTGCGGATGCCCAGGCGAGTCCCGTTTTTATTAGCTCACGAAAAGAAATGAAAGGACACATCAAGCCAAGTGGAAGAGTGAAGTTGTTGCTTTTGTGGGAGTCATCAAAATCATCGTCGTCCTCCTTGGAAATATATTATATCTCATAATACGACAGACATATAACGTACAACATAATTACGTGGCGGACAAGTGAAAGTAAAAAAGCGTTGACTAGTCTGGTAAACGGATAAAAAATAATAATAATGCTAAGGCTATTCTTAATGGCAGTGGCACTCTCCCATAATTACTTGACAGGCAGCATAACTTTACGACTCTACTGCGACAGGGTCATCGTCGTAGTACTAATAATCACCCAGGCACCAATAACGGAGACGAGATATTATGATACTTATAAGTTGAATGCAAGTTGAATTACATGCCTGATATACATGTATGCATACTCACTACTTAAAGTAATAATAACTTCCGAATCGTGTTTAAAATGCAGTAACTCAAATTATTACTTGAAAAGTAATTACCTACACTCCCGTCAAGTAGTAGTCGTCAATGCCGTAATAATTGAGTCCTGTCTCCCATAAAAAATTAAAAGAGAGAACGAGAAACGAGAGTAGGCTTTTTCCTTCATTGATTTTTAATGGAGATAAAATATAACTTGTATATACCTGAGCGCATAACGAAACCACAAGGAAGCAAGCAGATTCGACCAATTTTCTAATTTGTTTTAAGAGCAAAGATCCTCCTCTCGTATGTCAAATTACTCGTAATAATAACTTGAACCTGTTTGTGCACTGTGTCTAAACAAACAGTACTATTGAGAATTGAGAATGATGCGTGTAATATCCAAAAAGCAAATATATGTTCACTTCTAATTTCTTTCTTAGTTTTGTGTCATCATTTATGTATCAATGCATAGCCACATGTCGTTTTTCTTGGGCACTTAAGTAGAATTACATACATTTCTTCTTCCTCGTCCACCACCACTGTCTATCTTTTTACTGCGCAACTTGTAGGCTTTTTGACGCCCAGTTAATTTTTTATGACGTTGTCCAGGATGACAGTGACAAGCTCCACTTTCACGCGTGTCACTCTTGCCCACACATTTCAATCACACGAGGCCTCAGGTTACTGGCTTCTTTCTTATTAGGAATTTAAGAGTGTAAGTGTAAGCCCAAGGAGAACACTATATTGGCCGACGTAAACATAGAAACCAACCTCATTCACCGATTTTCGTTAAAAACGTTTTTATAGATTGCGATGTGAAATCAATAAAATCCTTCTACTAATCCAATTACACTAATATTCAATGTTGTAAATTGGGATTGGTTGAATATTAAAAACGCTTTCCAATGCAGAACGAATTTTTTATTCAACCCTGACCTTTAACTTGGCATTTTACAACATACAATTGGCTTCTCCAAGACGGATTGTATCCGTATTAACTTTCTTTTGTACGATATAAAGTGTTTCTATATGCTTTTGGCGTTTTTCACATTTATTTGTTGGAACTAGGAATTTTATCATTTAATTTTGCTTTAATCAGCTTTAATTACAATGAAACATCATTTTAAACATTGATTTTATGCAGTCAATCATATTCAACCGAAACAAATGTGAAGCGGAGGCGTGCTGAGCAAAGTACTCACTGCATTTTTGTAATGTCGTCTTCTGATAGGTGATACATTTCGCCAAGTATTTACGTAAAACGTAAACCAAACTGGCAGAAAAGTTAGTGAAAATGCTAAACCATAAATTTACTTGAGTTGTTTCAACAGTTTTAGGGTTTTGGTTCTACAAAACCCCGAATGTGAAAATAAAGTTTTTTTTGTTCTCATGGACAATCAACTTAAATGTGTTAAACAACCAATTAAATGCTTTCAGATCAAAATTTTTGTATATATTAAAAGCAAAATATATAAAAATAAAGCTAATAGCCCAAATATAAGCCAGTATATGGCCATATGAAAATATTAGATAAAATATTGAAATACCCAGTATCGTTTCGTATGTACTTACTTGCTAACTTGACTATATATGAATGTATATGAAGACTACTACGTCAACCAATTTATTCAAAATCATTTATAAGCATGTCTTCGGGGCTTTGCTCATAAAATAAAGCATTATTATGTGATTCCAAGTCAACAAGTACAAAAGCAGCCTACTTATGTTATCCAGGTTAGGTTGTAATGAACACCTTATGTGTAATAGAATACGACAAAATTTAATTTTTTCTAAATGTTTCGGTATAAAATCATGTTTCATCGTAATGAAAGCTGATTAAAGCAAAATTAAATGATAAAATTCCAAGTCAAGAACTTTTAAATCTAAAAAATCCCGTATTTGTATTAGGACAGTAAGGTAATTTTCCAAATTTCAAAGAAAGTTCTAAAAAATCTAAAAATGTGAATTAATTCCGGGTTTATTATAATCGTGCAACCTGTTCCTATTAGTAAAGCCAGTTTTTGTTAGAACTCTGAATGTCTTTGTGTACTAAAATGACAAAATCTGAATGTTGTACCAAAAAATGTTTTAACATAAGCGATGGCTTTAAAAAGATTTGCAGATACTGCTAAACAAGCCGACGTATTCTAAAAATGCTCGTACCAAATTCTAATTCAATTGATTATTCACGTTACATTGAAGAACATGTAAAAACTGAATACATTAAACATATTTTTGGCACAGCAAAGCTTTTCGATTTTCCAATTTGAAATTCCTAAGTGTGGGCACGCTCCATGCATCATTCTGGCAGTTACTGTAAATGCAGCAAGCAGAAAATAGATTTAAAGGAGAACGGAAGCCCTGAGCTAACTTTTCCGTCAAGGTTACGTGTCTTGTTTTTGTCAACTGTAAAAGCCTGTGGCACTCAAACAACCAGCTAACAGTCTCCTCAAGGAAGAAAAAAACAACAAAGGCATCTTCTTCTGTGTGCTTAAGCAATTCACCATAAACAGTCTTATTTCGTTTTCTTATATTTTCTTGTATAGTCACCTAAGAACACTTGCAGTGATTCATTCTGATAAAAGTATGTATCGCCGTTTAAACGAACAAACGGTTTCAATGAGCATTTTTACTGCAGAGACATTTTTCTTCGGAAGTACACAGCAGCCCAGAAACAATGCAGTGTGTACCCTTCAATATTTTGAGGCCCAGTAACAACAACTAACACATAACATCAGCATCCAGCAAGCTAGTTAAGGTTGATCTTGTAGCACGTATGCAATCAGGCGAACCAGCACATTTCTACAAACACTTTTTTCTCCCATATCACAACATGAAATATTGAAAAAAAGCAAAAGCTCTAGAATGGAATAAGTATTTAAATTGATTTTCAAAAAAAACACAAGGAAACTGCAAAAACACAAGAAGCTGAGAAAATAGCGAGTGCAAGTAAGTTTATAAGAAAGCGAGTACTATTTGCAAGCGAGAAAAAACTTTGTCTGTCGTTGCTGTTTCAGAAACAAGCAAAAGCATAGGACTAAGTGAAAGTAAGCATAAAAGTCAAAAAATGGCATGTAAATGTTATGTGCTTTTAGAAGAAAAAAACTTCACATAGACACAAACATTTAGTCATATTTTGTGCCTCTCTCACTCTCTTCAGTTTTTAGAAGCTGGTAGGCGAGAAACCTATAGATAATTTTTAATGCATGAAGGTACGTATTTGGACGTGACACTGAAGATAAAGTATGGAATGTGTGGCACTCACACATGAATGAATCACAATATACTCGTTTTTGTTCCTCTTTTCTTGTTCTCACTCTCCTTGTCCGTATGTGCTTGTCTGCTTGCATTTTTCTTCCTTGTTTGATGCTCGTCTATCTTTTATGCAGATAAAAAAGGGGAAAACTCTGGAGTTTCAATCGCATCACAAGAGAAGAAGAAGGAGAACAAGAGTCAGGAAAATTTATGTTTCCGTTTCACTCGCTCCTGTTCACGCTGCTGCTGTTACTTTGTTCTATTTGTGCAGCAGCAGTACAAAAGTATAAATGCAGCCGTTATTTTAAAAGAATAAGTAGATGCATCAATGTGTCTTGGAAAGTTTTTATTATCATCATTTGAAATAAAAATGGCAGACATCGAAGGCTTCTTTCTTCGTCTCTAAGAAAATCAGGGGAAAAATGTTTCTTTTCCTTGTTCTTTCTTTAAGGTTGATTCCGTCAGCTACTTTTTAACTTCCTTGTTTCTTTACTCCTGTAGAGTTTCATTTGTTAAATGTCGACAAAAACGAAAATTATGAATTGTGTGTGCATAACAAAAGGGCTGTGAAGTATGAGAGTGGTGTTCTCTTTTACATGAACAAAGATGCGCATGCAAGCGTGCATGCACCAGAGGGAGAAGGAAGGCAGAATGATGTAGATGCATTATTATATAGGAAACTGCTTTGCTTTCTAAGTAATTTTACAGACTTGTTAGGTAGCTATTATTTAATAGTAAAGTAGAATTAAGGAAAAAACTGTGTGTATTGCTTGCTGAATCATGATGAGCTGGTAGAGAGACAGCGAGAGACTGAGGTTGAAAGTCAAATGATTTGCATGTATTTCAACAGAAACCAAACTCAATCTTCCATTCAGCAGCGGAATCATCAACCCATTCCTCTTTTCAATTTGCCTTCTTCTTGTACTCTGCACCGTGTGGATGTAGATGAATACTCATACTTAAGGCCAATATTATACGAATGTACGTAGTACAATATGTACGCAAACAGAAGTTCTTTGCATCTCAATAAATCACGGAATTAGCATTTTTTCCTGGTTTTACCATTCCCTCACATCTTGAGTGTGTATTTTGTTTTCTCCTATTTTAAGATAAAAATACTGGAAAACTGAACGCACAAGACGGTGTATGTCTGAGTCTGAAAGTACAAAAATGCCTGAGGAATTTTCTTCAACCTTCAATCTTGAACTTTACACAGCTTTCTTTTGCTTTGCTTCAGTACTTTTGCTTCTAGATTCGTTTTATTTCCGAACCACGGAACTGTAACAAGAATGTTGAACTGGAGTTTTAAATTTAGAAACAAAACGGCACAGCACTTTGGTACTTGCTACTATTTCTTGTGCTGGTACTATTTCTTGCTTTCTTCCTGTAAATCTACATTCCCTCAATGCTCTAAATTTATAGCCCAGCATTCAGAAACGTAGGCGTGTGATTGAACTATACATTGTACACAGGCAATGCTCGTAGTACATAAATAAATGAATGACCTGGGTTTAAAAATACATTTTGTAGTGTGTACCTGTACCTGTCAAAAGTTGCAAATCGACATGATTTCCAAACAAAACGTATTTTATTATTCAATCTACCCAACCCTCGTTGGACGGTTACACCTATACAGAGATCCAAAGTCGGTAATTTTAGTCCATTGCCCTGTAAAGCAAACAAAATGTCCTACTTTCCCAATCAGGCTTCTGCAATAACACAGAGTAGTTCAACTTGTTGTTGTGGCATCACATTAACAATGCATTACGTGATATTCTGTATTCTCTCTGAATACATTGGTATTTTGCATATGTATGTTTGTAGTTTTGTAGGTTTTCGTGAGCTTACTTACATTATTGGGCTTCGTGAATAGAGAAACGCTAAACAAGAACACACATTATTTTGACCTTTTTCCGGTCCTCGTCCTGTTCCTGCTTTCTCTACTATTCCATTTTAATGCAAACATGACATGCTGTGTAAATACACTTGAACTAAAACAAAGTTAGTTTTCAGGAAGAAAAAATAGGATCGTCTATTTAATTTAAAATCGAATCAGTGGTATAAGTTCTTCAACAGAAAATACTATTTCGTCTATTGACTTTGCATGTTTTGTGTTAGGAGAAAGAGATAAAAAGTGAAAAATAGAGATGCGCCAAACAAATGCAGGATGTTAAGTATGAAAGGCTACGCAGGAAATATATAACGCTCCAGGAGAATCAAAATACAGGCGATGATGGTGGAAACATAATGTGTATGCGTGTGTGTGTATGTGTTTGTGGGATACGCGTATGTTTCGCTCCTACGCTGCGCTGGTAAGTACACAGGAAGCAACCAAACCGTGGATAAAATTAGAGGCCTTCGTTAGTTTTGAATCAGAGAGAAAAAGTGAAAAAATGTGCATAAAGGAGTAGAGTAGGATATTGTTGTATACAAAAAGGATGAATTCGTTTTACACCCTAATGAGCAGTAGGACTGCTGTGATTTCCTCATGGGAGGACTTGAATTGCATCAAGAGAAATCTAGAAATTTTCAGCATGCAAATAAATTAGGGGGATATATAGATGATCACAGTAAGTGTACCGTTTCAAATGAGCTCGTTTCACTCACTCACTCACCCTTTTTTTATTCCTTATTTTCTCTCATTGTTACGGTTTGTGAATTTTCTCAGCAGTAGGGGAAGTAGCTGTGTTTTGTGGGAGCCGTGTGGCAGAGAAAACTATAAGAATCTTCTCCTTTCCCCTTTGACAAAACAAATGTGTTGCATTTTTACCATACGGAACGAATATGCGAACACATTACGCAGGAATAGGGCTTTAGTGAAGGCATGCATACTTTGAAAAACTGTTAGTACGATACGAAATGGGTAGGCTAAAAACAGACTGCTCGAGACAGGCTCATTGAAAAAAATACCGCCTTATAAAGTTTTCTTGTGCCTTCTAGTAGTTGTATTTCCAGCCTTTTGCTGCTCCTTATTGAGCGATGAATGACCAGAGTCTGGGGAAAATGTAGAGTATCTTGGCAAAACACTGTGCTCATCATCATCATCTTAACATCCCGGTTTGCTATCCAAACTTGGCGTAGAGGTGCTTTTAAGAGTTTCAGAAAGAGAACGCATGATGATATGAGGTTAGAGTTCACAAGAACTTGATCCAGCCTTGGTACTTGCTACACTTCACTTCTTTTTGCTCTTTAGCTTTGTGGGGAATGGTGGTGGTAGCAATGGCAGAGGCGACGGTTGGGCTGCTGTTTTTTTAAAGATGTGTACTTGTTTCTGTTGTTGCTGCCGTTCCGCAGATTTGAGTTTGAACCGTATCCTCATCCGGATTTAAGTTGTTTCTTCGTTTCTCCATTTTTGTGGCAATCAATCTGGAACGAAATGGAGAAAAGGGTTATAAAAGGAGAAACATCGAGACAGAATAAATTGCTTTAGTTTGGAAGTGATGTACGTATATTATTGTGCGTATTCATCTATAGGATATCTTACCATCAGCAAGCTTTTTATAGTGGCAGATGAAGGGTGAATTCTGTTACTTGCTCTTTTGCTCACCTCAGCATTAATTGCTGTCAGATGGAGAAACGGAGGGAGAAAGGAAAAGGTAAAATAAGAAGGGGAAGTGATGTAAGGAAAAATAATTATTTTGTTATAACGGCATCAAAGTAGACGAAGGAAGACGTTTGCGTGCTTTATTAAGCGTGTGTTTTGAAAGGAAAAGGAATTATGAACGTGGGCGTTTAATACGAAGTAAAAGAAACTAGATTTGAATGCTTCTCGTATTACTGCTTGAGTATAATAAGGTTGTAATCTAATCCATATTTTAAATGCCAACAAGAAAACCTGTAATAATACATAATATTAAGCTCTGTGTTGCCTTGCTTTTCCTTCAAGTTTCTTTGGGCTCCCCTTCTTCATCAATAATAAGAAAGAGGAGGGAACGTCATGCTGATCTTTAATGTTTGTTATTACAATGCCTGCATACATAAATTACAAAATGTGGTTTCTTCAAAGGCTATACAACTAGATTTATAGCTACCTAAAAGTAAATTTACCTTTAAACTCTCACCCTACACAAAGAGACTAGAAATAACGACAATTCTAAATGACCTTGTCTTGTACGTCTTTGTAACTCAAGAAACTGTGATAGTCGGAATGTTCTTGGTGTACTTAACCAAAATGATCATTTTCAACTTTGTGAAACTTGACGAAACTCAAAACGCTGTGTTTTTATAATAGATTCTTCACAACAGCGGAGAACAGCGAAAAATGATCACTCCATTCTTGTGTCTCTTGGCAAGATTTGTTGCTTGCTAACGTGTTTAACTATTTAATTTTTAAATAATTAAGCACAAGTCTAATCTGCCGTAGTCTAAGGCGACACACCATATATATTGACTGTATAATACTATATTATTGTAGATTTTAAAATTTTCTTTTATTCTTTGATAAGAGTGTTACTCTGAAGAAAGTGGAAACGGCATCAAGTCTCTTTGCGTTTAAAAAAAGAAGACATTATGACAGAGAAAATCTTTTTATATATAGAATAATAATAGGCTTCCCCTTTGGTTTTCCAATGAGCATCACCATCTGTTTGGTTTCTCAGGGGAAAATCTCATTTATAATGAAAAAGCTTTCTGACTTAAGAAATCCACATGGGAAAGGTTTGTATAATACATAATAGTGGCAAAGAGCTAAATACACGCTAGTCTGCAAGCCTTCTTTTCTTTTTTTCTTCTTCTCGTCGCTCACTAGACTGTTTACAAAGTAAAGTATGAACAGCAGTTGGAAAGATTTTGAGATCACTTTTAGCGAAAAAAAAACTCAGCATCAAGTTTTTTAAGTAGCATTAGTGAGAAAACAGCAAGAGTCTTTCACTCCATCTCTCTGGTGCTTAAACAAAGAGGGGAAGAGTGTCGTGCTAAAATGGCTTATTATTCATACAAAAACGAGTAAAATATTTAATTCACAAATTCATTAACTGGAGAGGAGAGAAAAGGCTGGGGGAATTTTTTGCTTCTGCTGCCGCTGCTTCCTATCAAAGAATAAGATAAGCAAAAAGACAACGATTTTTCGACATTGAATACTACTTCCGCCAAGCACTTTACTTCCATTTGGGCTTGCATAAATTTAAATATCTGGTACAGTTGTACATGATAAAACTCTTTCGTCTCAGGGAAATTAGTAGTGTATACATAAATATTTGGAGAAAGTTTAGGCTCGACCCAATGAAGACTGTAACAACTTGACGGATGAGAGCTACTAAAAATTTAATGAGCGAGTTTTGTGCTTTGTTGCTTTTTTCGTTTCGCTGAGAAAAAGTAAAAAAAAAACTAGAGCTTTCTTTCAATAAATTTAGTAGACGCGCCATTTACGTTTTACGACAGTTTAAAACTGCGTCTTAGAAATAGAAAAAAAAGGTGCGCACACGGAAATTTTTTTTGAGGCAATGTCAAAAGGCAGCGTAGAAAAAAGTTGGAAAACTAGCAAAATTTTTTGTATTGAGCCTCTGACTCATTTGTTACCAAATTGAGCTTAACGAATTGATAATGAAGGTAGATAAATTGGTGACTTGTTCTGCTCAGCTAACTAGCTTCTTTAATTCGGCAAAGAGTGAAAGGAGGAAAGAAGTTGGAGCACTTTTACTGTCTGTTGAACTATCCAACAGACAAATGAATTAAGAAAATTGGAAGAGCAATAAATGGCAAAAAGTTTGGTTTTATGGATTTCACTAAAAAATCAATTGGAACACACGACGTAGGAAGTAGAGAAAATTGCTGATTTGTTGAACATGTTTTGTATCCAACATGACTACTAGAAAATGGAAACAAAAGCAATCAAATGTTGCTGCTGAACTAACATGTGCATGTATACCTGCTTCTTCAGTTATTAAATAGTAATGTAACAACTTTTACAATCAATGATGATTTGTTCAATGATGACTCATTGAACATAATTATATTAATGAGGATTCCACAATACTTTTAAAAAACAAATTGTAAAATTTTAGCATAAAATTGAATTGCATCTAATTGCACATGAATTGCGTTTCTCATCTGTTTAGTTACCTTTTGTAAGCAAACAGCTCAACATCTGCAAACAGTTACGGTTCAAGTTGTACAGCTATTAGTAAGCATTTAACTTTTGAAGGTTTTTACTACATATTGTTAAAATCATTTCACTTGTCGACAAAAAAGCAGAGCTGTGAAACAAATTGATTTCTTCATTTGAAAAGAACCAGTCATATAAAGATACTAAGCAGAATTTATTGCACATATCCTAAAATCTAACCGCATTACATATCATCAGTCAACCAATAGACAATACGGAGAAAGCAGATGAGTCTTTCTGGCTATATGAGAATGAACACTTATAGAATTTTCTATCACTGTGCCCCTTTTTCCTTTCCCCTTTTTTCGTTTCCATTTCCCAAGAGCAAAACGAAAAGTAATTTGTTACAGAGGGAAAAAAGTTAAGACATAAAGAAACTTTAAAATTTTTTCAGCAAGGACGACGAAGGCTTTTACTTTTCTTTTGGTCTACTACCAGTGCTACTACCACCGGCACTGCTGCTGCTTCCATAAAGTTTAGTATTATTTTTCGAAGAACTGTCAGGGCAAGCTGGCAGAGTTTTTCCCTGCTTTACTACATAAATATACGCATTCATGACATATCTCTGTATTTACTGAAGGGAACAGACAGAGAAAAAAATTAGAGAAGTTGCCGAGATGTGGATATGTTCCTTGGAGAGAGACCCGCTCATCACATCCATGTCATTTTTCCTTCTTTCTTAGTGCCTTTTTTCCTACGTAAAAGTTTACAATGCAGATGAAGTGGTACTAGGAGTTCTACGTATACATCATAGATCCTGTATACTTCATACTAAATGTGTTGAAAGTATTTCATTCTTCGTTTGTTGTTTTTTCAAAGTTATCTCATCGGTCTAACTTTTACTCAATTCAATTTAGCCTGTGTATTTATACATTATTTATATAAATATTAGGCATATTCTGTCATTTCAATTTTCTCTTTTGCTTGCTTTTCTCCAAAAATGGTAGGGAAAATCCAAACAAACGAGAAATCTTGCGCAGAAAATGAACGTCATAATAAAGTAGTATGAAATGGTTTATTTTAAAAGCGAGCTTGTTTTTGTGGCCACCAATGTGGTTGCCATGTGCTAATACAGAAAAGAAATAGAAATTCGTGTGTCTATTTTCGTCCATCTATTTGCTCACGACTTTGTGCTGCTACATCAGTTGAAGATGATGTGAAAAACCCTCTAATAATAATATACTCTATTTTTATAGTTTTTTTTGCCTCTAGTTACTTTATTTTTTACTCATTTTTCTCAAATAGAACCTGATGGTGCATTTTTCTCGTTATATAGTGACTGGCCTGTACTTTGAGTCTGGGACGGGTAGCTGTATGCCCAATTGCAAGTTCGACAAGAAGGAACAGGAGCAATGGTATAGTAGTAGTCGCGAATGAACAAGAGGATTTTTTGGCAGGATTATGTTCTTTGAGAGCATACAGCTGCCACCACTTTAACTTGATTTTGTAGTGGTGGCAGCATAGCATTATGTTTAAGGAATGTGGGTTTCATGGTGTCATAGCCAAAGTCCATATATTAAGTCCGTGATAATGCAATTCTAGGTGTAAAAGAGAGTCTGAGTGATAACAATTGCAAAAATGGTGAGTGAGTAACTACTCAGCCACTGCTACTACTGCAACTACTTCGTGCTTTGCTGCTACTATACTCAAGTAACCTGGTGCTAGTCACAAAGCAAGTAGGTAATAACAATACCATTGTCATACATACATTGTCCAACTTTTACTTTTATACTATAGTACATAGGTCCATTTATTTACTTGTGCAAACATACAAGTTAACGCTCTGCCTGTGAGTGTCTATGAAACAGCAGAGGGAATAGTAGCCAGAAAAAGGATTGCATGAAAAGGGGAAACTAAACTGTGCACAGAGGGAAAATGATGATGTGATGGTGGCAGTGGTTGATATTGGTTGGTGGATGTGTGTGCAGTAGTGTGGATACTCCAGCTTTTTATATTATTGAATCGTTTTCAACTGAGAAAACCGTGAAAAAATCATGACAAAAAAGAAGAAAATCTTGCATGTCTGATTGTATGAGAATGCTCAATTTATACTCTCTTTCTCTTTGACTACCTTCCTAATACTCGCACGAGCGTGGCACATTACACATATAGACATATCAACATGTACATGTTTTTCAGCAAACCTTTTTCCCGTATAGTCCAGAATACACTTTTTTGCTGAAGAAGAGGTCCCTTTTTCCGCGTACATTATACCCCATCGCGTATTGCCATCTTTTTTTCTGTTTGTGCAGAGGTATGAGATCTTCAAATAAAAAAGCCATTGCAGTGTGCACTAACAGCAAAAATATACATGAGTTTCTTACCTACTAGCTTGCTATTCGTGTTCAGTACGAGTACCACGTTTCAAAAAGAAGACAAAGTCTTTTGTGTATGAGTAAGCGTCTTCTACATTTCTCTTTAACATTCCATATTATTATAACGCGTGCATCGTCAAAAGAATAGTGTCATAACATAATGCTTATACTACAACAACAGCAGCAGCTGAACAACACGACTTCTTGCATATTACAGTACATTATTATTACCATTGTACGTACATTATATACTTATTTTTGTATCTCGTCGGCAACTTATAAAAAGCTATTATGGAGAAACACTTATATACATGCATCTATATTTAATATTGGAACAAGTGTAAAGGATGCGAAACTAAACAAAATGAGCATTGAACGTGCCAAGTAGACCATCTGCTCTGATTCTCTCTTTCTTTTCCATACCAGTACAAAGTTTAAGCTTTCACTTAAGACATAACTTAAGTTGACGACGATGGAGCATTTTTCTCTCTTTGTGTTTTCTTCTATATTTTTGTTTCTATCCTCCTTCCTTGCACTTTGCTATTCCAAGCTCACTTTTAGTCTGGACTTGGTGTGTTATTACCCATTTTCTATACATTTTTGTGGCTCATTTGCTCATCAGAATAAGAGCTTTCTTGGCTTGTAGCTGAGAGTATATGCAATGCATTAAGTTATTCGTAGACTTAAGCATACACCTTGTGAAAGCTTTTTTGAGAATTCTTCAATAGATGCTCTTTTTACTGTTATCATGCCGTGTATTTGAATAATGGGAGTTGAAAAAATAATGTGCCCCCATAACTACCACGTGCTTTGTCAAATATATGGAAAACAAAGGTGTATTATACTTTGGAATGGGATTCAGCAGCATGTTTCTTGATTTTCTTTCATTGTAAACTCCCCATAGGTTTTGCTGTTGCACACTTGTGATGTTGATTGTTAGAGTTTGGAACATTTTTTGCAGGAATCTCTTTCAAGACTGAAACTTGAAAAAATCGTAGTCTAGTGTAGTCGGCTGGTTTTGTCCATTTCTTACATAGCATGCAAGGAATCATGCATTATCACACAGAGTTACTCACAGTCAGCCTGGAAACGTGATTTTCCAGTGGGATGATAAATGAGGTCTTACCTGCTAACCTGCTCATATTTGTACCGTAGTATTGTCATCACGTATTCGCTTTTGTTACTACAAGCAGTCTCAAAGAACTCAACTTTGTGCGTTGCTGGTGCCTTAAAGCTTGGTAAGGTCTAGTATGCATACGCTGAAACAAATCTCATAGAGGCAAAAGAAGTCTATCAAGTAAATAAATTGAATAGTATGAATACATGCACACAGGCAATTGCTTGCTTTTTACACAATCAAATCTGAAGCACTGTACATTATTGCCTGACAAATGAGAAGTAATGCTTGTCTGATAGCAATACTCTTACCCAAATTGCTCCTTTCCAACATAAACACATATAGAAACGTTTTTTTCTGGAAAACAACAAGCAATAACGCCTCTCATTTGCAGAACCCCATGAGCCAGAAATCTCAGTCAGTGCCCAATATTATATGTCATGCTATACGTACTTCTCACCACCACGGAAGCTGAATTGAAAGTTCACATAAAATAGTTTGGCGTTGGTTTGTAGTAGTGGTGATGCTAGTGGTGGCAATGGTAATGGTTTGGTGAGAACTCCTAAAGCTAAAGGAAAATTCACGACATGCAATAACAATTGCTCAGTCTAACTACTACTGTATGTGTGGTGTAATCTAAGTTTCGTTGCATCCATCTCTTTTTGGCTGCCTCTTTGTAAACTTACATGCTACGCACACAAACAAACATACGGACAGTCAGACGCACAAACAAAGACTTATACACTTTTCGTCTCCATCCACTTTTCTACTTTCTTTTATTCTTTCCTTTTTTACTTTCCGTCTTATGTTCTCTTTTCTTTTTGGTTTCAAGTTGAAATTAAGTTTCCTCTCATCAATTTGGTTAATTAAATTTTCGGATTTCATTCAGCTTCACAAAAAAGGGATTCCGGATATTGCGGCGCGCGTTGCTCTTGTGTCCTAAGAACGCTCCATAGTTGTATTACATTTACTGTGTGGATATACTTTTCCTCTATTCATCTGTATTACGTGGTCTATAGTTCCTGCCACTACAATTTTACTACAGCACGTAGCATTTTGCTGGAAGTTGGAACAAATATGTCGAAAAATAAGAAAGGAGTAAGCGGAAAAAGAAGTAGACAAGGTGCAGGAAGGAGTAAGGAAGGTGTTTGTAGAATGCTAGTTGAGCCGACAAAAGTTTTTTTACAACTTTGTCACCAACAAGCAGAGCTCAGATAAAATTATATTAAGTGTTGCTTTCCAGTGGTTTCCCAAGTATTAGAGGTAAACGAGGTGGCTCATTTTGACGATTATTCGTAGAAAATCCTAAGTAAATCTCAACTTGTTCAAAATTCCTTGGTGATAATATGTATAAAGTTTTTCTTCCTTTCTTTCTCTTTTCCCTTTTCTTCTCTTTTACTTCCCTGATTAAACTGGCAACAACTTCTCTCTCTCAAGTTATTCTTGGCAATTCAAATCCTTATATATGGACTTTCCCTGTCTCTACGTGCTGGTCATATCTTTTTCATTCCGGTAAATAGTACAACCATTGCGCTTACTATGAAGAAAAAGAGAACACACGCAGTGAGCAAATAGCATCTGGCTCTTTTCTCTCTCTCCGTTTCTTGCTACTCGTGGGAGTGATGCTGCAGCAGCTCTCACGTATTTTACGTAAAAGTGCAATGAATGCTACTTTTGTTTGGGTAGAGATTTCTCCCATTTCTTATCACGTGAAGGACTTTTCCATGCTTGAGGTCTCGTAGAAAAAAGGCATAAATTGTTGTTGATTGCTTTTTAGCAGAGGCCATCCACCACATCACATTACTTTCTTTAAAAACCATTTTTGGTTTAGCGAAAGCCTCCTTATTTACAATAGCAGGTATGTTTTGGTTTATTATTTTAAACTTTTATATTTTTACAGATGCTAAAGCAGGGAGGATTATTATGGTTTTGCTATCCGACGTTATTACGGCTGACGTATTTATTAGTTGCTACATTTTGCGTGGCAGGATAAGAGGTTATTATGGCTTACTTTACACAAAAACAGATACGCACTTTCTGTTAATGTACTTTTCATGGAAGGTTACAACACTTGAGTCTGTTCGATTATAATAAATTGTCTTTACATTTTTAATGTTTCCATAATATTCCAAAATGATAGTACATGACACAACAAGTACTCAGTCGACACAAGATGGGCCAAATAGGGTTTTTAGGATAAACAAGTGTGTGCACGAGTCCCCTTATTACACACAAACATTAGATGGATTTCTTCCATTAGTCAAGTACAAAACATCTGGAACTCTTATACAACACGTAAACCTCTTAGCAGCTGTCCTTGTTGAAGATGAGACAGCTTTGCAGCCATTTATTACAAAACGAAAGAGACGGAGAAGTAAAAAATGTATGACCAGACAGGAAGGGTTGTGTACTAGTAATAGTAGTAGCGGGATGATAATGGAGGTAGGTATACATATAAATAAATATAATATAAAACGAGTAAGAGAACAATAATGTGTTATCATGACTCAGGATACGCACGTACAGTCACCACACATTTTTACAAAGCGTGCAGTACTGATATTACTCTATTCCACTCCAATTCGGACCAACGCTACCATGTCCTTTCTTAAGAGAAAAAACTGAACTTTTACTTTCCCGATTTTTCACTCACTAAACACCTTGCGCTAGAAAGCAGTGTGTCAAGTTGTATAAATATATAATAGATAAATAGAGAGAGAGAGTACATGTACATTTAAGGTAGACAAACATTTTTGAAGAAAAAAAAACGCAACCTGCTTTATGTCAAATACTTTGCAAAAAGAAACTGGTAGCATGAAGTATATTATGGTGTTTGTTGTACACGTTTACCTTTTGTACAGTGCAAAGGAGAAAAAAGTAGGTTGACACGACCAAATAATGCAAAGAGATGAATGGCTTGATGGTAATGGTTCCTAGGAAACTCACAGCAGCCCGCGTGGAGGTAGACACAAGCAGACATTATTATGTGAATGAGTTTTTCTCTTCTTTGGTGTTTGTGTGCAACTTTTGTTTTTAAGAAAAACGGCAAATTCACTTCACTAACGTCAAGCCGAGGAACAAAGAAATCAGACTATTCTGCGTACCTCAAACACACGGTCTGATGGAATCCAAAATACCTAGTCAGTATTGCTTTCCTACTTATACCTAAACACACTGTATTCGGTCAAAATGGCTGTATAAGTGAGTACCAGTGAAATGTCTCCGGTGCTACCAACAACATCCTTTCGCGGAATCGCATCATTATCATCTCATCATCACTTTTAGCGCATTTGCTATGCCATACAATATACAATATATGTTTACTTATGAAATTTTTATTCCATTGTTCCCACCACAAGATGCCATCGTGGAAAATATTCAATCCTCATCATAAAGTATATTGACAGATGCTATATACAATATACTCGATTGTCGTAGCATTTGTAGCTACATTTGTTGAATGTTCAGTGCCAAATAGAAAAAATCAATTTGGTGTTCACATTTCCAGGAAATTTTGAATGCACGTGGACTGTAAAAATCAGTACTAACTAGCATAAAGACAAGACTGAGAATTATGACATGGTAGGTGTAGAAAAATATCAGTATTGTTTTCTATTAGTTTCATAAAACGTGACCAAAAGTTTTTTACAAGAATACGTCCCGAGTTTAATACCGTAAAAGTATATTGTATTATGAATCATCATTACAAAACAGAAGTCGTAGACATATGATGATACGTAAAGAAAATGGAGAAAGAAAATAGAAAAGAAAGGTGGAATTTTTGACTTGTGACACTCTGGCAGTCAGACAGGTTGACTGACGATAGGTAAAGTGTACGTTTATATAAAGCACCTTCAGGCTTGCGTAAGATGTGTGTGGTGTGAGTGTGTGGCAGGAAAACAAAAGTGAAGCAAGACCATACACACATTTCCCTTTACACGCATGTAGACAAGATGAGTTTAGTCGTAATGGTGCTAGTGGTGGTGGTGGTACGAATCCTATTGGGACTGTCAGTGGTCTCTTTTGATCCTCACCACGTCACCGCTGAGTATTTCATGGGGCGTTTGATGGAAAACTTTCTCCGAGACTGGCTTGCTGTGAGTTCTTGAAGCTTGCTTGGGAGGAAAATAGTCTCACGGCTTTTTATTACCCAACATACTTTTCCCGTACTTGAAGCGTTCAGAGTGTTGCTGTCGTTTCTACATGAGAAAGCAGTGGGAGTAAAAGTAAAAAGTGATCGAAAAACGAATACCAAAAAATAGGATTTATTTTTGCGGAATCGTTTTGTGCAAATAAGCAAAAGGGTTTTTCTTCTTCGTCGTGTTCACCAATACATTTGTCTGTTAAACACGTCATTTTGTACTGAATCAAGGTCGATTCAACCATCTTTATTGCTTTATAGACCCTTGCAATAGACCGACGTAAAAAACAACAAACAATGGGTTGCACTACATGTTAGTTCATGTGCGGTTATGTTTTCGTATTTGGTGCACGTATTTGCGGTGCAAATCTACTTTTACGGAATTTTATCATTTGTTATCATCACAAGTATAGATTTTAGTCGCATACTTTTCGCATCACTATAAAAGTAAACATAAAAGTATGGTTACGGCAGTTGTTAAGATTGTTTGGCGAAATAACGTGGTAGCAACTACTGAAGGACCTTGGTTTCGACGACAACGCATCACGATGATTATTTATGTCATCAATGAGACGAGAATAAAATTGGGTTATAAGCTTTATTCATTGAGGAAACTGAGTGTTATAAAAGTTGGTAAAATGCCTATTTGCATTGCTGTCATGTATATCTTGAGAAAATGTTTGTGAATAAATTGAAGGACAAAAGTTTGCAAACGACAAAGTGCATTAAAACTGAGCAAATAGGAGAGACTCTTAGAGTGTTGAAAGGCAAAGTACGCATTTGAGAAGACATTCATCATATTTATGATCTATCTGATTTATCTGAATAGCAAACACTTTCAGCAAATACACTGCAGCAGACGGTTGTAGTAGTAGTGAAGAGCATACTTTACATTTGATCGGATAGATGAAGTGATGATAAGTATAGGATCTGCTTGATGCATAGCAAGAATTTGGTTTCAAAAGTTTTCTTTCGTTTGTCTTTCTCTCTTTCCCACACACCAGAGTTTCTCTCTTTCTTTTGAAGGTTTGACAGGAAGTGAGCGGTCTCTAAAAATAAAAATGTGAAGAAAATATTGAACATAGCGGTACATTTCAATTCTCCAATAAAAGACATTTTTCTGTAGTTATGTCTATTACAAACATATAGATGTATTGTGCCTAGTCGTAGGACACGAGATTCCTGGTTAGCTTGCAGGCACACATAAAACTGCACCCCCTATCTTCCGGTAACATCATCGGCAGCGTGTAGCATCTGAAATTATCAAGAAATCGACGGTTTCACTTTATGATGCACTATGACGTAGCATAAACACAAAGAAAATTTGGCAAGAAAGTGGTCCCGTGTTCTGAACGTGGCACAAAGGAACACGGAAATGAACACGGAAAAACAACAAGAAAAAACGAACCAATCTCTAGATAGTTGTTGTTGTGAAGAGGCAGTACAAGGAGTATTATTACCGTTTTTGTTACTCCTGCCGCTAGTTGTGTATGCTGCTGTTGTTCAAAAACTGGATATTATTTTCCCTACATGCCAATGTACTAGTCGCATTTTTAACAAGTTACAAGCATTTTTACTTGGGAATGACTTTCTTTTCCACTAGCACTATGCATCACAATCTCTTTTTCTGAAGAAATATAGAAATAAGTGTACCACACGCTCAAAGTTAGTAAAAGGGACGGGGCGTCAAGAAAGAGTAGAAGAAAAAAAGTGAAAAGACAAGAAGGAAAGAGCCGGAATGCAAAAAGGAGGGAAAGCTAAAAAGATGTGTCGAAAATGGAAAGGAATCGGATAGTTGTAGGAGATCAGGCCGAGGCCAGCCACTAAAACTTCTCGAAAAACGTGATCTCCATTTCAAATAACGACCACACAGATATATGTACATTCAATAGTGCTGCTGCATTGTTGCCCGAATTTTCACCGACTTTCTGTTGAACATAATAGGAAATTACCAACATATGAGATATATGAAACATGGCTTATATTATATATCGCGTGCTATAATAATGGCACCACGAATAACAGCTAGATAATAGGAGGCAGCAGCAGTCATTTACAGGAAAATACAGGAGACAAGATGTAGTACCACAACTAGAGCAAGTACACAAGTAAAATGTAGTACGCGTTGTAGTGCTATAGTGTGATGGCACTTGTATTACTGCTTCTCCGTTTTTTCGTTGCTTTCGCAAGAAAGAAAAGCACACGGTCTATCGAAAACCGGAGGGACGAAATACCACACATATGCCTAGGTAGAAACGCTGTTAAACAACCTTTCCCTCTCTCCTATTTACCGACTACTTGTTCTACACAACTCAAACATATAGATGAATTCCCGAACATGATGTTGAATCACTGAACAGAAAAAGAATGCCGAATACCTCTCCCTCCTTTTATTCTCATGTTTTATTGCAATCTTCAAGGGGGCTTGCTTGAAGGCTCAAAAACACCTTTCTAGTTAGATAGATCACTGGAATAAAATAACAGGCTATCGACGAACTGAGGAACCAGTATAAAAATCAAGACAACCACCACCATTCTCATTTTTTCTCCTTTACAAACATCATGATTGATTGATAGTGTTATAGTACACACGTAAGCAAACTGACAACAAACACTCAAAATAGACCTAAACATTTTATTAAAAGCCGTAATTAATTCAGCAATATACTACCGTATCGGTAAACCCACGTAAAGGAAATTCTACTTAATAAAAACTTTTGCAGTAGTTGTTAATCTAAGTTCACAATATTCAAAATGTCATAGCTTCCTCCAGACGACTTTATTTTGAACGAACAAAACTTTGTGTTCTATTTTTATTCTTTATCCCTAATTCGCAGACATTGTTTACCAACGTGTAGCAATTATCATTAGTGATGCCCTTTTCTTTCCATCACACATGATAAGCACTGCCGCCAGCATTTCCTATTTTTTGTATCTTGTATTTTTAAGCAGGTTTAGATAGTACTTACATAAGTACTAAGACCGATCCGGATTCTTGACTTTTTCTTCATTATCACCTTGGTCGTTATGTCGACATCACCATCACTTTAGTATTCCAAAGTTGATGAAAAAAAAGTATTGCCTGGAAAACTTTCGGAAACTTTTGATGCAACGAGCAAAGCTTACTAATAATGCAAAGTAGATCCCATAGTGTAAAAGAAGCAGCAGCATTTGGCTTTCGTGGTATTCGCAAAGTATCATCTTTGTAGTAGTCCCTGTAGCAGTGACCTGATTCCCTGCATGCTAAATGGCAAAAATCGAACGGCACCCATTTTTTCGCAACCATCCAAATTGCGATTCCCAATCCTTGCTAAATTTAACGAAAGGATAAAGTGTGATGATGTAAGAAGGTAGATATAACTATTATCTATATCTATGCCAACAGCTCGGACATATTTCGCACGTGTACACTATTTATATGATTGACTGGTTTCGCATACAATCTAAAAAGTACACAAAAAGTTTTTGAAAAACATTTTCCTTTTCTTTTTAGTTGTTTCTTTTTTCCATAAAACTAAAAAAAATCTTTGCACAATTGAAAAGCTACCAAGCCAAGTATGAAAAGGAGACAAAAGTGATAAGGGCGAAAAAGGAAAAAGTGAAAACCAAGCTGTTGAAGTTTTTCTTTTTCGCTCTTGGGACAAAACGAAAACAAAGTCTACTGGTTTTGGATTGATGGACAGGTTCATTCCACTATAATATGATGCTTAAATTTCGTTTATGTGACTCGCTCCTTAGTCAAATGGAATTGGAAGTAGAATACCATGTTGTTCTTGTCCTTATATTCGCTGTATCTTGTTCAGAAAAGATAGGTAGCAAAAGTATAATATTACACCACTTATTTGGCCTATCATCATAGATTTTCTGTATTTTCTTTCAAACGGGCCGTATTCTTAAAGAAAAAACAAACTTAGTTGGCGCAGTTGAGAAAACGAGAAAGGAATAGAGAGAAGGTTACTCAATGACAATAAAGAGAAAACAGACAGAAAGCAAGTATAAACCAAGATTGTTTACGTACCATCCTTTCCAGTACTATACTTTTTCAGTACTATACTGTTTTTTCATACAAATGATTGGCTTTTTAAAATAAGACAGTATAAAATGAAACAAAAAAGGAAATAAAAAAGTGACATGATAATAAATAGAAAGGAAAATTATAATATTTCATATTATCAGTGATTTAGATGTCACTGCCTTTCCTGTTGTTTTTGCCATGTGTACCGTAAAATAAAATAAGTTTTTTTTGCAACAAATGTGTATCCATACATTTACTCTCTGCGTATCTCAATCTTTTTTGTACTGACTTATTCATGTAAGGCAAGAAAAAGACTGACAAAATGGTAGGCTACAAAAGAAAAATAGTCAAGAGCCTAAGGAAATATTAGATGAAAAGCAGATAAAATGGAGATATCAGAAGCGGAATGGAAGACATGGAACCAGTCAACGGAAAAAATAAGTTAAATTTACTCAAGTTGAATGAGTAGAATCACTGCTACACAGATACTACGAGTGGTTTGCTGCAATATTCATAAATAAAATGGCTTGCTTCAGTGTATCTATAGTTTCAGTATAAAATGGCACTACTACCACCCAATAAATTTGAATGCAGTTAAGCAGACAACGCGTGTAACACAAAGAAAAGAAAACAGAAAATATACCGCTTTTGCTCTTCTATTATTATATTTTCTACTTTCCATTTTAACTAAAGTCTACAAAAATGTATAAAAAGGATTTCGCCATCCCGATCCGTAACTCAAGTTTAAAGACAAACCCAGCAATTGTACCCAACGCCCTAAAGCGGATGTTGTTTCAGCACCCTAATAATTCATTGTAAAATATATGAGCAAACCTAACGTGTGAAGCAAAACTGTATTGGTAATTTGTGCACACAACTCTACAAACTTTACGCTGAGTAATATTAAATAAACTATGCAATAAAGAGAAAGAAAAGTAAATAATTTTCCTTCATTGTTTCAAGTACCCCACTGACTGTTTCATACATGCTGTTGCTTTTTATTGTGTGGGCCAGTTTTAGTAAAGTTTCATTCTATTAGTGGAACATGGAAAATGGAAACAGGTTTCTTCATGGAATAGATTTTTTTGTAGGATCACGTACTTCTAGCTTGTTAGTTCAGCCGTGTCATGGTTTGCGGGTAAAGGAATGAAGCCAGACCAAAAGCATTGGGTACAGAATTGCAAAGAGCATGTTAAAAGCATAGGTAGTCCATACATGATTATTATTTTGCGTTCCCGTAGATTAGACGTGTGAAGCTACGTAGTTCTATTTATTTCACCTTGAGACAGAAAAAGTCGGACTTTAGTATTAGTATTCCTCCTGGTTTGCAGCCTTTTCTTTTTTATATAAACCCGCAAACCATGCATGGTGTTGTTTTTGGTGTTATCATCCCACAAAATTTTTTAATCAATGTGTATGCCCAACTATAGCATCGCGAATACGTAAGCACGTGAGTCAAATATTAATTCAGCAGAAAAACGGAGAGAACAATAATGGCAAACTAGCCAAACTTCACAAGAAACAAGAAGGAAGGGGCAATCAGGAAAATGAATGTTATATGAATGAATTGAATTAGCCGACGCGCAGTTACACTTTCGACTAAAGGATTGTAGATTAGCGTTCTTCACTTTCCTTTCAATATATACAACCTTTGTATATTTACAAGCGGTTCATTATTTTTACTTTATCGTATGCAAGCTCACATTCCTTTTTAAAGTCAAAATGCTAGTCTACTACTGCTTTCAAGACATGTTCATAGAAACTCTGTTAGGATTAAGCTAAGATGTGTGGGAATTATGGAGCACATGGATTCTCTAGCTGGATTATTGTCACCGCAATCTGTGTTATTTTAATGTGACTGGCATGCATACCAAATTAGGACAACGTTACTTTGTGACTCGGTGTTTTTAATGGTTTACTTTACTTCGAATTTTGCATTTACGATCTCTTTGCTCTCCTTTGTTTAAACTAGTTATGCTGAATTTATGATGGATTTATTTGGTTGGGATATATAATTCACTAGTTTAGAAACTTGAAACTGTACTTAACTACCAAATAAATTTTATTGAAAATAAAAGTTGAAGAAAGCTTCTACAAGATTCCGGTATTTGAGTTTCTGAATAATTTCTTTGGAAGTCGACAAAAATTAATAGTCTTGTTGGGGTTTGATAGGCCGGCCAGATTTTATACAAACCATACCGTAAAAATGAGAGCATTAAACACTGAAATGTACAGCGTGTGTCATGAAATTGCCCAAACTTTGGCATAATAATACCATGGTAAAAAGGAATGGCTTATTTTCTCCGTAAAATATGCAGGTAAAATTACTCTCAATTTATTGGCTTGGATGTAAAAATGTTGATGTGAATAGTAAAGTTGAAAGCATAAAGAAGTTGAGTATTAAAAGTGCACACCTTTTTATACTCCGTCCAGTTGTGGCACCACCAGTGCCACTAAAATTTCACGACACGACGCACTTAAGTAACTTATATAAGCATAGTCTGCTGAACAGTTTTAAGGAGGAGAAGGAAGTTGGTTTTTTATTCACCCCCTACTACACAGGG
Organism: Entomobrya proxima; assembly: GCA_029691765.1. Taxonomy (NCBI): domain Eukaryota; kingdom Metazoa; phylum Arthropoda; class Collembola; order Entomobryomorpha; family Entomobryidae; genus Entomobrya; species Entomobrya proxima. Next base: position 29,583,521 of record CM056173.1, read on the forward strand.
AGAAAGTAACATAAATATAGTTCCTTGATCTTCCTAATGTTACGACATCATTAAGCAAAAATGTGCATCCTGTGTGTGTGGATATGTGCTTGCAAGGAAAAATGATGAGAAAATCATGCTGATGCTAAAAACGATGATGATTACCACGACGACAATGGTGGTGATATCGGATTTTTATTACATCAGCAGAGATGACATGCGATTGCCTTTTTTACGTTTTCCGTTTTCCTTTTCACTGAAGAAACGAAAACAAGAAAGTAGAGCCTTTTCTTATATAACTTTTTTTATATAAGGCATGTTGCAATCATTTATGTGGAATGTTAATACTTGCCATTCCAGGCGTGATAGGATCCAGAGAAGAAAAAGCAGGTTGATCGTAAGGCTGTGTAATAATTGACAGAGATGGAGTTGAGCAAAGAACACACACACAAATCAGAGATACTGAGAAAAGAGGAGTGAGTTGTTGCAACACAATCGCAAAGCATATTTTTTAGTAAACCAAACGCGTGTGTGTGAAATGGAGCAAGAACTATACACCAGTTGTGAAAGCGAAGGTCTTTGTTGTTGCACGGCGATTCCTTTCTGTTCATCGGAGAGCTACTCTATCCTCCTTAATACTCTGGAATATTAGGCAGGACGTTGAGAAAGGCTTGTTGACTTTCGTAAGCCTTGACAAACAAAAGCCAGTATTAGTACGGAGGAGTAGCAAAAAGGAGCAAAGATACACAACTAGCAAAATGAAAGGATGATCTTCTGGTAGCTTTTGGTAGAAATTCTACTGTTTGTCGCTGCTGCTGCTTCTCTCCGAGTACCTGAATTTGGAAACAAGGTCATGTGCTTACATTTCTCCGAGAAGAATATTAGTTTTCATATTTACAAAATAATCTGAAGAGAGCTCGAGAAAGCGACAGCGATACCGGTTAATTCTCCCAGCTTGTTATGTATGTAGGAAGAAAAGGTAGAATTTCTTTTTCTCTTGGTTGAAAAATGGGAGATACTAAAACTGGCTTTCTTTCGTACACACATTACCAAGGCTGTGTCAGATGACTACCTGGATCTCAGATGTGCTAGTAGGCAGTGCAAATAGGAGTGGGAGGATGAAAAATTTAAGAGTACAAAGAATTGCACATAGCCTCTGAGAACACGTGGTGTACAGCTAGTAATGTACCTTGTGAGTATAATATGCACTAATGTGTAGGTATTTGAACTCATTTTTTATGCCAGCAAAACTAACGACTTTTCTCTTAAATTTAGGCTTACCTTCTCTCTCTTCATTTTTTAGTACCTTGAGGCTATTGCCTCTTGCCACGTTTTTTTTTGTTGTCTTATTTTCAGACAATCACAAAATGTTTATAAAGACAAATAGAGAGTTACATAGTAGCAAGGTGTGCATACACGCACCGACAGATACATTCGTCCTTTCCTAGAGAGAGCATGTTCAAAAGCAAAAACATTGTGCTGGGTGCATATTTCACTTTGTACTTCAATTCTCTCGCTACAGCTGTTTGGTTAGTTTAGCTCGCAAATATAAAAAATAATGCTGCTAAAAAGGTTTAGGAGAGGAAGGACAAGCACCGGAAATTTTCAGCTCTGAGGTTCAACCTCACTTTCTCTGGCTTTCTCTTTTCCCCATTTTCTGGTACAACTCTGGCTACTCCACTTTGTTTGACGTGGCTTACTTTTTCCTAGCGCGTTTTTTTCTTCCTGTATTGCCAGTACACGGTTATGCTTCCTTTTTTCGCTTTTCCTCTCTGACATGCATCATGTACAAAATACTGAGAAAAATGCAGACAGACCAACTCACTACACCACACACTATCGACAATGAGAGAAAGACGTGGAGAAAAGGAGAGCTAGAGAAACGACTGTTATTTGTTGGAGTGTAAGTTTTGTTGAAAACATTTATTATTACCGTATGCAGGAATGCATTAAAGAAGACAATAAGCGGAAAAAACAAGCAAACGAGCAGTATGATAAAATATTCCTGTGTTTGTGCAAGTATCCATGCATAAGCTTTTTCGAACACGCAAGTAACAAGCTATAATATGAAATCCATACAACATGTAAATATAATAATAAAAAATGTGTGTTTTCCCTTATCTCACATCCTTCGTCCAATGAACTAGCACGTTTTTCAGAGCAGTAGTATCAGCACAATGAGCAAGTTCTCCTAACAAACAAACCGTACTAATAATATAATAGATGCATTAGCATATTAATCCGAATGGCATATTAATTTCATCCTCCTCATTCCCATGCAATGTTGAACTAGCGTCCTAGTTTCCTAAAGTGCTGCCTATGCCCTTCTCCTTTTCCACATCTTTTTCCTTGCGATTTTGAGAAGCGGGAATAAAAAAAAACTGTTTTTGCATAAGAATACGAATAATGGTAATAATAATGCTGTACAGGTTTCGTGATAGATGTTGTATACAGTTCAAATGGAAAGGAAAGAGAAGAAAAAGAAAGAAAGAGCGCAAAAAGTTGTTTACTAGATTTGTTTGTCTCATTGTTCGTGTTTAGTGGTAGTGGAAGCAGCAGGGGCAGCAATTTTGAAGATTCTGCGTGTTTTCCAGCATGGCCTTGTACAAATAGAAGCAAAACGAAGAGAACGCATAAGGGAGATGAAATATTTAACATAAGATTGTAGTGTAAGCCTATAATAGTTGCTAGACTGCCGAGAGCAAGTTCAATACAGGTAATAAACATAAGCATTACCTACAGTGCCACCACCACCTTGCTTTGTAATGCTTTTTTCTGCGTTGTGTAACGCTTCTTCGTGCTCACTCAGCGTGCCAAAATTATAATATGCATAATATTTAATTTGAGAGGAAAAGAAATGAGGGCTGGAAAAAGAGCGCATAGTGTGTCTAAATATATGCTGCTCTAGCAGAAGTGAAAAGAGAAAGTGGGATATTGAAGTCTCTCTGCAGTAGTTGCAGTAGTATTAGTATTACCTACTATAGCGGGAATCACACGACCCCGCCAACGAATGAGTTTATTAGGACAAATTCACCCATCAGAAAATTGTAGGGGCAATTAAATCCAAATTACATGGGTACATTTCGAGGCACGCAAGCATGGTTTCCGTTCTACACAAAACTCTCAAACTCTCTCTCCCTCACTCGGCTCTTCAGTCTCATTTATACACTGTTGGGCAGGCGGTCCGTTAAACATTTTATTTCCAAATAGGAAAACAAGATGATCATGTTGATGATTCTATGAACATTTCCAAAATTATATCTGCTTTCGTGTAAGGTAAGCACAAAGGAGACGTAGATACAGCTACAACAAAAAATTCCAATTTATTCAGCGCTTACATACAGCAAGCTGAAAGGAATTGAGAGAAAAGTGAGGTACGAGAGAAGAGGGCAGGAGGAATAATGACAAAATGAAAGCTCCTCTACGCTCTCATGCACGATTTTTGTGTAGAGTGATGGTGGTTTTGTATATAAAGCGGCGGAGAAGCAAGAGAAAGTAGCAGTGTAATGAGCTAAAACAAAGAAATTACTTGTTATGACGACGACAAGGGTTGCACACATTAATTAACAAGTTGCTATTTCAGACCCATACAGCTAATAACATGAACGATGAAACAGATTTGATGATTGCACTTTAATACCCCACTTCTTTTCATGGAGGCCGAGAATGTGACAGTTTACTATTTCCTAACGATAGGGGTCATGTAGTCACGGTTTAGTTGGTGGTGTAAGTATGTGTGTGTGTTCACATATCCCAGTACACTTTTTTCAAATCCGTTGAATTTCCCTACATTTTTTTTGGAAATAGGGCGTTGTTGTTAACGTTTTATGGTTACACAACCACAGTAGGAATTTCATGCCTGGTCAATGTACGCGGAAAAGAAAGTTTTCTGTAATAGTTTTTACAGCTTACACGTCCGTAGACGTAAAATGTATATAAAATGCCAATAAATGTACACACTGATCGGGAAATGGTTGTAGTATGTGATGTCCGGATTGTGAACGGGTGAATGATTTCTCGTGAATAAGACCCTTTCTTGAGGAAGACACACAAACACATATTTTCTGTGAAACTTGTTTCTTCCTCCAAATCCCGGAAAGAAATTCGGGACAGGATGATGAGTATAGTAAGCTTATTTGACAGAAAGGGAGAAAAGAAGGGCATTAAAACAGAAAACTACCAAACCAATACCAATATTGCTCGTACATACGAGCACCTCAGCGCTCGCTACGTTTGAATGATTTTTCTTCTTAGAAGTGAAAAGATGTTTTCTCGCTCGTCTTGCTTTGGTTTTTTTTTCGTCTGCTGTGTGAAGGGAGACAGAGAGATGTGGAAAAACAGGTGGATTTCATTAAACGACTATTTTCTATTTTGATCGTGACTCGAGACTGTTACAACAGCCGTTTCTATCTGTCTATGCATCAATCCTTATTGGTCTTTATAAAAAAGCATGAATATATGGTTAAACACACAGAGAGAGAAAAAAATCTATGTTTAGACGCTAAAAGCACACATGAAACATATTAAAGGCAAGAGGAAAGTAGATTTTTCGCCTGTGTAGGTATTAGAGGTATTTGTATCAAAGAAGGACTACCTAGGAAAGGAAACTCGAGTAAGACAGAGACAGAAAGGGAAAGAAAGAGAGAGAAAAGAAGGGGAGGAAGAAAGGAAGCACAAAAAATCAAGAAGGGAAAGGAAGAACAAACGAAGTAAAGGAACAAAGGAGAAAAGTTGGTATTTGTGTCTGTGTGTGCATTTCTTTTACGACATCAAATGAAAATGGCCTTTTTCTTAGCATTGCATACTAGAACTCCTCCTGTGTAGGTCTACAAATACTTGTATTACAACCCAATTTCCATTACTGTGTGTAAGTCTCCCATTACAAGTGAAATGATATGGACACAATGACTGGATGTGTGGTATTTGGTTGTCGAGAGTATGAAGGAAACTGGATTGAGAGAAAGAGATGTATATTTTCTTTTGAGATTTACTGAGAAAGATGGTATTTGAGAAGGAAAGTAGTACAAGTAGTAATACCATGTGATACGTCTGTTGTTACTCTTATTAGCAACGTTGACGCTGCCACTACTACTACTACAATGTAGCGTTGTGATGTGCGGTGCGCCTTTGTTTTTTAGCGTCTTGCTGACACGACGTGTTGAAAAATGATCAGAGTAAGGGTTTTCACATGAAAAAACTTCAGAACGACGGAAAAAATGTGGTGTTTAAAAGGGTTAAAATTGCAAACAGACCCAAGTCGTATTGATACTACCCATTACGACATGCTTTTAATGTTTCTCTATGTGGATGTATCTATTTTTGTGCCGTTTCATAATAAGTACTGCTGCTATCGTCATCCCGGAAAGCATACAAGTTTCTGTAGCAAGTCTTAGGTCATCCCTAAAGCTAAATGCTAGTGTGCTTTTGTAAGTGTGAGCAAGCTCTTTTCGATTTCCCCTCTTTCCTTATATAATATACTTTGAAATGTACACATTTTTTGTGCTAGAAATCTCCGCTTAAGGTCTCAAAAGGGCATTACGTAAAATGCTTGTCTCCGTTTTCCATCTTGAAACTGAGGAAAAGGGTCCTTTTAAAGAGAAACCACCGACAAGAATTACAAAATTCCTTCTGTAATCAAATCCCTTTTAAAGTTCATCATTCTCATCGTCAAGATCCACTTGAGTGAGTGTGCTATATGGTCTGAGTCATTTTCTCTGCTTGTATTATTTCGTACTTTAATGATACTTTAGAAGAAGGAATGAAAGAGAGAGAGACGATGTAATGTTTGGTGGATGTGGAAGAGAGAGGGAACGGAGAAAGTGAAAGAAATAAGAGCTTTTTTCCTTTTCTTTCATATAGATTAACTCCAGAGTAGTATCTTTCATGATTCCTGTGAAGTATCATATTGCATGTCAGACTCCTCCTTGTAAGTTTTAGACTCTTTTCTTCTCTTGGACTCTACCACCACCACCTTACATTTTCTCCCATTCTTTTAATTTTCCGCAAAAAAGCATGAAAAAACAAGAATGAAAGGGGGTGTTGTTTCACCAGCCTGTATGCCTGTCTAGTTCTATATATAAATGTGTCTGTCTAAAAACAGTAGTGGTAGCAAGAAGAGAGAAGTTGAAAGAGGCACGAGATTAAAAGTACACGTACGTGTTTGTATGCTCCCCGTATAAGTACGCACTATACCAAACTGGTACAAAACTAGAAAATATCACTAAAAGCAGCATTTATTTTTTCATTTTCCACAAATGGCGTGTGCAGTACCTGCCGCTACTTCTGGTGCTACTGATATTAGAAGTGCTCATAAAACTCGCAAGAGAAAATACTTTTGTTGCGTGCAAACCGAAATTTTCATTTGATGGCGGGAATGATGATGGAGGTGATGATGATAATGATGACGACGGTGATAGCACAATTCACTTTTCTTCATCACGTGCTCACATCATCGTCATAAGAAAGTGCTGTGCGCAATTGTTGCAGGAAAAAGAGGAAAGAAAACTGGGAATAGTTTTTCGAGAAAAGGGAAATGACAAGGAAAATACACGCAGATGACTATGGAGTTATAAGAGGAGAGGAGAGATAATTGCAGAGAAAAACGTTCAAGGAATAATGCAACAAAAGTAGTTTGAAATCAGTACCAGGTCTCGAGAGCTTTCCGTGCACAATTTTAAATTGCATTTGTGCGATTGTTTGTGTAGCTATCTATTCTTGACAATGTAAAGGAGAAAAGATGTCTTAAATGGGTAAAAATTGTAGGAAAAGTGATTTTATGTGTTTGACATGTCAAGAGGGAAAACAGCGATAGGGACACGCCTTTTTTGCAGAGCGACACGTAAGTTTTGTCGGAATCCAATGGGTTTGCTTGCATGCACTATTACTTGTGTTGACGATATGATAACTATTATTATTGCAGAAAAACATGGTGAAGGAGTTGAAGCAATTTTTATTTTTTGAAAGAGGGTAATGGAGTCGTAAGTGAAATGCGAAAGCAGGGATGATGATAGGTATATGGAGAAAACAAACTGCAGAAAATAGAAGAGGAGGAGGAGGACGAGGACAATAATAATAATGTTATTATTGTAAATGGAGGCTATTGTTAGTCCTTCACTCTCTCGGATGTTTGTTCTGCTTGAGTCCAGTTTTTGCCGTCTTTGTCCTTCATTCTGTAAGTTAATCAACGAAGAAAAAGTTAGCTTGGTGTGGGTGCTTGCGGCGAAGACCACCATCGTAGGCAAACGTAGGAATTAATAACGTGAATGAATTAAGCATAATATTGCCTTGAGTATGACTGTTCCGTTGTCTCTCAGACTCTCTTTCTATTTTTCTGTCTCTTTTTTGACCGTCTGCGCTAAAAACTAATAATAAAGGAGTCTTTGGGAAAACGGTGGAAATCCCCCAAAATTGCACATTACAAAATAATGGACTTTATAGTTGTTGCCCACGTAGAAGATGATGATGGCGCGGACTGCACAAGGAAAGTACTAGGATGGAAAGCAAAAATAGCAGACATTGTAAGAGTTCGAGAATTTCATGCCAGTTAGAGGAAAAGTTGGAGAGGTTGAAACGAACGAAGAATAAAGTGCTTTCGTGTATGGCAGCATAATAGTCTTATGCCTTGGTAATAAGAAGCCATGCTAGTGCCCGTGTTCCCAAAATGGAGGATATACGTGCATAAGAGCATTATACAGAGAACGATCCATATAGCATTATGTTCATTTTAGGTGGAAAGCTGCCACTTTTGACAGAAGCCACATATAGAAAACATGTGTGCGTCTCAGCATTTGTGAATGAGTTCTATGAACAGATCATTATTACTAAATATATCTTTAAACACTGGAGCAAGCAGTATGGTATAAGGTTTCACAAAGGTGGCTCTCAGACTACAAACACAAATGTAGCAAAATGCGAAGATAAAAAGTAGGTATTATTCTTTTTATTATGTTGGTTGCTGGAATCGGTACCAAGGCTACGCGGTAGGCGAAGAGGACAGAAAAACGCTGTTATCAAAAGTCACTACTGTGTGGGCTAGGCAACATTAAATGAAAAAACGAATGTATGTGTGCGTGTGTGTACATCCTCTCTCTTTCTTTCACACACAAGCACAAGTGATTTTTCAAGATGAAAACTATATATAAGAGAAAGGAACAGAGCAAGGTTAAGATGTTTAGGAAGAGCGAGAAGGAGAGGTAAACAGACCATGGAATATGATTTCAGTCTACGTATGAAGAAAATGGTGGAAATGGATGCATGGGCTTAAGTCAAATAGCCAAAAGGATCCTTCCTCCTTTCTCTCTCTTTTTCTCTCCTCCCTTCTGCTTTACTCAGATTCGTAGAAGAAGTGGAAGAAGAGGAAGAAAAGAGAAAAACAAGGTGGAAAAAGGAGCAGTTGTGGTAGGAGGTGGTGGTGGTCGTCGTCGTCCTAGCAGGCAAAAACAACGAAAGAAGGAACAGCAGTTCTTTATCAATTTCCAGTAGGATCATAGGAAGTCGTAGCGATTCTTTTTAGAGCTTTGATTCCCATTTCCCACCCGCTGTTTTCTCCTTGCTTTTCAGTTTGAAATTTATGGAATTCTACTTTTTCCCTTCTCGCTCTCTTCTCGTGCATGACTATTTACAATGAGTGGTATTACTGGCAAGTAGAAGTAAGCAGCAGCAGTGGAAGAAATGTATGTTACTTACTATATCTTCACTTCTTCTTCATTTCTCTTCTTCTTCAAGCTAAAATGATAATAACAAGCGTCGTAATATGAGCGGTGGCCGTATGAATAGCTGTAGTAATAGATATCGTTATCATTATTATTGTATATCTTGCAAAAAATGAACATTTTTACTGTATACTTTCCCTTGAAATAAGCTGAAAAGGTGTCCTCTCATCCACATCCCATTTATATCACAAAAATATTCAGACTCATAAAACTAACCATGAATTATTTGCTTGGAACAACAATAAAACTATTTCTATATCTGTAAGTATCCCATATTCTCTGTTTGCTCCTCTCTTTTGGCTCACCTTCTTCTTTACAATCCAGACAGAACGATGTGAAAGCACAGCAATTGCACAAATATAGAAAAGAATACTCCACTTATTGCCAGTTTGATTTTCATGGGATTAAACCCAGCAATCTTTTCTTCTTAACAGATTTCCCGCTTTTTATTATCACCCCACCTATAGCCTTCGGTAGAAGTGGTTTTCATTGCATTATGATTATCATCGTAGCGATCACAGTAATGCTTAATGGCACTGACTTTTTGCCGTACCGCGTGGAACATACCTACGTAAAATACTCATTCCGCAACCACTACCTCAACCACGACCACCATCAAACATTGAGCCATAGTTTTCTGGAAATTCCTGTGGTAAATATGCTCTCATTTCTTGCTTTTCTTTCTCGACTCCTTCCTCTTGATCGTCCCTTTGTTTCTGATCTTTCTGCAATTAATAAAACAGTCAGTCAGTAGGACATATCGATGGAATTCCATTACACTCCAGAGAGGAAAGCCCAGGGAAAAAGTGAACCGAGTGAAGTAGTGGGGACAAAAAAGGAAGTAGGGATAAAAGCCTTGTAGGTTTTTTTGACCCAACAGTAAGAAAGCAGTAAGAAGAGAGAGAGAAGGCAGAGGAGACAGAAAAAATTTCTTGGAATCGTCTTTGCTGCTATTACTACCACTAGTATGTCAACGAGTTGGCCTCATCTGTCTTTTGGTAGGAAATTAATTTGCCTCGATAAAATATCGAGAGTGTAATATATCTGAAAAATGGGAATTGAATGTCGTCTCTATAATATTCCTTGCTATTTTTTCTTTTGCTTTTACTGTATAGCTGCGCAGTTAGGATATATCCAAGGTACATGTTGAAATGGGTACCTTTTCATACTCCCCACCAATTTATTTTATTTTTTATTTCTAATGCTACTGGTTACTTCCCTGTACATTGCGTTTTGTGTGTAGCTGTGCACTGGCAGTAGTATTACCACTTATTTTTTTTCACTCATGCGAACGAAATGGGACGGCAATGAAAGTGTTGAAGATAATACGACCTCTTTTTTCTTCATCTTTTTTCTATCCCTTTTCGACGAGAGGGAATGTAAAAAGATGTGAAAGATAAATGGGTTATGAGTTATAAGGGCACTTGAGAGAAAAGTCGAGAAATAATACTCCACAATAAATATATTAAGGGGGTGACATCAAGAAACTTCACGTGCTTCAGCAAGTAGTCCTGCTAGTAACAATTCTCAGGGATTCTGCTGAGCAATGAATACTTGATCCATTATAAATAACATTAAATGTGGATGGGTGTGTTTGTGCTTGCTGCAATAAATGTAGAGCCAGTACGGAAGCAAAGGATATAATGCAGTGCATCAACATCAGCACACACACACACATCAAGCATAGCAGTTATCTTCTCAGCTTGATTCTCTAATCTTCAAAGGGCAAAATTGGAAAAAATGAAAAAATAAATCCTCTGCCTCGTTTCTGTAGACAATAAAAAGTTGAAAAGTGAAAAAGGTCAGGACCAGGCGTACCTAGAGTCTGTAATCTATTTTTTCTGCTGATGAGGTGGATATGTATTATTTAGAGGCTCTACTTAATAACATGTCAGGTATATAGATTCCTACTTTTGTAGATGAAAAACACAAGTTGACTAGTTTTTGTCGTACAATTTAAATTAATTATGCGCATAATTGCTTACTTAAAAAACCTATTGTCTTGCAAAATGAGTTGGAGAAGCAGAAACAGTTTTCCCCATTTTGGATCGCTACCTTTCCTGTCGTCGTGGAAAATTATTTCCACTCTCGAAAAGGTAATGTAGTGCCCCTTAAAATCCTTCTTTGTAAAACAAAGAAATAAACGATAAAACAGCGGAGCCTATTTCTAGATTTGTTTATAGTTGTTGTTATGCAATAATATGATGTGGTAAATGGAGCCAGGGATTTTTTACGCATAATGATCATCACGGCAACCATTACTGTGTTCCACTATTGTTCATTAAATTGTTAAACCAGCATGCATTAAGACAATGGCCACTGATACTTTTGCAACTGCTACTTGTTCAAAGAAAACTGTAGCATTCTTCTTTCTTTCTTCCTGCTTTGTTCTCTTTATGGTTGTTGGAGATGACGATGATGATCAGTTCAGTGTGGCATGCACGGTTGAGGCTGTTGTTGTGTAGGCGAGCTGATATAATGGGAGATGCTATTTTTGGAACGTATTTAGTTGATTCTTCCTTTTTCGTCTTCCTGTGTTGGTTTGTTCAGCCGGATACCAGTACAAGTCCACCACGCACAACCTCATTGCACTTTTTGTTTTATTATATAAAAAAGTTGTAACAATAGAAAAAAGAGGAAGTCCATAAAGTAATAGGTGTCGCTTTCTCTCTTTTCTTCCCTTTCCCTCTGTCGTATATTTTGCCCTGCCTGGGAACAGTAACGAAGAGAAAAGGGAAAAAGTGTGGAATGCCCACGGGCTCTCCAAGTTATTATTGTTATTATACCTGGACTTTTCTCGCTGGCATGATGATGATGACCCCAGAAATAAAAGGGTGCGCACGAACTTGCACTGTAATCATAATAACGGCACAAGGAGTGTTATTTTACCCACATTACTACTCTTCTCCGACAAAGCAGTTTTTCTCGGCAAGAATCTATATTGTATGAAAGTACGTTTTTTACTGAAGTGGTCCGGGTACCAAAGTCTCGACCAGTCTAGTACAGAGCGTCTGGTAAAAGTTCGGTTTTGGTAATAAGTCGTGGCTCTTTTGAGTTGTGTAGCGAAGCAGACACCATGAAAGCTGAGATGATTTTGTCGGTACAAAGTATTTTTTCTTATGAAACGCTTGTAATAATACCTTGGTAAAGGAGGGACCAAAGAAAGAATTCCAAGTTTTCCTATCTTTTACCTTTCTCCTTTTATTCCTTTTATTTTTTCTTGTTCCCGAGATGGTAGAACATATGTAGGTGTTGTACAAAGAGAGGCTCCAAAAAATTGAACAAAAAATCGCACAAATGTATACATTATATTTAACCCAGATAATACGTTTGAGTTGGGAATTGGAGAGGGGAACTCTGATAGAGTGAAAATAAGAAGTTTGAGAAGATAAGGCAACTTCCTGACTCTAAATAGAAACCAAAGAAATGAATTGGATTTTTCTCGCCTTTTCTCTTCCCTTCTCTCTTTTCTTTTTTTTTTCTTCAAAGTGATTCTGAAGTGGCCTATTACTGCATCAGTGATACACCAAGATTACCGCTAATATGACACATACACACAAACATCCAGTGAGAAACATCGAGGAAAGTACGAACATGTCGACAGTAACAGAAGTAGTAGGTACTCAAGAGAGAAAAAGAAACATGCTTGAGAATAGAGCATGTCCTGCATATTTTTATTCTATAAAGCAATGCTTCTCACCACATTTCCCATTCGAGAAAAGGTGACGTGAGAGAAAAACGAAAAAAATTGGGCATGTTCTAGTCACTACCCTACTTACTAACCACACTACCACACTACTCTTTTACTCTACCAGATACTATTTATTTCACCACCAAGTTCACACTATACATATGCAATGTAAAGGAAATGAGCACAAAGACTAAAGATTCGCCTAGAACTATTTTTATACGTTTTTATTCTTAGTCGTTGTTCGACCTCTGTTTTCATTCTGAAATCGATGCTAAAAATTGGGATGCTTCTTAGTCTCTCTCCAGACGCAATAAAGTTATAATGTGGTGGTGGCAACGGAGAAGAAGAAAAAAATGAGAAGAGCTGCCGCATTCTCCTTTTTTCTTTGCTAATATCCCGGAGGCTCCTTTAGTTTTTGAAATATGAGGTTATCGAAGCAAAAACTACGTGTAATATTGTACAACACGAAGGTATGAGACGAGAGAGAGAGAGAGTAAGTAAAGAGGCCTGACTGTCGAGAAAAAGAACTGCTAATGTTACCACTCGTCTTTCTATTTTTGCTTCTATTTCTCCACACACAAGAAGCATTGGAACAGACACATTAGCAGAGAAAGACGAGAGGAGAAATGGGGAAAAGGGAGAAATGAGAGACAGGGAGCCACAAAAGCCCATTATTGAAGGAGCATTTATAAAGACAAAGTGAAAAAGGCGAATAGAACAAGGTAAAAAGTGTCTGTTGCCACATATTACCATTTCCCTGCTGAAACATGCTTACCTTCCCTTTGCTGAAGGAGAGCGAGAGTGAAGATGGTGTAAAGGTGGTGATGGTGATGCGGGGAGAGTGATGTAAGTAGCTCAAAAATGTGAGGAAACGAACCAGGCCTGTTAAGGATGAATACAGGGAGAAAGAGGAAAAAAGGAAACTGTGGTGGTTGCAGTGGCGACGTCGACAGAATGGAATGGGTGAAAAGATGTCTTCCTTTTTTCTTCATTCTCATCATCAGCAGCAAAGAGCCAGAGTTGCACAAGCTTTTGCCACTACTGCACACACAAAAAAAACTTGATACCTCTTTGAATGAAAGGATTTAAAGATTGTGTGTGTGCTGAAAGATGTCAAAGACGGAAAAGGGGCATTATTGTCGGTGTGAACAACTGTCTTTTCTTGATGCAAAAAGCTGGAAAGGAAAGTAGCTCCACTGAGCAATAATAATAGTGGGTAATAATATTACGTCGTCGTCCTTGCCACTACTTCTCTTTCCATTTCAGTCTAAATAAGCCCACCTATATATATATGCGCTTTTACTTTTCTTGGAGTAGCCTTTGCTTCCACACGTAACTTTGTACAATTTCCAGGGATACAATGAGAAGAAAGGAAGCATTACAAACACCACTCTATGTTACACTATTATACACTTTTATGCAATTCTCGCTGAATAGATAGCAGCGGATAGATTTCGAATTGAATAGAAAAAGGAGTCATGTGAGCCCAGAGAAATGGCTGCGGCAGGCAGTGGTATGGCACGTTGTATAATAAGAGCAAATCGGTTATACAAGTAAACGAGGATGGACGCGATGATGGTGAAGTAATTTTCTGACGAAATGAAATGTGTCACTTTAATTCATCCTAGACAGCTGTGTTGATGTGACTGTCGTGCAAATTACACCACTTTGCTTTGTAATTAATGACGCTAAATCACATTTCCGAATACAAAAAAGTCACAAGACGAACTCGGAGAAATGGGTGAAAGTGAGAACGACTAAAGACACATGCTCACTCACAAAAACTTACTTTTCCACTTTGTTCTACTTACTTATAACCGACTATTGAGAAAAGGGGAACAATGGTATTGTTTTATGTGATTAACTACTCGTTCACTTGTCCTGTGGTATATTAACTTTGTGTGCAAAATTACGCATATAGAATTCTAACCGAAAGCCATCTATTTATTTTTCATAATCATGTTTCTATCGTACAATGTAGCAAAAGGTTTGGAATTAAAACATTTTAATGTATTCCGTGTTGTATACAGTAAAATAGTATGCAAAATTTCGGATAATGTATCTATACATCTATACACGCTTTCTACAACAAGTGTAGTCTTTATGACTTGATCAATCTAACTCGTTTTCATCAACATGTTTTTTTAATTAAAAATGTTTAAATGCTACAACGCAATAGATTCAAGAGTTTCGTGTGTTTTTCACCCAAATAGTAACGGAAAAATAAGAGGCATATGTATTTAGATATTTTAGGTCTACTTTGTGCACTTTATACACAAACTAGTATGGCTAAACAGACGATTTTTAGAAAATCCTGTCTTGCAAATGACAAAAAAATAAAAAAATAGAAGTAGTGGCAAGACCAAAATTTCACGTAATACATTCCAATTTTCTCCAACCTACAGACCTAAATAAGTAGTTGACATTTTTTGTATTACATGTTATACTACTACATAGGACGTAGAAATGTGATCACGTTCTTGACAAGTGTAATACGGAAGAAGGGTATGCTCCGAAACATACTTTTGTATGCATTACAGGTAGGCCGTTAATGTGGAAAAAATTGTAGACTGGCAACCGTTCTGCATGTAGATTGAGACGCGTTAAACAAGTTGTAAAAAGGCTGAACATTTTTTTACTAATTTGATTAGTTGTTCACTTTCCCTAAGACAAATGACTAGCAGGAAAGGCACATTTCCATATTTTCTAGAGAGTTCTTTCGAATCTTTAAAACTGTCACAAGAAGCTAATACAAGCGTTGAGCGGTTTATAAGAAGAGCATGGCAATGTGACCTTTCATTTACCTTTGAAAGCCAGTCCCACTCCTGTATTAAAATGTTAAAGCTGAAAAATAGTCATGTTAACACTTTTTCACATAATAACTTCCCACCGGCAAAAAATCGATGGACAGATTCACAGTGCTACTGGAAAAAATGTAAGTAGTACGTAATCATGCATCATCTTCTGTTTTGAATAAGTAGAGCAGTAGACATTGATAACCCATGAATAAAACATTTTGTCAGTTAAATTGCATACAAACAATGTATTCTGAATTCATTAGAATATCATTTTTTCTATCCGCACGAGATTTGAGAGCTTTTCGATTTGGAGTGACATTAAGGCAACGCTATACAAGCAGAAAACATGCTTTGCTTATGACAGAAACTCTAAAAAACTTCAGGTATGCAGAGAGGGAAGTATTTTTGTGACTTAAAGTGAAATACTCTTTCGTCTTCTTACTTTTTTGCTGGTTGGCTACTTGACTGCCCAACGACACCATAAATAAACACGGAAGTATCGGAGGAATGCTAACTTCTACTGGGAAGATTTATTTATTTTTTATGCGTGTACATGTTAGCTGTTTTCCAGCCGGCAAGCCTTTTCTTCATGGCCTTCTGTAAAAATATACTACTAGAACAGAGGGCATGCCAATCATGAATGATTGAGACCCATAAAATTTTTACATTCGATATTGTTTCCGCCTCATAAAAAATATGCTTTTTTACTCTGCTTTGGCTCAAGTCAAGAGCGAAAGGGTGACGTGCACATGTAGCACATCGTCATCCGCAACTGTTAAATTTTTATGGAAGCATTACGGTTATAAGGGCACTCCACTTTACTTTGCTTGCAAAGTGTGCCTGTGTGGGAATGAGAGATGAGATGAGGGCAACGAGACTCAATTTCTCCGCGAGAAAGAAGATACAGAAACCTACATATGTTATGTGTGTATCTCATTCATAAATAGCAGTAGTGAAAGGACTATCGATGCAAAAAATGCGTTGTGCGCAAAATGCATATATTTTTTCCCAGAGAGAAAGTCAGTTTCATAGACTACTCAGGTACAGAGAGAGTGACTAGTAAATATCGAAGCAAAAAGTGCCCTGAGATGAACATTGCTTTTTTACGGGCCTATCTTGTTATTATACTGTTTTCTAGAGATAAAAATGTGTGGCGAGAGGGAAAGTATGTTATTTTTGTGAAGAGAGTCAGGTTGTGTAGTAAAAAAGGAGATTTCTTGTGCTGCTACTGCTTCTTGAGACAGGATATCGTTTAAAGTCAAGACGAGGTCACGTTCGTTTTTATCGTTACTCAGATATGCTGCCACTCAAGACATTATTGCTTTCATTTGTAACGTGCTTCAAGTTGGCAAGATTTTTTATGCAACTCGACTCAATTTACAGCAAAAATACTATTCTGTGCAAAGGTATAAAATGATAAAACATGTGCTACAACAGATTAAACCAACTTACTACAGGCGCATGCAGTTCAGTACGAAAATGAGTTAATTTTCTCTTCCAGCAATGAAAAATATAAGAGAACTATACTTCCAAAAAACTAAAATGTAAAAGAGCGCTAAACACTGTTTTTATTCTGCTTTGAAGGCACAATGACTTTATGCAAAAAGAATAACAAATAGCATTAGAGAATTTAGTTTTTGTCTTTTGTTTATCGCATTTTGAAAGACGGTTGATTGGAGATTACACAAAAACAGGTCACAATGAGAGTATTAATTGGAGTTGTTAACTATTAATGTCACAAGCTTATTCAGCCTTTAAAAAATCTTTCATGTAATCAATTTTCCGATGATTGTACAAGACGACTATTTAGGTTACGTGTATAACTCGATATTCAGAGTTAGAATGACAAGGGAAGGGAAACTAAATAGAAATTATACACGCTACATATGTCTACTCACAAATTATTAAAATCAATACACACACCAATGGCTATAGCAGGAAAAATAGTGTGATGGAGACACTGGGGAATTTCAATGGTTTTATTTGCACCGAGGCAACGCGTGGGTAGTTGGTTCTACTTCCTTCCTGGGATATTCCCCCCGTCTGATTTCATTTGCTTTAAACGTATTTGGTAAACAGAAGCCTAATGAGTTCAACAAATAAAATATATACGTTTACCCGCATTACTATAGTTTGCAAACGATAACGAGAAAAAGTGATGTGGAAAATAATAGGGCTCCAAAGCCGAGGTATTTCAAACAATATCATAGAACAAACAATAATCCTATATAGATTCAGCAACAAACAAAAAATATGGAACAGCTCAAACCATACACACTATTTTTCGCATGACAGCTATCTTCAAGTATAATC
This sequence comes from Entomobrya proxima, assembly GCA_029691765.1. Taxonomy (NCBI): domain Eukaryota; kingdom Metazoa; phylum Arthropoda; class Collembola; order Entomobryomorpha; family Entomobryidae; genus Entomobrya; species Entomobrya proxima. Next base: position 29,601,013 of record CM056173.1, read on the forward strand.
TAGATTACCTAAATGAACAGACCTGCAAATAATGCCATTAGGGAATGTTTTTTCATATCATTCAAATGCCAGTGAGCTGTACGTTTCCGATGTAATATTCACACAAGTGAAAAGATGTGCTAGTATTGCTGACTACTAACCATGATCTATCGTCCAGCCAAGCGTAGAAAATTTATACGGACATTTATACAACTTGCTTGCTTGCGTGGTTGGGTGTTCTTTGGTGGTGGTGCTGTAAAGTTGATGTGACACGTATAAAATGCTACACTGAAAAATGCTGGTTTTCTCCAGGTTCATCATACTAAATGGATTGGCTAAAGACCAGTAGTAGTGGTAGCAGTAGTAGCATCCGAGAAAACGGAGAAAAACTCGTTGGTGAATGGAATAAAAGTTGAGTGAATCTCTGGGTTAGAACGTAAGCAAAAATGTTTGCCACGTTCCAATCCTGAGTACTTTCGATAGCAACTCTGCACTAGACCGTAACTGTCCTTCAGGGAGAATCAGGGAGAGTAGTTTACGTCAAAATAGCCATCTAGAAACTTTTTGGGAGGAATATACCGAATACTTTACAAAATAACGTAACAATTAGGTACATGTACCGCACAACACTGAAATAAAATATTATAAATACTACAGCATTACTGAAAGAGAAGTACAAGTGCGAAAATCGTATTACCGCCTCATAACCCTTAGTACATGTTATAGATGGTTGCTAGAATTGCGACGCAGTAGTATTATTGGTGTTCTAAGAAATTAGGAAAGTGGGACTTTAAAGTGGCCCCTTTCAAAAGATATTTCATTTAGCCGTTAAAAGCGCCCTTGACAAGTACACTGTAAATTGGTAGTTACGTAAGTGTAGGAATGCTACAGAGAGATTAGATGGGTATGTACATTTGTACTTTAGCTTTCAAAATGTTGATTTGCTGAAACCATGTTTCACTTTGCCACATTTTCATCATGTTCAGTGCCGTCTTTTGGATAACGACTGCTCAATCTAGTTTTCTGTACGAAATAACATCGAAAATGCTCTTTGTGGATAAAAGCGGTAACAAGCTATTTCACCAATATGACCGTGTGTCTGACTGTCCGTATCATTTATCGACACGTAGCAAGAGGTTGGAAAATCAACTCAACGTTGTCGATGCACAGCCATTTCAAGCAGGATTATTGCCTTCCTTTTGTTGATGCAAACGACAAGAATGTCGAAACTCTGTTTGACTCAGTTAACGCTACTTCTTTATTCCGTTTGTCAGCAGTCTGTTATAAAAGTGAGGCAAAAGTATATACTTCTCAGGGAATCGCAATACAAGTGACAAACCTGCACAAAAATTTGTGCAGAGTACTAGTTACGTTATGTAGCTTTTTACACGAATTCAGTCGTCAGACAGCTAGCAACCGCAATAAAGTAAAATATACAGTGAAAATGTGTTGTCAAAAAAAACGAGGTAACAGTTTTTACATTTTTTGAAGATGCCTCTCTTACAAACCCATTGTAAAGACTCTTTCGTTTTTTCCCGCTAAAGCTTTTCCGGTTTACATCGAACTTTTTTCCACTTCAACAAATATGTTGCTTTGAAGATGAGAAAGATAAAGAGAGAGCGAGATAGATTCGCTTCCATAATATAATATATACCCAAGTTGGTTGGATTGGATGGGGAAGTTGGTGGTACTAGTAGTGTCGCTACTTCTTTTTCTCTGTTTTTCTATCTCTCTCACTTCAAGCCTTATTTCCAACACCAACAACTTTTTCCTGTAAAACTATAGGGACCACATAACTAGAGAAGTAGTAGAGGAGAGAGGAAAAACTCTTGGTGTGAATTTCAGTCGCAAAAAATGATGCGAGAGCAAGAACGAGTGAAAGTGCAAAAAATATGTTTGCAAACAGTAGTGGCAGCTGCAAATGCCGCAAACATTTTGAATATTTCAATGATAGCCCTCTTGGGAAAGAAGTAGGTCTCCATTTTCTATCAACATTTTTTATTCCCTGCCTCCTCCTGCTATACACAACTCCCTTTCCTCATTCACATAAGTGCGGTAAGCGAAAAATGGTGTAAATCTAATAGAGATGTATATAATAGCAAGTTCATGAGATCCCAACTGTATGCATAAATATCTCCATTTTGTTCTCGTCTTTATTTTCTAGCGCCGTGTGAAAGAGATGTTTTTATTAGAAAAGCGTTAGGGACACTTCTGAGCCCATTCTGTTTTGAAGTCAAGAAATAGAACAATCATCGCAATATAACGTTTTTTACTCCTAAATTAAAGGAACTCGTGTCATCATCCTTATCATTAGCCGTCTGGCTACTGGAATTGAGGAGCACTGTCGTATATTATACTTCCAGAACAAATATGTTGACGGTTAAAGAAGTGGAATGTTTATGATAAATATTATATATACATAAATGCCTATATACGATTGAAAGTGACAATTTTGACCAGTTATGGCTGGAAAACGTTTGCGCTCTTAATCATACTATGTACAGCGCAATATCCTCTGGCAAGCTAGTATTTGTAGGTAGCATCAAATCTGACAGGGACGATGTTTCTACTACTGCTGCTGCTTACACTTGACTCTAGCACTTAGCTCTACATTAAAAAAGTTGGTGACATTTTGCATTTGGAAAGGCTGTTATTTTTTTGATAACGCTAATATACCCCTTCCTACAGACAATGTCCTTCTATTCACTGCTTTTGGTTCAAGTGTCAACTACCAAATGGGCTGTTGATTTGTGTTGGTGTTAGTCGTGGCAGGGGAGATACCCAAAAAGACAAATCAAATGGCATCATCGCTCCTCCTGTCACAGTGAACTAATGCTGTATTATCGGTTTAACCTAACTTTTCTGGACTTTCATAGATGCTTTCAACCAAAATGTATTGTACGGCACATTTGCGTAAAGTGCACATAATATATTTATACAGTTTCGACCACTGCCCCTGCCACATATTTGACCGATGATAAAAATGTCAGAGGCGTCTGCTAGTCCATGTTTCATCTATTGAATTGAAGACACTTGTGACCACAAGTCTTCATCCGATAAGAACAGTTTAGACATAATCTGAAAATGTGTCTCTTTCTCTTGCTGACAGCTTGACAGTCGTTCCATATATAATAATAATAGTCGCAATAAGTATCTCTAAATGTGCTCACATTTTCGGGTAATGCAAGAATGTTTTGTATATATAATGGAGTTTATAGTTTATGTTGGCCTTGTGTATTCATATGAAATGCATTCATGAATAATGTGGTTTTATATGGAAATGTCACCACGTCTATTTCTTTGTCAGCGACAAATCAGATTTTACCTTCAATCACATCCACTCTTTCTCGAGACCGATGAAAGGTAAAGAAAGGCTTCAGGAGGAAGCAAAGGATAAATCCTACTGATAAAAGTTGTTGCCATCATTGCGTAATGTATACCTACTTCCACAAGTGTTTGGTATAGACTGTACGATGGAACTGAAAATTGGAATGAATGTCCAGGTGTTGTAAACGAAAGGATAAATAAAGTACAGCCATTTTTGCCAAATTACTCCTCAGCACACATAGCAGCACAGTTCTCGTAAGAATTTTCTCTGTCAACTTATTTATTTACTCAGCCAGGCAAACTAAAAATCCACGTGTTTCCCCACGGCTGTGCTCATACTGGCAACTAGAAACTACAAGACTATTTCCACCTACTCACAAGAAAAGATAATAGTTAACAGCACAACAGCACCACCAAAACTGTCCTTTATCATTTAGAGCTTTGGCGAGGACAAGGAGACGGAGACAGGTACTCCTTTTAAGTTTTAAGCACTTTTCATTCCAGGCGACTGCTCTATAAAAATTTTTGTCTGCGGTGGTGACATGATGACACAACAAATAAGCGCTCTACTGCTTCTTTACCATCTTTTCTCCTTCGTTTAAACTGCAAATAATAAATTTATTTATTTCGTGTTTGAAAGGCGCATTGAAATGTCATCATGCTAAAGAAAGTGGAGAAAGGGAAAAGGGAAGCAAAAAAAGACACGAGACGATGGTTTTAGTTACTTTTTCTCCATTCCGTTGACAATTCCTTCAAAAAGTGCTCAAAGGCTTTTTATTTGACTAGCGACCAAAACCATTCAAAGCAGCAGCCAACAACATTCTAGGGCCTCGTTCAAATGAAGAAAAAACTTTAGAATAAAGAAAATAGAGAAGACTCCAATCAGGATTTTTGTATTTGTGTTCTTCTCCTTTGAAAGCGTTTTCTTCTTTGGCCCTTCAATGTCTTTCTATCCATCTGTATGCTTGTACTCAAGATGTGAATCAGAGAAGTGTACAAAATGAATAAAGAAAGTTGTTGCAAAGGACAGAGATAGAGAGAGAGGCTATACAAGTTCACTAGTATTCATTCCGTGCATATTAAGCTTACTTACTTAGCCGACTAGCATAAAGGCAGCACGCTCTTTTCATCACAACTATCAATACTTGTGAGTGAAAAGAGTGACTGATAATATGGAGACCAGAAAAACTCTCTTTAGATATGTGTATTCAGTATTGACTACTTATTATGGTTTCATATAATATCATAGCCATTGCACGCAGTGCATGATAGCTGTAGTGGTAGTGGTGGTGATGCAATATTGTGAAATTGATGTTCACTCAGCTGCAATGAATTCTTATTGCAAGTGGAATGTAAGCGATATCCAGAAAAGGGAACCAAAAAAAAGAATATCGTCATGATGATCACAGTAAAGAGACGGCAGGAGCAGAAAGAGCAGAAACGTGTGTGTGTGGTCTTCCTGGAAACAATTTTATGTTTAGTAAGGTTGATGTGTAGTAGTAAGTAGAAATGGTATTATAGGAGCCATAACAATGCATACAATTCTATCCTCTCACAAAGTCATCATCTACTTCTGATGTAATACGAAGGCAACCATTTCTATGCCAACCAACCTGGCTTCTCCTCCTTCGCCTTTTTATTCCTATTCCCTTTCCACTTAAACACAGCTCACATTCCCATACCCATCTCATCATCATGGATGATGACGATGATTTCAATGTGCTGAAATTGTGTTTGAAAACGAAGGCTTCACAGTTGAAAATTGGGTTAAATTAAAGTGAAACTCAATACTGACAGAGTGTAAACGTTTACGTAAGTGTGTACTCGTGCTGCGGTAGTAGCGGTATAAATTCCACTTAAATAGTAGGATGAGCAGGAAGGACGACCATGAAGATGATACGAACAATGTTTAAAGTTTGTGTTGGCTGGCAAACCTAGTGATCATGTAATAGTAAGCACAAGGAAAAAATATAACAAACCCCCGCGCTCAATTTCATGCTTATAAAAAAGTAAGATGGGGTAGGAATAGGAAATACATTTGGCATGAAGGTAAAATCATTTGTATGCATTTTGTCCATTTCGTGTTACATGTTTCAAACACTTTCTCCTCTTTCCAGCTTCCTTGTTAACTTATTTTTGTTCCTTTTTTGAATTCCTTTTATACTTAGCATTTTGCTCGTGCTTTCTCAAGTACAAATAAAACGAGGCCTTTTGTAAAATAGGATTGTGTGTTGGCGTTGGCAAGACATTGAGAAAAACGAATTGGCCGGTTCACATTGCTTTGTAGCACAACGTTTTCTAATAAAAGATGCCTGGATGATGATGTGATTGTTCTCTTGCTTAACCAGACAATGGTTACTCTCTCTCTTACCAAAGGATCTAGTTTTTACTGAAAGATTGACTCGACATTTGCAATGCATTACAGTCGGAAGTTTAGTATACAGAATTAAATAGAAAATGTTACTACAGAGTAGAAAAAGTACTCTCATTTTAATCTTGCTTTAAATATTTTAAGCATTCTGGAATGATTTCTTGGAACGTGTCGCCAGTAGTAGTTGTTGTACCTAACAATCTTTTCCTTCCAAGTTTGCTATACACTTTCACTTTCTTTTCAGTATATACATATCGGTTTCAGATGGTTTATCTCATGCCACAACGGTATAAACTATTTACAAACTAATTTAGGTACTCAATTACCTCCAAAATCTCCATCCGTCATTTCGCAGCCTTTTTGATGCTTTTCCATCCGATGATGAAAAGCGTGTGAAATCCAGACGAGAAAATCTTCCTCTTGCATTTATCAAGGCCACGCGCCATGAAACGTCGTCGTGTTCACGAAACCAAATTTGAGATTTCTTTCGTCTGATGCATGTGGTGATAGCGAAAAGTCCGCATATATTATCCCTTTCTCCAAGTTTGTCAGATTATGTACATGTTTTGCAACAGCGTTTTCTTACACGAGGCAACATTTCTTCCAGCATTTTGCACACAAGTTTTTTTTCAAGTGCACAAGCTAGCACTACAATAACCATGAGACACGCTGTTAATATTGTGTGCATTGTGCGTTTGTTCATGGTTTGGATTGTAAACTGTGTTGTATTTTCTCCAACTGCCATCTCCATCGTCATCAGCATCTTGCCGCCAAAGTTGGTGATGGCATCGAGAGAAAACCTCCTGCTTCCAGCCATACATATATCCTAAAAATGTGTAATGTTTGCATGAATGAATTTTATCCATTTTCTTGTGAAAATATAAGTTTTTTCTTCTCCACTTCTCCCCAGTGGTCTTCCGGATAGTCTTCCTACGTGACCTGTTTTAAGACGTGTGTGCTATCTACGCAACGAAAAACGATGGTAAATGTGTTTTTCACCAAGTTTTACGCCTTCCTTCATGCTTCTTCTCGTTCGGGTTTCCTCTTTCCCTCTTTTTACTCCGTACTTTGTGGTTCCACTCAATTCTCCCTCTCTCTTTTCCTGGCTTGCCCACAAAATAAAAACTAGTAGAAAGATAAGGATAGCAAGCGAAAGTACACAATACCTGATCCTGAGATATTCTAAAAACATTCATATCTTAAATAACTTTGTAGAACAGTTACGTGTGCATATATAAGCAGAACATGGTCCTTTCTCCTTTTTCTTTGGTTGTACTGTACCCTGTTTTATAAAATGATACATATGGTTATGTATAATATTTGAACAATTGAAAGATTAGTATTGCAACAATAGGAATGGGACTAATGTGATGGAACTTTCCAAGGTAAGTGTACAAGAAAGTAAACCTGATGATGGCCTAATTAAGGCAGAAAAAGAGATTGGCTCGGATGCTGATAATGCTCTGCATACATATTATTATTTAAAAAGTAAGCAAGTAAGCACACATGGAGGGCAATGCAGTTACTCTGACCTTTTTTCCCAGCGGTGCACTACATAAAAAGAGTGAAAAAACGTGCATAATTTTTTTATGAATTTGCTACTCTGCCAGTTTACCAGACAAAGAAACTGGTTACCGTATAACCTCTAAACCGGCCAATGTGACAAGAGGTGAATATAGATATGATCATGCACATCAGCTCAGCCATATCCCTTTTATATACGTGCAGGGAGTGTAATAGTGTAGTGCGCTCCATATTGTTATTATTACGATTATTATCATTATCGTGATGTTACATCATCATCATGTTCACATTTCCCCTATATCTTTTTCTAAAGGAAAAACGGAGAAACGAGAAGAAAATGAATGATATTTTTTGCGTGGTACGATAATGTTTCCTCTATTGCTTCAAACTTGCCTCTATTTTAAACATTTTTTCATCACTTTATTCTTCCTGCACGGTTCTTTCTGTATTTTTTTGTTACTATTTCATATTTTTGCTGTTTGTTAACATGCTACTGCCACCTCTTTAAAAACTGGTATTGTTCACTAGTTTCACATAAAAAGCACGTCCTAAGAAAGCGACGGGTGTGTTTCAGTGGCGTAAAAAATATGAAACAAGATGAGATAAGAGAGAGAAAAATGAGAAATTGAAAAGGGGAAATGGAATCTCTTTTTTTAATTTGGGAATTCCGTGAGACCTCGTAACTTGAAACTGATTACTTTATCTATTTGCTGTTACTCCAGTTACTCTTACATCGCCTAGTTTTTTCCGTACCTTTCCTATGTAAAGTAGGAAAGGTACGACAAGTCCCGTGGGAAACCAGTAATATGTAGTTGTTAACGGGTCTGTTATGTACATTCCTGCAAACATTGCCTCTTTTTGTTTGCTATTAGCGGAACCCCTGGAATCAAACCCGTATTAGTGCAAAAGTGATAGATTACGGTCAAGTCAAAACCTGTATGCCACACACCACATACCACTACTGGTGAGGTGATGATTGCAAATTGCGATATACATTCTGTTGCTGAATTGAAAAGAAAGATAATAGAATTTTTTAACGATGAAGAATTGCGGTTCATGTGAGCAAAGAAAAGTGTGTGGGCCGAACTTTTCTTCCCAGGAAACTTCAATATTTGCTGGCGTGTATTGTGCAATGTATTTTAGAAACGATACTGGTTGACAGGCCCCTCGTTCTACATTTTATGCACACTTTCTTCAAAAGAGTTCAATTTTTTCGTGCTCACATGAATACAATATTCGTGCTTTTTGCAACTCTATTTCTCACGAAACGAAAATGAAATATACATGGTCGCATTTCTTATGAAATATTGGATAAAGCATACCTAACCATTAACAAAAAAACCATATTTCCCGTTTTGCTCCTTTTCTGGTAACATTTAGTTCTATCTACGTGTGCGCCCCATTGCAAAAAAAAAGATAAGCAATACGTGACTTTCTCACAACTTAATTGAAAGTGTCAGAGTGAAAAATCCACACGAAGTAATAAACACTTCAAGGACTTGTATTTCTGCAAATTTAAATGCACCTTCCTTACCAAGTATTAAGAATCATTGGCATAAGATTAAAAGTATCAATTATGAAGCATGACTATGCTTTATCCTCATCACGTTCTTAATGTTATTGCTTCCATTTGCATTTCCGTTATTACTATGGCTTAATAAAATAATAGTATGGAAATCCGTGTATTATTGTCAGCTTAAAAAAGGTGTCTCAAAATATCTTCCACTCTACCACATTCTCACAAAAGCAATCAAGCGTTTGGAAGTAGACTTGGACAATTTATATGTTTACTCCTTGTTCGTGCCTGCACGATTCCCTGTACTACGAATACCTCCTGCTGATTTCCAAGTTACCAAATAGAGAATCTATCCAGCCCAATTTCACATTGAATGGCCTTACACACTGTTTTGCTCTCCTACTATCTGAGAATCAATGTTTTCTCATCAGTTTATAATACACATATTAGTATATTTTTTGGGGTGGAGGTAAGTGTGTGTGTGTTGTTGGCGCTTGTAACATAAATTGTACGTTTCCTTTTGTGCAAAGACCTTGCTCGTTTGCATTGTGGGGGGAAGAAAAGGCGACATGCACCAGTGTATAATAATAATCATGTAAATACTGAGCAGAGGGTGTATGTACATGTCTGCATTATAGTATTTACGGATGTAGTTGTGAATACAAGACAGTAGTAGCTCATACTATAGACTTTAGTAAGCAATGAAAAGTGGTAATGGAAATACGACAGTGCTAAAAGTAGTACTAGCACCACCAGTTTGCATTATTCTCAGAATGGTTTTATTTTCAACTAACGCAGATTGGGAATAGCCGAGAGAAAGGAGTCAAAGAAGAGGAAAAGGTAACAAAGGAGCTCCTGCGTGATAAAATACAAAGGCACACACACATTACATTTCAATGAAAAGGGATATGGATGCTGGCAATAGTACACATTGCGATCCCACTCTTCTTCTTTCTCTCCCTTTTTGCCTCATAGAGCTTTCTTTTACTTTCGCTCCTTCTTTCTTTTCAGGTTGGCAATGTGATGTGTAGTCTGGGGGAAACTGGCTTTGTAAGATTTTGTTAGGTGGAGATGTGCACGCAAATCGGTGCTATATGTAAATCCCAATTTCAAGATAATTTTATAGACGCTTATTCATAACGCTTTTGATAAGAGTGAATGTAAAAGAGTATAACGCATAAATACGCTGTATATCTTTGTCACTCTCATCATCATCAAGCTGATGATTCAAATAATATCTTGAGCATAATTCCCCACTCAACCAGTGATGAAGAGCTGAAAAGAGGCAGATTCTTTTTGCTTTTTACAGATGCTGCTAGTATGGAGGCAGAGCTCTGTAGTGTGATTACTGATATGTATACATCAATACTTATACTATGTGTATTTGCATGGGCAACTCATTTTAGTCATCATCGTCGTTGTCGTTGAAGTCAAAACGAATTCATTCAAATAAAGTCACTTCCTGGCAAAAGTTACATGGCACAGGGATGGCGTGAGAGAGAGAGAGAATGGTGGATGAAAGTTGAATGAAATGCGGGGAAACTCTGCCACAATGTTGATTCAATGAAGTTCAATTAAACATGCATCATTCGAGACTATACAGAGAGCTATGTCCCTACATGCTACACGTTAATAAAAGCAGAGCAGCCTTCCCAAGTATTTATTCATAAAAGGAGATCTTTGCTCACTGCTGCTGCAGAGAGGAAGTAAACAAAGGGAAATGAAAAATCAGAAAAGTAGTAAAAACTGAAAAGAAGGAGCAGTGATTTACATTTTGAGAAGTAGACTCCAACGCATACATGTACCCGGTGTTATTATTCGTACACACATATATATAGAAGTATAGTGTGTTAGCTCAGCTTCTCCTTTTCTCTAAACCGCAACGCATGATGTAATATAGCCTGTTTTGCTCATATCAAAAGGATTGTGCAACAAAAAGGTGTACTAAAGTGGTTCGAAGAGAACAGCTAATTTCTTTTAATGTCATTTTCTAGTCGACAATTTGTACAACCATTTCAATATGTATAGTCTAGTAGGTACGTAGATGATGATAATGAACACAAAAAGTCTTTTTATTCACACGCTACCACAAATCTAATTTAATTCCTCTCAAATCACATTATTACCAGAATGAAGTAATTGCTGTGAAACTTTACAATGAAGAGGAAATTTTGGTCAGATTGCGTTTGGTGTACAGCACAATTCAAGTTTTATTAAGTAGTCACAGCAATCTAGACACACTTTTATGTGCGTATCAGCATCTCTGACGCAGGTTTGTGGAAACAAATAAATAAGGTGCTTGCTGCTGATGGTGGTGTTGTTGTTTGTGGGGGTGGAGGCATGGAACAAAGGAAGCCTTTCTCTTTCCTGATCCTACCTATATACCATTTCAACTTGCCTCCCATTTATCCATTTATTTGGTGTGTACATTCTAGGGAGACAAACTACAAGACAGATAGAAAACAACAAAAGGGAACTAGCAAGGAAGAGAATTCACAACAATATTATTATGCATTTGAAATGGGCGCACTTCTGTTGTTGTGGGCTTTAAGGTTTTTGTTGTATCAGAAGTGGCGCTAGTAAAAAGCAACAGCAACACCACCACTACCACCCTTGCTGCTTGCTGGTATCCGTCTCTTTCAACAGACATGAAAGAGAGATATGGAGAGAAAAGCGAAGAAGAGCGGTAGGAGCTCATGCATGGTACATAAAATAATCAATTTTAATTTATTTCTTTTGTGATGACAAGATGAATGTCGTTCTTGGTATTTTATGGTTTGCCTTTTAACGTGTAAATAAATACGTGCAGGGCACCAGACCCAGCCAGCAATGTCTGGAGGAGTACCATATACTAGTCTTAGTGTCTAGTAACTTTAGTGATGATGATGGTAAAGCAAGTTTTTTCAGCTTATTTTTTCTCACCCATTTTCTTTATTCTTACGGACGAGAGGAGAAGGTGATAATGTTGTTGATGGTCCTTCGTTGTTGTTGTCGTCGCTGAGAAAAGGAATGCATGCTGCTGTTGGTGCTGCTGTTCCCTTTTCTTGGAATATTTTTCTATACCATAAGCTGCAGCTGCAACAAAAGTAGCAGTAGCAAAAGTATTTCTTTAAATCGGCCACTTGGCGAATCCAGGAAAACATTTTTTTGCTTGGTACTAGCAGCATCAGTGTGGCAGCAAAAGACTTCATATGTTAGCATTTATTCGGGTCAGTGCATGTTGATACAAGTAAACAGCAAAGTCCACCATGAACATGTGAAGTTTTAAAATGCTTGCAGTACTACTTTCATATGGTAACTATAGACTATAATGGCATGCGTGAGCAATTTTACAAAATTATTCACACTTTTTCTTTTGATACAAAGGCAGTTTGTGTTGCTGCTGCTTTCAGATGGTAGTAGTCCTTTTACACCAAAGAAGCTTGCTTCTTTTTGCTTCCTTCATTGTTTAGCGTACTATTTCTGGTTCAAAGGAAGTTGTTCTCGCTTTTTAAATCGATAACTGAGAAACTCTTCTGTTTTCGTTTCTTTCTTTTCTTCCCTTTCCACTTTTCCTTTTTTCAATCTCCTTCTAACTAAAAAAATTCCAAGAACAGAACATCTTATATAGAATATCAAATCGTTAATAAGTAATGAAGTAGTAGTAAACGTCGGTTTCCATTGCATTCCGAACAATCCATATTAATGGAGTTGAGCAGGTTTATGGTTTGTATTATATCCATTATTTGCACATGAGTAGGAAAGAGCTTAACTTGGAATGAGGAGCAGCTACACTCAGATTTTTCTCGGCGTTTTATTATTATTATGAAAAGAAAAGCGTAGGATTAGAGTATTAAGTATGCATAAATAAATATGTACAGTGTATAGTGACGATTCAAATAGAAAACAGATTACTCATGTCAAGTTGAATTAATGTTTGCGGCTCCCTTGTATTCATGCGTTTCTCAAGATGAGAGTTGCTGTAGTGCAAATGAAGCAAAATTGAGGGAAGAAGCAAAGAAGCAGCTTAAAGCAGTCTTTCTGTTTTGTTTTCATCCAATATCCTTGTTGCCTGCTTGGTTTGATCGGAGTGTAAAAACTGCTCACTTTTGCATAACCATTTCTTTCTTAAATTCTCCGAAAGCTTCATATTTTGCTAGTAACAAGGGATTTTTTTTCAATCCCTTGTTTCTTTTTCCATCCCAGAAATAAAGTTGCAATAAGACGCATAATATATTTAGGTGCAAAGGTACATAATATGTAGTTATATATACATACTTTCAATTTAGCACACGTTTTTCATTTTGCGAGTAATTTTGCTGACTACCGAGTATTCCCAATTCTGCTCCTTCATTCTTACAATTGGATGTCGCTTTTTCTCAAATTAAAAGTCCCCAGTGTTGCTCCAGCAGACATTTTGCTGGCAACACGTCAGGAAACGGAGGAAAATCTCAGCCCAAATGTGTATATGCACTCTCTGTTTAAACAAGTTTATTTCAGCATGCACACAGGTGAAAAGAAAAAAATCCATGATCAGCAATGTAATAACTCATTCGTTTCAATTGAATTACAAATCCGGAAAAGTATTTTTAAAATTGAAAATGGCTTTCCATCTACCTCTCTCTTATTCTACTATCTTGGGACAACAAGGAAGGCAAAACTTGGAAGGAAAATAAAAATGAGTATTTTCCTCCTTTATTGATTTACATGATGCTCTATAAACACAACGTGACGCGACAAAAATACTACGCGTCGCAAAAAAGTACGCTCTGGAATGAGGGTAAAAAGGAGAAAATGAAAAAAAGAGGATATACAAAGGTGTTTCCAATTCTATGATTTTCTTCATATCCTTTTCTTCTGCCTCCTCTTACCATTCTTTTCCCAAAACTCCGCCTTCGTTGTTTGATACCCTTGTAATTTAATAGCAGTGTTTCTCTGTTTGCACCTTAGTCACTGTTGTACATATTTACATTGGAGACAATGAGAAGTATATAATATAATATATATGTGCTAGAATAGGTTTATGGTTTCCAGCCTTGAACAGAACAGGTAGTATAATATGGCCGTATTTCTAGGAATGATCATAACATCCCTGGTGTCATGTACACCTAGATAGGTTTCAATTGAAGCTCCACTGTGAGTGGTATGAGAATGCCCACTCTTTCTTTCTTTCTCTCTCTCTCTCGCTACTCTGCTGAGTATTAACTATTACGCGTCTATATACCTATTGCTATCATAGACAAGTATTTACACCCAGATAAGATGGAAAGAGGAATAAAGAGATTTTTATCTCCAAGTCGGAGGCAGCCTGATGTCACCCAGGTGTTGTAGGCATATAAATCTTTATCTGCTCTCCTCAGCAGATTCCCCCTGGAATGTGGAGCACAGCCTGCGGTCGCATTCATTTTCTTCTTTTACTCCTGTCTTCTTCTTTCCATCTCTTCTTCCAACCATTTTTACTGGAATGGCATGTGTATGCACACACACATAAGGCTGACTAAGTTGTGTGCATTACTTTGCCAAACTAGTATCTCTTTAGTCGTTTTCCCTTTCTCAAAAGCATCTTGATTTTTCTCTCCAGAGACACACATACATTGAAAGAGAGAGTTGCAAGCATTTTTTCCATTTCTTGCGAGACTTGACGACAATAATTCCAGAGAAATATTTATAAACATACAAAAAGGTAATATTGACAATCAGAAGTAGATATGTGCTTAGCAAGAAAAATAGATCGTTTAAACCTTTAATGGAGAAATGATTGAAACTACGCTTTGGCAAACAAAAAGAGAGTAAAAATGTTTGACAAATGAACGTTTGCGAGTTCATATATAGCACGTGTATATACATGTCAGCATGTGCTTCCTCTTCAATCCATAGAATTTTCTGTGAATCATAGAGTCAACGAATAAACAAGGTAAACAAACAAAAAATTGACTGGATCCTGCTTTCTCTCCGACACCCTTTGTCTCCTCTTGCTCCTCTTTCTTCCACTTGTTTGTTTGTCATCGCTTTTGTCGTTTTTCGCTGCTATATAACTTAGGAAAAGGGAATACTGGGTGAATGCAATAATAAAAAAGGTTCGAAGGAACTAGCAGCATTTTTGCCACCAAGACGTTACATTATCATTATAGACATGCGGTTTCAGTGGCTTATTTCGCTCCTTTGTTTGTTCATGTAGATTGTGCTAGATGGGTAAGAGCTTACACTCATTCCATCTTGAGCATAATAGCTAAGCACACAATAAGTTTTTCATGCTGATGTGTATTTAGATATCACACGTAACTTCTTTTTTTCTGTTTTTGTGTATGTTTTTATTCTTCTTGGCAGAAAATGGTTGGCAAGGGTTGCGTACGTTGCGAAATAAATTTAGTGTTACTCATCCTTATACCTATATGTAATTTTGCTTCTGTGTTTGTTTGTGTTTCTATTTCACTCTTGTGTGGTGATAGTGTGACTGCACTATGGATTCACCATTAATCTGTGCTAAAAATCGTCCTTTTCCATTTTGCGACCTGTTTTCCCCTTTTGTGTGCAATACAGAGAGAATGAGAGAACAAAAGTACTCTTACTTTTCCTGTGAACTGGTCGGAGGTCTCGACACCAGTGGCGAATGTCCCTGTCAAACAGGGCACACGAGACAGGGAGGATAAAGCTCGACACATAGCAAGTTCTAGAAAATTAACTATTTCCTTGGATGAAGGTCATAAATGGCCAAGGGTATGGTAAAATGTATGTAATGCAGTTACACGGTTATAATTACCTTTACTCCGTACATTTTATAAGATGATGATAATAATGTGGGTCAGCGGAACTGACGGTATTGCCAATTCTGGTTTCCTACTCTGTATATAATGTACTTACTTTTATGTGCGTCCTGTTATTCTAACCTGGTTTCTCTTTTCGCTTTCTCACTCGCTCACTGCCTGCTACCCAGCTGCAGGAAAGCCATTTTTGGTCCATCAGCTGCAATATCTTTATTTTATGCCACGCCGTGTACGAACATGAGCATCTGTGTATGTACTGTAATATAGCGAAGGTGAAAACTAAAATAAAACTCTGGGTTTTTGTAGCCAGTGGCATGATTCTTGTGCTCATACAAATTAAAACTTGATAAAAGTATAATATGTATGCAAGGCGGACTGCAGAACAGCTATAATATATCCTTGCTAATCTTGAATAAACGTTCCCAGACAATTTTTCAATTTTCTCTATGTGGAAAGTGAAAGTAGAGACCAGTCCTTTGATCCAACTTGCATATTCACTGGGGGAATATTACGTTCCACATGTACACTAAAGTCTTATTTCAAAACTACATTAGGCCCTTACCAACAGAAAATGCAATATACTCAGAGAGAATGCAGAGTTAAAGCTTGCATATTTTGTGCATCGTTCATAACAATGCAGTTCTCTTCTTAGAAAATTAATTTTTTACTTCTGCGTTCTTTTAGGACAGCAGAATCAATGATGCTGCAACAGCGCTTGTATTTGCCAATGCACATTTTTATAAAACACTTGTTCTGTGTCTTTAATAATTACGCCTACCCTAGTGTTTTCTTTGTGCTGAAAACAGAAGCACTTGAAGCGAACAAATGGTACCAGAGATTGCTGTCTTTTCCACTCCTATACAGCTCTTGACTCTGCTTGAATGCGCGCCATACTTGCAGGCAGAAACAAAAGCACACTCGTTTATCTTTCAAGAACTTAATTACAAAAAACACAATACTACCTACTACCGCAATCGTATTCAGTTATATGAAAACGCTTTTATTTTGCAAGAACTTTGCTTACTGCAGCGCCCTAGCGCACTGACTCATATAAAGAGGCAGTGTAAAACATACCCAAACCTTCTCCTTGTTTTCCTCTGGCGGCAAATATTCCATGTGCTATTCTAATTTGTAAAACAAGGATTTTAATTGAACATGCGTTAAAAATGCAGTACATTAGATATGCCAAGTCAGAGAAACTGGTCTGCAAGTGAAAAATAAACAAATAGAACGGTGGTCAACGCACATACAACGTGATTGCATTTTTCAAGTGTATTTGTCATGCAACGTTGTAATATAAGAACTTGTTCACCCTGACTTCGTTTTATTAAAGCTTTGCAAAAAATTAGAGTAAAAAACAAGGTTTGTTTTCCCTTTAGCTTGTAGAAACGGCAACGTGGTAGTAGAGGAAAATGTGTGGGCATGTGTGTGTGTGTTTGTGTGTAGTAATAACTTTTAAGATTGCGGTTGCCATTTTATGCCACGCCAACAAAAATTGCTTTTACTGTCTTTCTTCTCCTCGGTGTACGCTAAAACTGGCTAGGCATCCCTTTTGTAATGCGTTTGTGGTGAGGTGGTTGGGATGATGAGGATGCTAGTAGCAGTGGTGATGATATATGATCGAGTGGAAAGAAAAGTACAAAGACTGTTTTTCATGCTCCGCTGCTGCTTGGTCTTTCGCTTCCATTACTTTTTTGCACGATTGCGCAAAGTTTATGCAAAAAAAGAACTTGTTGTTTGACTCCTCATACTTTTAATCCCTTCTGCTTGGATGATGATGATGATGATCACCATTTTCGTCACCAGTCCCATAATATTATCCCGCATCATCATTATAGCGTATATCACGTAGTGTAGGCATTCACATGCTTAAACTATAAGCCTGGTGGTTAAAAATGCCTTTCTTCGTAAATTAAGTGGAAGGAAGGGAAAAGAAGGAGCGAACAATTTTATTCATTCTGATTTACCAAGTATGATGGTTTATGAAAATAGCATTGGTGGCTGTGTCTCATGTGTACACCGATTTGTCCTTTAGCCAAAAAAATAAGAAAGAGAGAAAGAAGAGAAGGGAAAAAGCTGCAAAAAATAAACTTTGCAGGAGAAGAGAGAAAAGGAAAATGTTGTATAGAAGTATCTGTAACATATGCATTTTGCACATTACAAACTTATCTTTTCTTAAGAAAACCCCTTTCTTTTTGCTTACATGCATGCTTGCACGCATTGAAAAACGTGCACAAAAACAGGGCATAATATTTGGATGTTCTCTGCCACTCGGCTGTTGTATAAACGAACCGGGCCCAAGTTGAACGTCAAAGTTTCTACTGCCTTTCCCTTGAAAAAAATAGTAATTTTCTACATGTGTGCGATGGTACGCTCATGCGAATAACAGACTGGCCATGCAACCGTATAAAAGTAATGTGACATGAAGAAAAAAAGATACTAGGAAAACGATGAGCAAAAAAACGAACACAGAAGCAACATCTCAACAACACGAGAATACAGGATGAAGATCGTGTGTTTTCACATAGGTATATGTTGTAGCCGCTAAAACCCAGAGAACCTAACTTTTCCTCCTTCTAGATATTCTTTTTATTCCCCTTTGCCAGCTTTATGTATGTACACATGTCTCACAAAATATTTCGCAAATTTTTCGAATAAATTTACTCTGCTTGTGTGATTACGGAAACCACAAAGGACGGTTGGAGAAAACAGGCAAGAAAGGCAAAAGAAGCGGGGTGGAATTGCTTGATAAACTATATGTGTAACTAAAGCCAAGCTATATTCCATTTTTACGTAGTCAAGCATGACAACCTTTTGGTCACTTTATATTTTACATTCTTTCTCGTCGCTTCCCTTTGCTTTTCCTTTCTACGTCTCACTGGATATAACTATATCCTTGTATTTTTAGCAGTTTGTGTGTGTGTGCACAATGCAGTGTACTATCATCCTATAGACGCCGGTGTTTTTACTTGTTTTTTGCAAAGGTATGCAGTAAATAATATCATATCACTAGCAAAAAAAGCTGGTGTGCTGTGAATACAAACCAAACATGCATACATTTCAGCGTATAGTATTACATGTTATTATGTCATGTACGATAATATGCTTAGTTAGTACTACCAGTAGGCATCATGACATCGTTTCAAAATCATTCATAGTAAATGGATCGAAAGTGCCTCTCTAAGGAACAACCTTTGCCATGAACTGTAACATATATTGCAAGTCAGAAGAGAAAGCGATGAGTTTTCCCCCTCGCTGTAACACATTTCTTAGCAAATCCACCTCTCTCTGAAAAAATGAAGAATTCCTTTCTTCTTCTATGCCTCCAACACAATGCCATCATCATCAGGAGTAGTAAGTTGGTGGTGATCTGAAAGTCTCAACATCATCACTACCGATTTTTACACAATTTTTCTTCCATATAATCGGAATGCAGAGTAGCGGTCTTATGCAAGGCCTCTCTGTGCTACTGCTTCTCATCCTCCATGTAAAGCTGATTTTCCCCCATTCGTGCAACATGAATGAATATAAACATCTAGTAGTCAACCCGGCATACTTTTGTACATACACTGGAGAGGATGACGAAGAAGAAAAAAAGAATTGAACATTCCAAAGTGTAGCAAGCATAGTTTCTTTCTCATGAAAACCAAGTTCTTTCTACAGATTACTTTTTCCAGCATCGAAGGTCGATATATGATGGGGTGTACAAGCAAATAAGAATACACAAGTGTATTTTGTACATGTATGATTTGTCGATAAAAGAAATGTTTGATAGAGAGTGACAGATAAATCTAGGCAGAGAACGAGAACCCAGAAGACAGCGAAAAAAAGCTGACGAAAGAATGCTCAGTATAGATTCAATACGAGTAGAAAGTCTTGTAGCTATATAGTGATTGATATAGAGATAGGCATGCATCCAAAAAAAAATTTGCATGTACTCCTCGGGAATTTGAATGAGTTAAATCGATTTTTGACCTCATATTTTATATATTTGGATATTTTGTGGGATATAGAAAAGTTTTGATGAAACGTTCCAACATAGGTAGCTTTTTTCTACCGCTTACTTCCATTACTGTATGAACCAATATACTTTAATGTCTATAGACAACCAGGAACGAAAAAATAGAAATGACGGTGAAGGCTTAGTTTTAGAAGACAGAGTGGAAAAACATTGTCCTATTTTACTAGAGTTACTGTCCTCCAGGATTTTTTCTGATTTATGCTTGCTTAAAAATGAAAGGAAAAACAAATCGTTTTATAGGTATTCAATCATGTTGGACATTGTCAGTGTTTTCTCTGTTTTATGAATGAAAGTATTTCATAGATGTGCTTGTGAATCAGAGGTTCTGATCAAAATATTAAGGTTTTGGGAATACATATTACAAGTCTATTAGCCACTACAACTGACTGACAAACCAAATCATTGCTGGTTACGCTGTGACTCGCTTACTTCAATGCTGGTAATTTTGTAGCTCCTTTATTGCTTTTTACAAACGTCTAAAAGCGTTTTTTATTTATTTTTTTGGAAACTTGAAGTATGTATAAAAATTAAATAAATTTTCCAGCATAGTACATTTTTTGGTTTGTTGAATTTGTACCCCAAACTCTGTAAGCATCTTTCTAGAAGTTTTATTTGTATTCTGAAACGCAATATGTTTATTATAACTTGAGAATTTCTACTGGAAAACCACACATTTTTTGACATCCGTTGTTTCCCAAAAATACTTGTTGCATAACTACATATTACTATTGCTTTTGCCGCTGGCTATTAATGTAGTTACGTCCGCATATTTGGTTATAATAATCTCATAACATTTTCTTGTATTGTAATTTTCAATTTTTTATGAATTCTTACAGGACTGTTAAGTGCAACATGCTCGTCGCCAGCATACAATGCGCCCACACCAAATTCAGGGTATGCTAAATCAAGTATGGACAATCGCTTCGATGTCAGACAAAATGATGGAAATGGAATGGGCCTTGGCATGTCATGGTAAGCTACTACAACTTATGCTTATCCTCTACGTTCGTGTTTTCTGAGCAGCTTCTGGGTTGCGATTTATGAGTAAATATTTTGTATGATAAATCTTTGGCATGTGCCTGCATTCTCCGTTTTGTGACAAATTGTACAAGATGACAAATATTGAATTTCTCAAATATAATCAGCTTATCGCGTCCATATAGGTAGGCATCTTCGTACAGGAAAAATGTATTTGTCTTTGAGGCCAAAACAACGAGGCATGTGTAAGCCAATGGCCACGTATTGCTGAAGAACATTCTGGTTCAATGAAAAGGCTGTGTAATGCTGCTTGAGCATTTTACTTACAGGAAGGGACTTTCCCAAGTGCATTATTGTTTCCTTGTGTAAAGCCACGTAACTCTGCTTTCACCACGTTTCCTGACGAATCTTAACTTACAACGTGTAGCAACCTATCAATATTTGAGCCTAGTTGACAAGTTAGCTGTAAGTTGACCTGTTTATGTTTGACGTGCGCAAACAAAATATCAACTTCTTAGAAGCTATATTCAAAAACATACCATATTACAAAAAGCTCATTTTTTGTCCTTTGCCTTCATACTTACTTTACGAATGATGGGACGTCTTCTATTCTATACAAGTGGTTCACCTTGTGACTTTTTAATGGAAAACTTGGTTTCATCCTGTGCACGTGGACAAGTCATAGGTGCAGCAGAGCAAACCAACTATACGAGCACTGATGAAACTCTTCCAGAAAAGCAAAATACTGTCAGATTGAACGCAAACAGAGAGGATGCTACTTGCTTATTACTGTCCATTCCATCTGTGATAAATTGACTGGGATACACAAACAGAAGTCCCAGCTGGCCTTTGTACCTCTTCTAAGAGGACCACCACATGCCATATAATATGCATAAATAGAGATAACGTACTACTAACGGTTGCGTAAGGCCATGCTCAAAGTATAACATTTTATGCTTACATGAAACTGGATAATATGAGAAAAGGATAAAAAATAAGAAAGTTGCACACACATGAAAATAGAAAGTATCCCCTAATGTCTCCATCAACGTACATAATGTATAGGCGCTTGCCAGAGACTCGATGATTCTTTTCACAAGCAAAATATCACATTTATGATCCGTAAACATTAGGAAAATTGAAGTGAACATTTTGCAATGTTTTCATTAATATTGGCTTCCTCTCCAGAATAGGTATAGCCTACATTCTAGCTATTACGACGGAAGACGATAGTGACGAACAGAAGCCATTTTGCCACACATACCTTGCTATTAGACGTATCAATAACGGCAATAATGTTATCATTTTTTCTTCCTGTACATACATTACATGTTTTGTGAACAAACACGTGACTGTTTCTCAGAAGTGCCCTTACCTCAGCAGCAGCATAAGACTTTATATAAACAGTTACCACTACTACTTGAGTTCCTCGCGGATGATACTTTTTTAGGTACTCTTAGCTGGGAATATTTTGCTTATTGCAAAAACGGAAGAGATGGTAGGTAGGTGCATACTTACGACGTAAAATATTGGTTACCCGATATCCTAGCTCGATGTGTAATCAAAAATGAAACCATGCTTCCCGGCAGCTAGTTTTTCAGGTTATTCTACAAAGTGCTTATGCTTAATGTCTAGTTTACCTAGCATTCTGTCTGCTGTCTGCCTATCTGGGAATGGTAGTACGAACCCTTTTGTATGTTAGAATGAATGAAAGTTTATAGCATTGAGGGAAATGCATTTCCCATTTTCCCATGTTATAATATATTATAATTTTCAGCAAAATTTTTCTAAAGCGGGAAACAGAGGACTGGATAATACCCTCCAGATTCCAATGCAGACACCAGGGAGAAGTGAACCTGAAATTGGGAGCGAACTCCCTTTCAATTGGATTTTATTCCCCCGGAGAAAAGTCACTGTCTCTACCGGAAGTGGAGACGAAATTCATTTCCAAATTCCACAGGGCATGCATCGGGCTGGGAGTCTAGACAAGAAAATCATTTCTTACCCGTATTCATTTTTCCTTCGTCATTCCATAACCATAATCCTTTAAGGAAGTTCAGTGCACCAAGAGAATAGACTGACGAAGAATGCGCTCAGGCATTAGCTGAAGAGTAATGGAGTTGTAGAGACTAGATCTGGAAGCGACAAGACAGGACAAAGAGCAAAGAGATGTGGTGAAGTAATAATATAAAACGGATAATGTTCCCCGATAAACCTTTTGGGACTATGAGCTACTCCTATCAGTAATGCAGTCCTCCCCTACGGTTATCCAATCCTCCTCTCTCTCCAGCCTTAAATATTTTGTTCGCCTATTCCCTGTATGTTTACATTACCAAATTAACAGTATAGTTTATGCTAGAATCGATTTTAAATACAGATGAAAAACAGGACGAAAATAATATTTAAGGACAGAATAATCACCACTATTGTCAATAAACCGTGGTTAGTGATCATGGTAGTCATTCTCTTGTTCTCCACCATTTTGACTGGCAGTGGATGCTTTAGTCAATTCTGATCTGTGCTGGTGGGCAGATGAGGTTGAAACTGAAAACCCATATTATCCCCTTCCATGACGATATATATTGGACATAAAGGAGCTCCTTTTTAGGGAAAAGCTACTTTTAGTGTTATACGTGCGAGGTTTTGAATGCACGCTTGATTTTACTATGGTGGTATCAAACCACTTCTCATCATATAATCATCCAAATGCATGTGCTCTACAATGAACGTCCACGCCGGCGACAAAAGCTTACCAGCACTGTCGTAACGTATAGTATCACAACATCACCACCACCATTTACTCAATGCGACGCGAAATAAATTTCCATTTTAACTTTCAAGGAAGGATGAAATGTGCAAGTGTCAAACACCATGAGCGTATTTTGTAATATTTATATATCATCTATGTACATCCCATATACTCTCCGTCGGCCTATTGTAGTGTAGTCATCGCGGCTTTTGGCTTATGAATATCGTGGCACACGCATATACACACAACTACACTCTGTGGGATCCAGTATGAGCTTATACTTGCCGTGTGACGTATAAAAACAGCGAGAAAGTATTATTGCTTGTCACACACTTCCATATCCATTCTCATCCATTTCAATCGCGCCTCAGTGAATCACAGAATAGCAGGTCTACTTTCTCATCACCATGATCTCTCTTCTCTCTTTCTCCCTCACTTTCTCCTTTCAATAGGTGATTGCAAAGTCTCACGACTACTCACCATAAAAACGTATATTTTCTGAACAATTCACTATCCTGAATATAAACCAGAAAGAGAAAGTATAGCATTTTGTATATTGATGTATAGTAAAGATAATACCATGATGCATCGCACGTAAAGCGACAGTTTTTGTGTAAAAATATGCTACTATACTCAAACGGAGAAAAAGTGAACAGCGTATATCCTTATGGTTAGCAAGTCGAGTGGACAAGATGCGAGTGTTTGTCAAATAAATTGCTGATAAATTTTCATTTTTGTTTCTTTTGAAAGTCTACGAGTACTTGAATAATGCATAAAATACAGAGAACACTAATGCAAAGGCGAAAACGAAAAAGATGCTAGTTTGCCGTTTGCTAATACAATGCTAATTATATAGATACAAAGTTGCTCGGCGTTTGGGCTTAGAGAAAGTACGTTTAATTTCAAACTTGTTCTTTTTGTTGTCAACAGGGCTGAGGACTATGCGTCCACATCTCAAAGATCATCATCGCTTGTAGATCAGCAAACCGAGCAACGGTGTGAGAATGGATGGTGTACAGAAGATGGAAGTTGTTCCTGTAATCCATGCTGGGGTGGACCTACATGTCAAGAATATGGTAAGTTGTACAGAAAGGAGAAATTCATCCAGCTTCATAGAAAATGTTTACATGAAAAATATTTATGCAAGCTGCATTTCATCCTGTATTTCTTTTTACTGGCAACAAGTATTATACTTTTATTATTATAATATACAAAAGAATGAACAAGCACACAAAAATAAGGTCGAAAAAGCCCACTTTATAACTGAATATTTCGTGCTTGTGTGTGTAAAAATGATAGTAAAATTAAGCGGTGATAGAAGTCGGGGTTTTTCCGGCCCCTGTTGTTGCTTTATAAAGATAGATATTCTCTGTAGAAAAAAAGTAGATCTTAAACTAATAACAATACGTTTGAAAATCACATATAAAATGCATACGTTTCTGTTATTCTTATATCATGAAATGCTTATAAATTTGTTCTTATTAATATTTTCCCGGTCTGGCTGTGTCGCCATCATATTGCCACCACAAGTGCGTTGCAACGCTTTCCTATGTTTTTTCTTAAATCTTCTCATCCGCCGGAAACTGTTGTCTAACTAAACAGGGCCACTTCGCGAAACTCTCATCAAATTCATGGGAAAGTTGCGCTTTGTTTAGTAAGAAGGAAAGCACAACAGCGAGTGATAATATGTATGTGAAAACAGGGACTGGCTACTGATGCTGCCTCGTATGCTACATCATGACCATCATATTATGATCCTCATGTCATAAACGACGGGTTTCATGGGTTGCTCAGAATGCATCAAAATTTATGCACATTACGTGCATGAATACCTAGGAATAACAGCTGAACTGGAAGATACAGTTTTTCCAATGTGAAGTTCGCATTGCGAACCTCTATAACCTCCGTAGAAGGAAATGGCGTTCTACGATATGCATAATATCAATTTTTAGGATCATAGACAAGATGGAAAAAATCATAAATACGTTTTGGTAGTTGAATAGACAGGGATATATGCGTGTAAGAGCAACAATGAAATTTGAGAGCGGTTTTTCTGTATTAGCATTACGCGTCCTTTCTGTCGTCGCACCAGTTTCCCTCCAGAATGCATAATATATTTTAGAATAGGTAGTGATGCGCGCAAGCATAAATAAATATTCCCGAAATTCCTCTCTCTTAAGTGTTTCCACAAAACCGCTTTTATGTTAGCGTCGTTGCCGTAGAACTACAGTAAAAACCTAGGGTTGGTTTTATAACTTGAAAAGATTCGTACAATTTGGTGTGATCGGGTGTCAAAGTGATGTGCATGGTGCACGAGCGATCAAGTAGGTTGCATTTTGAAGCATATGTTGCCAACAGCAAGTAGAGACAACAGTCCTTATGTCGGGTGTGCAAGTGAGTAAAAACAAAGTATACGGGCGGAGCAGTGTCACTAGCACGAAATAAAAACTCCAGCTAATCCAATCCGCAAACATTTTCTCATTGGAAAAGGCTTTTAATATAGAAAGGCAGAATACATTTCGCTTTGCCAGTTTGGTAAGCAAGAAGAAACAGTTCTACTGGTTGATATTTTTGGCTGCCTCTGCCAACACAAAGCAATTTTAGTAAATTTCTATTGTCATATTTACGGAATACTACAAAATGGTAAGAACGACTTAGCATGACAGTTGTTGCTGTCATGGAATGTGATGGCTGTGTAGCGAAATGTAAACAAACAGAAAATATAGCTTACAAAGCACTTTGCATAATGCTGTCGCTGCTGTTTCTCTGACCCATATTTTATGCAGAGCAGGATTTGATCTTCAAGAATAACACATTCTCATTGCATTGTCACACGATGCACCTCGGTGATTATTCATGAGGAAAACATTGATAATGCGATTTTCTACTGATGCAACCACAAAAAGCATTGCCAACATCATGCTTCACAATTCGAGGAATGACAACATTTCTGAAAATTTAACAAAGCATCTTAAAGTTCGTGTAAAAAGATGGAAAGACACAGCCTTTAGAATAGTTCTCTGTTGTAACACTCACGAATGTGCTTTCTATTTGTTTTTGATACTACTCACACAATCATGTTTCTCTGTGTAGCCAGACATAGAACTCATGCAAGCAAAAATAGTAGAAAGAACGAAATTCTGTTAGACATGACCAATCCATTAACATTTACGCATGAAATAAATTTTAAGTGGTTTTCTCTGTGAAGGGAAAAAACTGAAAATGTGTTTTCCTCATGTGATTAAAAGTAAGCAGAACAAAAGAGGCACATTTTATCCCATGCATCAACATGTACCATATTTATATTTAAATTCCCACGAGCTGCGAAAATGTGAATGGAAAAAGCAATGAAAGTTTTATTTTAGCTGAAATATAAATTTACTCAGTTTATTCCTTTTTTAGCATATCAGTTCTACTAAACTGCGCGGAAGTGGTAGCAGTGGTTATGGGATTCCGCAAGTAACCGCATTTTATTTTGGACTTATTTCAACCAGACCATGCTTCCACGCTGTTTGTTTTTGTTTTGTACCGTGCATCATGTTTGTGAATGAATATTTTTAAAGATATAATTTTTAATACAGCAAATAAAGCACGCACTACCAAGCATGGACTACTTATATCCAAGCTATATCCGGGGTTTTAGACAAGTGTTACTATAACAGTCAGTATCATTCCTGTAAATTATGGGAAGTAGGTGAATCAGAAGCGGAAGATGCATGGAATTATTAAGCAGGGCTTACAGTAATTTCAAAACCGCATACATAGCACACCGCATTTCGACGTGTGCCATTGGAAGTAATGGGTGTGCGTACTAAAAAACAAAACAATAACAACAATAATCATAGTAAACCCCCGACAGCATACAATTTGCAGGGTTCCAAACGAAATAAAATAGGGTTTTCAATAAAACATGCTCCACAAAACTGATGGTATTTTTAGACTGCAAAGGGAAAAAGTGAAAGCGCAATTTTATCCATTTTTCCTTCTAGAATGATGGTTTTACAACAGAATCCAAAGGATTGCTTATCAAACATTAACTCTTTTTACCGGAAGACACAACAAAACGTTTATTGCAAACTTTCACCGTACGCTTTCATGTGACAGAACACATTAATAGGTAGGAACCAAGACATACATCAATTTTATTAGCCTTGCGGAGAAAGTAGAAACAAGATAATAATAAGTAATGTGAAAAATTTACAAGTTTATTGGATTGGAACGGGTTTATTTGCGTTCCCTGAAAGAGTTGGTTACTTTAAGTCTGTTAAATTTATGCTGACTTTGAGATATTTTGTAGGAAAGCACACAAAGAGAAAGAGAGACATGCACGCAAACACGAGCATGATCACTTCTTCCATGCAATTTCATGGTCATAGAACACGTTCTAATTATTTGGATGTTTACCATCTTGCTTGCTGATACTGTGAAAGTAATTAATGATATTTTTGCTTTAGTCGACAGATTTTCTCCTCGATTTTTGGCAGAGGAGCCATTTTTCATTGTGGATAGCTCATCCGCAGTAACAATCCTGCCCTTCCAGTCTGTTCCATCGATTGACTCAACGGAAGGGCTTTATCCATTTGTTGATGCGGTACAGACATCTTCATCATTCTCATCGCCCCTGTCATCACTCCCTGACGCAGCAACAGCATCTCGTACAAATAATGAAGAAAGTAAGTCTAAAAACTGTACAGAAATAGCAAGTAGGTTTGTACTTTTTTGATTCATCACGAACATGCTAGGTTTCCATACAAATAAAAGTCCACCCATGTAGTCTTGACTGCTTTTATATATGGCCATTTTCATCACCCCAAACTTTTGCCGTTCTTGCAGATTCTTCTTCAGCAAAACCCAATTTGTTGGATTCTAATTTAAGTAACGAGGAATCCAAACTCAGCAGCAGCAGGTTTGCTGAGTATTCAGACACCAACGGTGGCGGCAACGCACCGAGATCATCCCCCTTGTTTCGGATCGAGGCAGCTGACGATGACTTGGGTCTTACTTGCCAACTTGGTCAAGTAGGACCAGCTGCCACATGCCCATGTGCAACCCCACGATATAAGGTGATAGGGGCCAGTACTACAATCCCTGATGATAGATCATTAGCTTCTTCTTCTTCTACCAATCACCCTGAGGAGACTGATAACAATCGACCTTTACAAGAGAGTAGCTTTTATAATTCCTTACCAGAGACAAATTTATCAAATTCCCCCCCTTCATCCTCATCATCAACAACATCATCGTCACCTACAAAACAATACCGTACAACAGACCATAGCTCGGCAGATGACAACTCTCAGGCACGTTGCCCTGGCGGCTGGGCAGCAACACAATGTCAAAAGCTTAATTCAATCATGTTCTTCGCTGATGAGGAAACGGGTGATGTCTTTCTCCAAAATGGATATAGTCTTCAGCCAGGAAGATACTATTTTATCACACTTCAGGTGTCTGGTAAGTCAAAGCTCACTTTCAATACAGCTCACTCCCTCCTTCACGGATTCATATAGCTTTCTACCTAATCCAAGCTGCCGGCACAAAAAGAATATAAAATTATGTAGGTCGATAACAATAGTTGGTCATACTTTATGTATTGACACATAAGCTATAGATATACGGTGGATCAGTATAGCTATGTTGTGGCTGTTCTATATTCGTCAGACATTCAACCACCATAATCCATCTCCATTACATTGTGTTGGCTGCCATTCTGCCATATTTAAAGGTTAGCAGCCAAACTTGTCACTATCTTTCCATCATAATTCATTCGAATCCTTTTCATCTCGATCGCATTGATCTCAAGTGTCCCCAGGAAAAGAAGGACATTTTAGCAAAATTGATGTTATCTTTTCAAAGAACGTCACAAGCTTCTAAAAAGTGGTAGCAGATATACTCCTTTCTCAACAAACCGTGAATGTAAACTACCACCATGTGCCCTATATAAATAAATGCCTATCAAAATGCTTGGCACGGCGACATGCATGGGATGCGAAAAATTAATTAAGTAAAGGCAACCAAAAAAAAAATTTGCGAGAAAGCCAGAGAATAGATTTAGTAGAGCGTTAAAATTTTATCCAAAACACACTCTAAGCTATTTCATTTTCTCATCGAGCGTGACTCTTGTTAGGAAACATGTCAGCAGAGTATGTCTCAAGGACAGAGGGGATCAAAAAGCTCGTATTAATTAATGAATATTACATTCCACTTGGTAGGCAGTATCACCATCATCGTCGATGATCACACGCCACATTTATCCAATTTCACAAACACTCAAAGATCAAGGGGTTTAAAAATGTACACTGAGCATTTGTGGAAAGGTACAAAAAACCCAAAACGTGATAAAAATAATATTTAAAACAACCACTCAAGCAGACACGCTTTGTCAGTCACCACTTGCACCACACAAAAACCATCACCAATACACTACCCAGGTCTATATCTAGTCAATGTTTACAATAGGCGGTTGGGGTACGTACTTGTTTTAGTTAAACGCAAACTGCTTCTGGAAACAGCCAACTTGAAGTAGGGTATTTTCATATCAAACAAATGTTTTTTCTCAAACTGGGGTTGCGTAGAAAAAGTTGATGATAGTATTCCATCAATGTAGCAATAGCAAGTAGGCGTGTATTATAACAAGCCTTTAAATAAGCCTTAGCCTTACCACTTTACACCACCACCCTTTTACAGCTCTGAGCTAGTGATAATTCATTCATAAATATGTGATTAGCACCAGTTAGCACTATCAGCAAAGCCTAGATTCTTTTTCCCCTAATTCCAAACGACTCCAAACCAACCGTGAGCACAGCACAACAAGGCACATGGAATATGAGAGATTCTCTCTGGCCTGCTGGGAAATTTAAGAAAGTTGTTTGACTCGAAGCAAGATGCAATAATGTGAAAAAGTGTCTTCAGAAACAAGACTACTAATAATAAGTAGTTACAAAGACCGTATTTCCTTGCATATTACATGTATATGTGTAATACACACCTTTACTCAGGGCCGATTTAAGAAAGTATTTAGTGAAGCACAAGGAAAAGTCATGTATCTCATCTTTCTTTCTTTCCCCATTTGCATAATAAGTTCTACTAACATCTAACTTTATTCATCAAACCTATTTCGTGTAGTCATTCCAGACTAAAAAGCGGGTGCTTCATTGCGCTGTATTTTTTTATTTTCCACTTTTTTCCTTAAAAAATACTCTTTTTCTCTCTCATCTTCATCATCAGCCTTGTAGCATTCGTCCACATGATACTTTATGGTTGTATATGAAAGAGAGTGGTATAGTAGCATTGTAGCATTATCACCATTGTAATCTACCCTCTTGTTTGTCGCCCTTAAATTATTCACTTTTCTCTTCCACCCATGAGGCTTATTACGTTTTAAAACCTAATTTGTAGTTGTGCTCGTGTTTCTTATAATAGCTGATGGCTCATTCTCCTTTTTATTCCTGTACCCGTGCTTACCAACTATTTTACTTCTCTCGCGCTCTCCTTTCATATACGCCCATTCTTTTTTCCTGCATTGTTTTGTATTCCTATTTTGCCTTGAGCTTTTGCTTTGCAGTTGGCAGGTCAAAGTTTCCAGGGAGAGTGCTACACAACATGACGGCTT
Organism: Entomobrya proxima; assembly: GCA_029691765.1. Taxonomy (NCBI): domain Eukaryota; kingdom Metazoa; phylum Arthropoda; class Collembola; order Entomobryomorpha; family Entomobryidae; genus Entomobrya; species Entomobrya proxima. The sequence continues at coordinate 29,631,830 of CM056173.1, forward strand.
CTTTTGTGTTTATAGTATTTTAACATGCCTTAGCGTATTACAACTATGCATGATATTCATCTCTCAAGAAAAATTTACTGGATTAACATTGCCTCGTAAAAAGTCAGCGGGAGCAAATATTTCTGTGTTAACTTGCAAATTGCCAAGTTATTACATAATTATATTTTATCAACACGTCCTACTATTTTTTCCCTTGTTATGTACAAGGAAAGATACTAGCTTTTTCTGCAGAGTTGACACGCACTCGTTCCAAGGTACGCATTGCATCACCAAAATACCCCTTGATCTTGCTTTATATAACTTTCTCCGTCTAACAACCAGACTTTTTTCTGTTCAAATAAACCCAACTTGCAAGATTTTTTTCTCCTCTTTTTTTTCTCGGTGACTTTGTTCTATACATCAGCAGGGATCTCATTCTCTTTCTGCTGCTGGGCTGCTGTAGTGTGACTTGTTGTTATTTGTTGGCGTCCCTGGCAAACTGCCTGTCTTTACTTCACACACGAACTCAAAAGGAAAGGATAAAAATATAGATGGACATGTATGTAGTTTTTATGCATTGGACAATGCAACAAAATAGTGACTTCCGTAGATAAAGCTACTTAAAGGAGCAGCACCAGCAGAAGCTAAACACTTTCTTGTCACACACTGCACGTTGGAATGCACTGTGTGAAGACGGGAGCGCAAACATCAGCAACTTTCTTTTTATCCTTTACGTTCTCAGCAGAAAAGAAGAAGAACATATCAAACCCCTTCCAAAAATAAATACGATGCTTTTCTTTTCACACCGTTTAGCCCAAACTGTAAATAGCATTTTTATTCATGTTTCTATAATGCTACTACATGGTGCTACACGCAGGCACAACTGCCTGTTACAACATTCAGTAAAAATATTTTCCTATTGGTAAAACTGATGTTTTGACAGGTTTTTCAATGCTACGTACATTTCTTTATGCATAAAGTGAGAAGGTTGTTTTTTGTATCCAGGTTTTTGTAGGCCAACCCAACACCACCACCCCCTGCTTTCCCCTGCCTGTGTTTGTGAAGGAAACTGCTGGTTCTGGGTTTTTCATTGAGAAATAAATTCTTTCATGGATTATGTCCCTGTCAAATTTACAGTTTGCTTGCACTGTGCCAATAGCCAAACAAACATCAGGTCGTTACTTAAGTCGAGTGAATATAGTTTGGTTTTTCCAACGTGGTGTATTTTTAGGAAAAGAAAAACAGTTTGCTTGGACATGCATACATGTATACATTTTACATTTATTGATCCCTCAGTCCTGTGATCCTGCTGATCATGATCGTCGCACTTTTCGATTGGCAAGTCGACAAGTCCCTTTTTTATTATATATATTAATATGAGTTTATATTATATAAATAGTGCTTGCCTGCTTAGAAATTGTTGTGTCACGCTTACAGTTGCTATAATGACGGGCTTACGCGTGGGATTAGAAATTTTCGCATGATTTACTTACAAAGGGTACAATACCTTGGTGTAGATAGTACAGGAAGTACCTAGTACATACATTTCACCCGTATCATTGTTGTATTCAGATTAGATTATAACCTAAACATACACCAGTAGTCACGCATGGCAGTGGTAGGTAAGTAGGGACTACCAAACAACAATGATGGCGACTGGATTTTCGTTGAACGGGAACAGCGTTGACGAGAGGGCGATAAAAGGATTAATATTTTGTCACACATGTACGCATTCATGAATACCTAGTTACTCTGGATATAAGCGATGTCAAAGTGACAGCGAGATATTATGCATGCCACCATCACGCTCAATCTGCTACGTAGCCGGGTAATTTGCAAGGGAATCATGGTATGATAATAACAGTAATAATGGTGACGTCTGATATTATTGGAAACGAAGGAACGTGTTTGTGCAAATCTGTAAAAAACAGCCTGTCGACGCATATATATACAATATACATAGAGGTATCTATCCTGACGCACAATACAGTAAGCCATTGAAAAGGCAGCAAGACGGTAAGTAGACGAAAGTAGACTAGATGTAGGTACATTTCAGCTTGTCAGTTTCTATCAACCGAATTATTATTATTATGGATAGATAGAAAGTGTCGTGAAAAAAGCGTATTTACTAACAAGGGATCTCTGCTTTGCGCATTTCTGTTGTAGTGCTTTGGCTGCAAAATAGAGTGGGAGAAAACAGCTCGCACACACACGGCATTACATGTACACAGACATAGACGTCTTTCACTGCTACTCATTCAGTTTATTGCCCTTATTGAGTTACGCTGTTTTCAGTAGAATGACGGTGCTGATGATGTGACGATGATGACGATGTTTTTGATGAAATGAGCTGTTTATAAGCCTATAAAAAAGGAGTTTTCTTTTCTTCCATCGCCAGCTCGTTTTCATAAAAAACTTGCAAAAAAGTGATGATTGCTACTGAATACAGCAGAAGCAAGAGCTCTGTGAATAATGATCATCATCACATCACCATATAGTGTAGTCATGATGAGACAGATGAAACACTCTTGGCGCGTGCATAGGTGCACACATATACCCGTACACTTATTAGGGCAAGTAAAAAAGCGTACGTAAATTTAATATGGTAAAAGCAGTATGTCATATTCTACTGCGAGATGACTGAGCTGCTATTTATGTCTCCTCGGTTCTCCATGATTCAGTGTTTAGTTTTTATTCGCTTTCTCTTCTTCAAAACAGACTTTCGCTAGTGCAGTGAATTGACTGGGAAGATTGCTCGTAAAATTAAGTTTGATGGTTGAATGAGCTAATTTTCTTCTCGTTGTGTGCTAGGAAGAGAAGCAACAAAAAACTAAGTGCATATATGATCATCAATATCATCAACGCGATCAGCTTTCACTTTTCCAGAAAGGAGCTTGGGAATTACACTGTCTTTTTGTATAAAAATAGTGGTGTCTTTTGTGTTTAAAATAACATTGGCCTTAATGGCGTCTTTCCAGAACAGCTTTTCAAAAGAAATACACACATACGTAACTAAATTCATTATCTCACCTTTGAGTATCAAACAATTTCTTTAGCACGGTCATATTATGGAACGACACATGTGCGCAATTTTTCAATGTTCAATGAAAAATTGGTTCACGCAGTATCTGTTTTCAAATATTTCCAACTAAAAACTATACGATATATGAGATGCTGATTACGTGACATATATTTTCAATTCTTTATACTCACGTGTTTCTACTTTTAGACTTTGAACTGATACGCAAATCATTAATTATAGAATCTCTATATGGAAAAAACATTCTTAGGTGATTAGAAATAAAAATGGCAAAGCTTAAAAGCCCTGTGATAGGCTAATTAGTTAAGGTATCTTCTTAAAACCCCATTTGTTTTTTAAAAAGTATTTGCATAATATTATGCATTTGGATTTGCAACAAGGATATTATTATATTAACATGAAACAAAATACCTGCTTAAAAGAGCACAAAAAAGAACAGTTTAATACAAACTTCAAATCTTTCCTTCATTTTTGTATTAGCTTGGAAAGTAAGTATTCCTGACAAGAATAAAATATCGACTTTGTGCAGCAGCCCCGCTAATAATGTGCACAAACCAATGCTCTTCTTTGGGTTGACAACAGCTCTGAAAAGAAATCAATGAGAGCTGTGGTTGTTCTTGAAATGGAGATGAATCTCATTATAATGTTTACAATAACAATAGAATGCGTTAGCAATTACAGTCTACAGAGAACATGGAGACGAACAGTTCTTGTTGTATAATGGTTAGCTTTTTTATTTTTCTAAAAAAGTGCGTTGCTGTAGTCAGTATTTCGGTTCAAATTACGTTCTGCATGTACGCGTGATTGTTTCTTGAACATAAAACAGGAACAGAGAGGCTATTAGAGACCCGAAATGACAGTTGTGGGGACTTGTAATTGCTTTCCCTATAGAAGAATGAGTTTAATAGTTGCACTGGCAGCAGCAGCAGCCGTGTGAGTGTATGTATATAGTTCAAAAGAAAATCAAAACTCATTGTGAATACTAATTCTAAATTTTATTTGAACTGTGCTTTTAATTTGTACTCAAGTCAGAGAATGCAGAGGGGGAAGTACGCGAAGGAAGAAGAAACATGGAAGAAAGCTTTGATAAAATAATGCGTTCAGATCAGACTCTTCTTATTTTAGTATGTGCAGAGCTTTCTTCCGGTTCATCGTGTTTTAATGGATTTACTACAATTTCTTTTTCTCTCGCTTGGTGGTAGAAACAACCGATTCATTTGTATGGATTGGAGATAAGATGAGGGAGAAGAATAGGAAAGTAAAAACACAAAATTATAGGGAATATAAAAATTGAAGAAAACCAAGTCTGACCAATAACACTTCCCTTTTCATAACACTCCAAGATTGGAGCTTGGCAAAGGACGACGACGATGATGATGCGGTGGCACTGGGAGTAATAAGAATGGCATATACGAAGTAATATCAGAATGAAAGTAGAATAGCAGCAACAAATCTAAATTCACAGCGTCGGTTCCTCTAAAAGAATAACAATATATTTTACTTCTTTCCTCTTGAAATCACTTTTTTCTTCCTCTTTGCGTTTTCTTCGTACTTTTTATTCTTTCGTTGTCTCGCTTGGTACAGCATATAGGAATCCCACCATTACAACACCTCAGCAAAAAGCCATTTATAACCACATACATGGCCGCACTCACTCAGAGAGCATTTTTCGTTTTTCTCAAAAAGTTGAAAAAGTTTCCTTTTGCGGAAGTGGTAAAATCCAGAATCCACCGGTCAGCTCCCGTGGAAAAAACCTGAAATTTGTTTCGCTCAAATCTTTTCCCTATAGTCAAGCAACCCTTGTCTAAATTGTTTTGTCCACACTGTCCAATTCTACATCTTTTCCCCTCCAACAGCAGTGTGTCTTTGTTCAGAATGTATCGCTGCAGGCGTACCCAGTGTAGTGGTGGCACGGAGAGTAAAACCACCTTCCGACAAGTCTCAATGTTTGGAATACTGACAACCACTTCAACCTCATAATATTATACTAATGTATCCTCCTTCTTTTCTGTACAAACATAAAAACACAGTTTATGCCGTTCCGTAGTTTTTCAAGTTGTATCAAACGTTGGTTTGAGTAGCGGTAGTAGTAGTGCTGCTATCTGTTCTAAGAATACTGTATAATGCAGTATTATCCATAGGTATACTCTGAAAACTACGCACATTAGACAAATCCATCTTTTCTCCCTTCAGGCTATCTGCCACTACGACTGCGACTACAACTTTACTACTACTAGTTGTAGCATTACATCTTAAACGTGCTATATAAATAGTGGTGGCCAACAAAAAGAAGGAAAGCAGAGTGTCTTTAAGTAGTGCCACAGTGCAGTGGCATGACATGATTTTCAAGGAAGCAGTTCATACCGGTATTGTTATCTAGGTAGATGCTTTTCTTTGTGGTTGCTGCAGTGGTGAAAGGATGAGCTATTATATCAAGCCATAGTTGTGGCTCTTTGAGTTGCTGTTGAATCAAACTCCAATAGAGAAAATATGTTTGGCGTTCCTCATATCAAAAATATAACACACGGAATTAAGAATGACGGAAGCACAAAAACTTGTTTTATCATCTTTTCATACCTTTTCCGTATAAACTTTGAGGGAAGGTGGGCGTTCTTGTGTAGTCTTTACATGTGCATGTGGTGTGGTAGCAATGGTGAAAATGTTTATTTTTTGTGAGAAAAAAAATGCTTTCACTTGCCACACATTACTACTCAGTTGAAACTTGTACTTGGACTTCCTCTTCTGCTTGGTTTCCTTTGTACTCCTACACCAAGCATTTCTTAAAAACGCTTTTGTGTTGTCTTTGCTTTCTCTTTTCCTTTGCCCTCATAATGTTTGCTAGTTGACTCATTCTCTTGCCTGTACACTGTGAAATTTGTATATTTACCTTGAGAGTACTAAAAACTTTTCAAGTTTAAAAGTCACTGCTGTTGTCGTCGTATAGCAAGTATGTATGTGTGGTACTTCGTTTTACACGGTTCCATTATCCTACCTTGCTCTTGAAGGTATCTTTTCAGGTTCCAAATTTTATCCCCTCATCAAGGCATGCTTTGTGTTTTACCTCTCATGTAGCGCACGCACATTAGTTTGTTCTGGGTTTCATCATAAATAATTACTTTGAATTCAGCAATTTTAAATGAAATTTAATATTTTCTTGTGAAACTTTCTCTTGAAAGTTTACTTACCTCTCCCCGAGGTTTTTCTCCATAAATTATGCGAAAGTTGTAAGGCAGTGATACTACTAATAGGCATAAAGGGGAATAAAATGCTTTTCATTATAAGCACGGACGACACCATCGCCACACTAACAGGGCATTGCATGTCGTTGCATACTGCAACTTTTCTGTCTTTGGTTAAGCATACATGTCGTGAGGTATGTGAAGACAAAGTTCAAGAGGTCCTCTTTCAGAGAAAGGAGAGTAGAACGAGGACTGCAAGAACATCTCCTCATATTATATGACTTACATAAACTAAACTGTACACTTGCTCTATTGAAGAAATCCGCTTATAAACAAACATAAATATAACCTCAAACATTTCTCATAAAAACGCACATCACGTGCGTAGCTGTTTTAGGGGAAATATTTTGAGAAGGATTTTGAACAGAGCTCACAAAAGAGAAAAAGCAGAATCGTTGTTGGGATCAGCTAATGCATTTCATACATACATTGCGTCACAGCCTTTAGCAAAAATATGCTGTAGAAGGAAACCTCAAAGTAATTGCACATGGTAGCATTATCCTCTATTTATAAACCAAGTTTTAGCAGTGTTACTGATAATATGCATGTGCATCTATCTGCATTAAACCAGGAGATGTTATCTTCACAGCATACAAATCAGGAAGCTGATAATCCTCTCCATCATCAGTGTCCCATCCCATGTACGGCCAATGATTGGGCCACAGTAAATGGAGAATACAAAAAGAAAAAATTTAGGCCATTTACCGGAAAGGTGACTGCATCAATAAGAGTGTTATGCCTGGTTAAACGGAGAACCGAGAGGAGAAAGTAGAAAAGTCATTGCCTTCTCCACCAAGTGACAAAGATCAATCTTTCCTGCTTCTTGTACTATCATCTTCTTTCCATTGCCACAACCACTTCAACTTGTCCATATACGCAACAACAATCGACACCACCACCACCGCGCCATCATCATTTCTTGTCTTGATTTTCTATAAAACGAAAGGTTATATATGAGATAAGCTTGTTATTATTATTACACGAAAGTGAAAATGCTTTACAAGGTGGATCTCCTAGTGGAGCACTTGCGGTCGCATCACCATCCAGAAGAGTTTTCTCGTAACGGTAAAACATTTCCTAAGGATATGACGACGAGTGGTTTCACATCAATGAACCACTATAGAATGGGAGAGAACGTGTTTTGTGTATGTCGGTCTGTCGGCGTTTGAATGGGCTAAACTGGAGAAGGAAATTAGGCCTACGGTTATGCTCATCAAAAGCAGAACTGAGAGGAAGAGCTAAAAGAGCTGGGAAAAATTGACACGAGAGAGCGGATGTGAGAAAGGAAAAATAGTAGTTCATACCAGATATGTATGATGCAAAACTCTATATAAATACACGAGAGAACAATGTACAAAACGTGTTTTCCACCACACATGTCTCATTGTTAGTTGGGCTTGTGCTGCACTATTATATGTAGTACAAAATAGTATACAATTTTCCATCTGGGCTAACATTGTGATGCGAAATATAATTTTGCGACGGGAAACAACAGTGCAGTTAAAATCTGTTCCACGTGCCGTAATTCTGCAGCTCTGCTTAATTTCCTAGAATGCAAAAACTAATGTTTGTAACAATAATAGCAATAATAAGGAGCATTTTTTCTGGTTCGTTTAACTTTTATAGCGTTGCCAGTTAACAGCTCTGGATACAAGCCTTGGAGAGAACAAATAGTCGCTACGTTGTATGTCAAGTCTCTATCATCCTCCCATGAACCCAGCGAAACGGAAAAGCTGTTCACAGGTTAGTATATTCATTTCTTTTGTTTCAGCTTAGTGAGATATAGCACAGTAAGCGCAGCAGCATCAGTTCAAGTTGATTGTATAAAATTGATTTTACTGTTTTCCTTGCCTCGTAAAGCGAAATGCATAAGAAAGGATTTAATCTGTCATCTTTTTATTTGCCGTATGCATACAATTTGTAAACATAGGAGAATTCTTAGATCAGACAAGTCAAATAGACAATGGAGGACCGAAAAGTTCATCAGAAACTCAAGAAGTTGGCACAGTCGACGAGGTCTATGATGATGAGGCTTTCACAAAGGAAGAAACGTCTGGGAAATACAGTAGCAATGAGGAGAAACACGAAAAGGGCAATGGTGAAGCGGAAATCGCAAGGAAAAAGAAAGCAGAAGAGAATGCAAGAAATGGTGCTGCTTCTCAGGGCAACTCCAACGTTTTTAATTATCATCCACTTGACGACTTGGAGGACAGCAAGAAAATTGACAGCATCAGAAAAGAGATAGAAGGCAATGGAAACCAACAGCAGCAGCAACAACAACGTCAAGATGAGAAACTGCGATCTCAGCAACAAGGGCAGCACCGGCGGAATGGAATGTGGGAAAATGTTGAGGAGAGTGAACAGCTTAGTGATGACGAGGATGATAGTGGTGCGGAACAGGAGGAGAAGAAAATGACAGATAAAAGAACAACCACATCAGTTTCCACGTCTTCTTCCTCTTCGCATTCAGTCCACCCCTTGCCCGGAAAAATGCCGACAAACAAAGAGAATGAGCAGAGTGGTGGGGACAAAAAGATGAACAACGGAGCCCACAATGTGATGATCATGTCCAATGTCAAGAATAAGTTGCCATATGCGTTGAGAGCAGATAGACCTCATTTTAAGTATCCTTTTAACTACCCTGCCCTTGATTTTGTGGATTCGGGGGACTCGGCTTTCGACACGATGATCCCGGAAGATGAGTTTCCAGCTGGACGAAAGAAACGAGAAGTATGTAACTTTGCGATTCTAAATATACCAACACTGCATTAGCATTGTAAACTTGTTTTGAGTACAATACATGGCAATGCAGTAAGTTGTAAAGAATTTCAAAGAATTATTGTATTTCATACGTTCTCTGTTTATGAAGGTACCTGAAAAATCTCCATACATCATGGCCATCAGCAGAGTCAACTCAGATGGTGCTAATACTACTGCCATTCCACTGGGTGTGTTGACAAAACTGAGGCTAGAAATTCAAGTTGCTTCTGAGCTAAAGCCCAAGGACTTTACATTGGAGGTTAGTGACTTAATTTCAAAAACGTGACTCTATCAGCGTCACGTAGATTACTAAAAAAAATAACCTTTGCACTTGCCATCATGCAGATGTACCCTATTCCTGTAGTACTTGTACTTTCTATTCCTTTTCCATTTAAATTGTATGTTAGAATCATAATAACTTTGAAAAGCCAGACAAAAAATGAAACATGATTGTGTTGTGTGTACATTACAGATACGCACTTTGCGTGCCACAGAGACAAACATCAGATTTGTCATTCTCTCCGCATATGTGATTTCAATCGGATCAGCCATATCGTTTGATAAGGGTACTACCAACCTAGCTCCTCTCATGATGCCTTGGAACAACTCAACCGTGGTATGTCAACACTACCATTTTCCCCTATTCTTGTTACAGTCAAGTCAGATCACAGTGTTTTGGTAGTAAGCAAACATTGACAACAAATATATTGCGTTGCATTAGTATTTGTTTCTGCTACCAAGACACTATGCTATAAACACATTATTCAGGCACACACCCACGCACGCTGGCCTTCCAGAGAAACCGCGTGCAGAACCATAATATTATTTCGTTTCTAACGCATTTATTCCCAGCGCTGTTGGCATGGATACTTTGAAACTATAGCAGATATTTAGTTTGAAATGTCAACTTTCTCTGTCTGTTAACTCATTTAACATTTGGTAAAAGCTAAAGAGATGAAGGTATCACTAAACCATACTTTGACAATGCTTAATTTGAAAAAAAATATATCTACCAGTCCAATAATGCGAGTTCGGTCTAGCGTGACGGCAGCTTGTCGTCTTGCTCGGCATCCTAGAACTAGCAATAGTGTAGCAGAAAATTTGTTCAACTTTCCCCCTGGTTGAGCCAGCTACGACTTGTGCTTTCCTTTTGCTACGTGCTTGGGATACTCTAAAAGAGATGTATCGGATCTTCTCAGTTCCGGCATGCCCTGTTTCAAAAATAATGTGTTTGTGCGAAATTGAAATGGAATATGTCACCGAGACTAGTTCCATCACTGTCAATCTACCTCTCCATCCAATATACAGCATAGTGCGAAGTAGGAAAAAACAAGCAAAAAAATAAGCGCTACTGCATGACAAACCAGTTAATAAATGAGATGTCAACTGTGTCGACAATGCATTTATTAACTCTATATCAGTAACACTTTCAACATTTTTTACAGTTCGGATAAGTTTCAATTTCAATTGTGTTTATTCCCCTACCACCGTTTGTTTGTTTATTTTTGCAGTATGAGAGCGCAATTTGGAAATGGAAGAACGTGAAATGTGAGGGATTACAGGAGCAACAACCATCATTTGCATCATCCTCTTCCCCGTCATCACCCTCTTTATCCATTTTTTCTCAATATACTACTGCTAGCACGACCAAGCATCCACAAAGAAATAATAATAACGAGATTTTAATAGAATTCGAGGTAGTCGCTATAAATACCAACGGCGGAGGGAGCGTTATAAATAGATGGATGAGTTCTGGTGGCAACGGTATCAGTAGTACATCCGCCATGCCGCCAAGGAAGCAGCGCAAAAGAGTGAATCCGCTCAACGATAAAAATCTTAACGATCATCAGACTAGTAGTGGTGATGGGCGTAGTCGTGATGATGATGGTGGTATTGGTGGCGGCGGAAATGTCCACCCTTTGTCCCCGCCACATAGAGGCGAGCTAAACGATAATGGTATTGACGATGGCACTTTGAAAGGCTCCGCTTTCTTTCCATCTGTCTCAGTGAACCCATTCCGAAAAGCGACAAAGCAATTTCATGTGACACTCGTTCCTGTTAGTGCGTATATTAGCTATCCCAGTGGACAAGGGCAACGAGACGAGTATCTCAGCAATAATAACTATCTACAGGAACATGATAACGGTAATGTTCACGAGACACATTCATATTCTGCTACCATTGCTCCAGCTTTCCATGCCGAAAAATTAGTGGAGAAAGTGATGAAAATCAAAAAGGGGATTGACAAGGGTGATGATGGTGGTGACTCAACAACACCTAATCGTATTGTCGGCGATACCGAGAGCAACACCAACAAGAAGAAGAGTGACGGAGATGACAATTATTATCTGAACAACAGGCCAAATGATGGTACAACTCAGTCAAGAGCTACCATCATGGCACACATCATGCTTCCTGTGAAGTATTCCCCCGGTGATAATAATCGCGACATATCACGAGCAGGGAACCAGCCTTATGAGACGGTTGACACGAGCAGGAAGTCTGTATCAAAAAACATCAACTATAAGGTAAGTCAGCCACTTACATCGTAGCTTGTCAAGCCACTTTTTACGATTTTACTTGTTGATAAGACAACAAAAGTGTTTTATGAAACATGCAATTTCCTTTTCGTCAGTCACGGGTATTTGTTTCCTTGTAAGTTTCTTGCCATGTTTTGCTGATACGGATACTTGCACTCGAATTGATTCGTGAACAACAACAACTAGATTCTATCAATTAGACATACATATTTTCTGAAGGTACTGCCTATACAAAATACAATACATAATAATATTTACAAAATATCATCATACAATTGGATTGTCCTACGACGCGACGTTTCTTAATTTAGAAACTAGAAAAACAGAGAAATGAAGACAAAGGTTAAAGAACTCTGCAGAAGAAGCAAAGTTTTTCTACTAGAAACAATAAAAGTCCTTACCTGTAATCATCAATTGTTGTGTGTGATTTCTTAATACACAGGAAACACAAGCATGGGGGTAGAGAAACGCAATTAAATTCCAATTACATGTCAAAATGAGAAAAGTTTCTCATGTCTGTTTGATTAAAATTGGAGAAAATTGCCAGACGGAGAAAGAAAAATATGAGCATATACATAATACACGTGTCCAACATTGCTATTTGCTTAGATGGAAGGAAACGTTTCATTAGAATACATACTTTACTACGAATAAGTAGAAACCCGGATGGACAATATCTCCTTGACTATGGCATTACTTGCTCACTCTAATTATCCAGCTTTTCACGTTCAGCTTGCCTCTTCCGAATGAATTAACTGAGGAAAATCAGAGACGGAGAAAGCGTAGGATTCACAATTGTTAGGAAAGGGTGAAACGTACATAATTAGCTATTGCGCAACGACTTTTGAACAACAAAATATAATGGAATTTTTCCCTGGAATATACAACAATACTTCATTTTACGTGGGTTGTAGGTTGCTAGCTTATACCAATAAATTATGTGAACATTAGTGCGCCTAACAACGCATATATACTACATTTATATACATAATACAATTTTGTTTACATGGAAAATTTCGAGCAAGAAATAAATATGGGCATGATATAACATTTGCGTGACAAGCAGACAGCCTGAAAAAACTTTTATTCTCCCTAAACAGTTTTGGTCAGGTAGCAGCTGAAGTAGACTTTGCTGTTTTACACAGAGTCAAGACACGAATGGACTCATTTCAAGCGGAATTAATCCGAATCCAATAACATCTTGGATGTTTTTTTACTTTTCTGTGTAAACTAATTATTTTTTGCTTCTTTACCCCATTCGATTTCTCGAATTCTCATTTTTCGTACACTTTTTCAGTGATTATTTTGATTACTTGCAAAGCAAATATCTTTTAAGATTTCAAACTTTTACGTTGAATATTGAGAGAGCCTGCTCTATTAAGTAAATACTTCTCGTAAATAATATTTGTATTAAGTAGACTGAGCTGTTGTGCTTCTGTAGTTTCTGATTTAAAAACACAAACCCTTTCGTGGCTTAACTTTACAGGAAAATGTGGTGCAAATCACACATAAGAATACTCTACTGAGTGAACATTATAGTAATTGGATTTCATGTAAAAGAGATTTTGTTCCCGTAAACCTGCCCAGTTAAAAGCATGTTCTAATCGAGCATGTGTTCTAGGACTTTAACGGAGCGTTATTATTACTATTAATATGCTGATAGCATTTTAGCATAAAGCATCAACCAAAATTAGAAGCATTTTGTGTATTCTCTTTTTCCATGCTGCTGGTAACACTTTCTCTGCTGTTTGTATTACAAGTATAGGTAATTATATAGGTAGACATATGAAGAGACCGCAATATCTCGGTTTGTTTCATGATAGAAATAGCAATAATAATAACAACTACGAACCACCATGTAATAGCGTTTTATTTACGTACGGGCAGCAAAATTACCAAACTCATCACTGTATTAAGTAGAGTGCACCACCACAAACATAATATCAGAAATTGAGCTAGTCTCCTGTTTTGCTATTTCTTATTCTGAACAGCAGCACAAAACGAGTAAATGTATACCTGTAAATTTGTGTGCTTCTGTATATCCTTGAACAAAATCCGATAAAATGAAAGGAAACAAAGTAGTAGCAATTTCTTCAACCGTTTCCAACATCAATGTAGGCGAAAGGCGGACGGACGGACAACCAACAGGAGCAATAGTACTGCCAGCTCTACTTAATAAACTATCTGGCTGGCCTTCAGAGCGCGTCGTAGGAATTGACTTCATTGGCTACATTAGCAGAGTGGAGATAAAGCGGAAACTGTAGTAGTTACGCTGGTAATAGATTAAGACAGAAATGAAAATAAAAGGCGAGTTATGGTGTGGTCCTGGCACTTTTCGCTTCCCTCGTCTCTGACTCGTTCATGTTCCTTTGTTGCAGCGAAAAGCGTTTCAAGTACGAGAGTAAACCGGAGGAGAGGAGCATTAGATAGCCCGATTGTTGACGTGGCTTAATTTTGATGTTGATGATGATTATGAGGTATGCTCAAATGAACTGTTTTCCAAATGCATGAATGGAGAAAACATCCTACTAATGCATTCGTGGAAGCCTTCTGCACAAATTATGGTGGATGTGATCATGATGGTGATTGAAGCCCAATGCAATTAATTGCTTGTTTATGATAAACTCACACGCTTGGAAATTTTTTGATGGGAAACCTTGTCTGTTGTGCATTCAAGGGCTCAAATGCATAAAAGTAATCATTATAGTCTCAAGGATAATTACAAAATTCAGAGTCAGATATATAATAGAAATAAAAATACATAGAATAATTAGCGTGATTACTGAAAGTTGTGTTGATAGACAAAAAGAAAGTATGAAGCATTACATCTTTTGGAAAAATCAGCACGATCAAGTGATACATTTTGTAAAAAAAACACTAACAAACGATAAACTACGGCATTTGCTACTAGCTAACTTACGGTTACTTGCTGAAAATACACAACGGGAATTTTAGGTTTCAGCATTATTATTTATGCTGAAACTAAACCAATGCTGCTTTTGTTATTTTGTAGAGAGCATAGTAGCAAGCTATCAATACAAGCAAATACGAAGGTGATTTTAAGGTGGATTTTCTTGTATATAAAAACTAAAAAGTTTTGTAAAATAAGATAAAACAATCTTACCAGTTCCAACCGTTGGATGACAGATAAATGTAAAAATTCAACCAAATGGAAAAATATCAAGGTTTACAAGCCATTAGAAGTCTCACATTTTTAATAGAAATAGAAAGTTTCAGATTTCCCATGATGCATCTCTGCATAGTTCGTTTTGTATTTTTTCTCCTTTCTTCTTCAAGTGGTAACTTTATAATGGTAAAGCTCTCCATTAAAAACATCTCAAATAAATGTATTCTCACAAGCCTTGAAAGCACACAATAGCTTTTTTGTATGGAGATAGAGGCTACAAAGATGGGCTTCCGTGCAAACCTACCTACAAGGTTGGGGGAAATAGTAAAACAGGAGTTTTTGTGAATGTGTTGCAATCTTTTTAGTGAAATGGGCTGGATTCAACTTGTAACATTTACTTTGCTGCTGCACGCGCTCCTTTTTTATATCTTGTAATTTCTTCTGTTTTTGTAGCTTCCCTTATTCCTTATTACGACTTTCCCCTCAATCCATTTCACTTCCATCTTCTTCTGTTTCGAGGTGCATGCATAAATATTATTGTGCACGAGATGATACGACGTAAGATTCAGTGATGGCACAATGCAGGAAGAAACAACATTTGAGAGGAGACTGGAATGCAAAGGAAAATGCAATAACAAATGTTCCTGTAGTGTTCCCGAACAAGAAACAAGTTTTAAACGCAAACAAGGGAAATGAATGTGTTCCTTTTGCTTTTGGTATTTATCGTTTTCTTTCCATTTTCTGTTGTGCACTGCCAAAATGGTTTGGTTTGATGCGTGTGTTTTATACCACCTCCCTATTTCCTTTTGCACGCACGCATAACCAAATTGCGTGTGTACATTCCCGTTTCCATCATTCACATTACAACAAACAACTACTGCTATTACTACAAACAGGCGCAATATACCAACACATTAAATGATGATGAAACTCTTTTATGTGCTTTGAAGGAAATTCATTTTTTTGAACAATTCAAATGGGTTTAAATGCAATGGAAACTACTAAATGCTTTGCTAGAAAATGTACGTATACCAAAATGACAAAGAATTTCTGCAGCGTGTTTTTGGGATTTTGCGATTCGCGCTGCATTCTTGTAATCTTTGATTCTTCTGGCACCGCTGCGGCCTGGTTGAGCTACTATTTCGAGTTTAATTATATTTACTACGTTTTCAAACGATTCAGCGAATTATATAACTTTTAAACGCAATCTAATAATATGGCATTACACGTTTGCATATCTTAATCAGCACGTTTCCTTATCGTGATTTTTTGACGAATAAAAAGCAAACTAAAGTTTTTGAGTCAACATTAATTAGTTTCTAAGAAGTATTCCTACAAAAAGTCTATGGTGATACGTTGAAAAGTGTTTAAATGAAAAATGAAAGGTTCACAACTTTTATGAAGACAAAAGTTGATTAAATCAGTGCGCTTTTGCTGACAATAACAATAATAATGAAAGAAGAAAAGAGAGTTAGAACTGTAGATTGTGTCGTTGTTGGATCTAACGTGTGATTATAATGATGGTATGATGACGAGGCTGAGAAAAGCAAGAAAAGTGGTAGTGTTCCACTTAATTCCTTAGAGTCTATAATGATCCCTTCTGGAAAATCATCGTTTGCAGCACCAATAAATGTGAAGTAAAGTAGTAGAGAGTAATCAGTAAATAATGCATCATGAACCGGGATGCGAACAGAGTAGGAAGATGTGCAAAATGTGCATTGGTAGAGTATGTTTTTAGTTTCTTTTCTGATGGATACAAAAGTTTGACTGCTTGATATCTTCCCACGTATGATATAATGACACCTTTTCTTAATTAATGAAACGGGAGAAACCATTGTGATGACTTGATAACATGAAAAGGAATAGCAGTCTCATTGGAATCAGAGAGGCAGCCTCATCATCACAGAAAGTGAGGATGAGAGAAACTGCTGAAGTAGCATTTTACTGTTATTATAATCATTACGCATCTTGAGCTTCATCAAAGAGCTCTTGAGGCCTCACAGTCAAACCTGACTACAGTTTACTTTCTTCGACTACATTATGCTGGCTTGGCATTCCTTCTTCTGACAAACTGATGATAACAATATTTTGGGTCTATCTATGTGTGTGTACAACCTCAGCTCATCAGTGTGGCAAGGCAATCATAGTTGCAGTGGAGGAGAATGATGCCAACAAACAACATCAAACCAAATCCTTTCGGGTAACTGGAAATACGGCAAGGGCTCTAGAAGAAGTTTGGGAGAATGAGACTAGGCATATCAGGCGATCATTATGCAAGTATCATGCATCGTGCATGAAAATGATTGCGTATGGAAGAGATGGGCTGTTCCTGGAGACGGTACAAATGAGATGAAGGAATAAATGCTTCACAGTTCATGCGACAAGCAAATTTTCAAACTTATCATTGAAACCGATGATAAAAAGTAGCGTAGTCAGTGTTATCGAAATTTGCACCAAGAGTTGTATCTATAACTGTGAAAGATTAACTAAATAATGGGGTTGCAAAAATATCTTAATTATACATGCTAAAACCGAATATATCTAAATTTAAAACTAAAATGACATGATAGGCATGCGTTTTGCTTTATTTTGACTAAGAATCAAACCCAAAGGTTAAGTGAAAAGAAGCTTGCTTGCAGTATCACTAGACTCTAACGTGCCAACTTACAGGGTAGGCTAGGAATGGGTACTATTTTGGGACTTCATAAATTTACACAAATATATGCTTGCTTATGCTGTTTCAATTTCCTGTGAAAGTAGCAGGCCATTTGTATACTGTCGAAATGCGAAAATTTCAAGCCAGCTTTTAAACTGTTAGTAGGTCAGCTAACGCAAAAAAAAACTAGATAGGTAAAGTCTTATAGCTGAATATATAACTACTTACTGTACACTTTGCACGTATTAAGTACTCGTGAGTCGTGAGTAAAATCAAAGAAAAAATATAGAACAAGAAGACATGTTTACAGTGTTAATTTCTCCTTTCCTGTTGTTCACTGGGTTAGTTAAAACTCTCTACGTTCTAGGTTATGTGGGACATGGAAGGAAATGAAAACACAAGATTCTAATGAATCAATGTCAAATTTACAACACATCTGGCGTGGAGGCCGAGTAGAAAATATGTAGGTATGATTGTAGTATGTAGTAAGTATTGTATGCCGCGGTCGCACCAGTAAAATAAACCATGTACACAAGTATAGTATTGTTTTACAGAAGGTAAGCGGTTCCGTTTATTTGCTACTTTTCCCAAAATGTAACAACAAAGCAACTTGGTCATCATCATCATCACACGTGATATATACACGAGTTCATAATATGTGAAAAATACAAAAACCTACCAGTCATCAGTCTAAAGAGAGAGAGCCTCTGTTCTCCTGTTATTGTAGTTTGTGCCATAGCAGAGAAAACTAATGTACCCGCACATAGGTACATAATACGCATCATACATCATACCCTAATATTAAAACTTGTAATTCCTGTAATATGGGATATTATTATTACTATTACAGTTGGCCTAGGTGAAAAGGAGGAGAAAACGTAGCAGGCAAATCCCACGTGACAAGTAAAACAGTATGTTGGAGAATTACTTTAGTAAATGCTGCCACATGGATGGAGGGAGAGAGAGAAAGGCAGGGAGAGAATAAAGTTTAGATAAGGCAAAAAGCAAACCTATACATCATAACGGAAAGATAATATTACAGTTGGGACTCTCTTTTATTCGTCATGTTAGGCAAGGAGTAGCACAAGTGGTAGTAGAGGCGCTGAAGGGAGTTTGGAGGAGGAAGCGGTATTACAAAAACAGTTGACACTGAAATCTTGTGTGATGATTTACTCGAATATATTTATTTTTTGCTCCTTTGCTGTTCAAATACAACTGACACGAGAGAATGCAACACACACACACAAAGAGATGTTTTAGGAGTAATATTATAGCACAAGTTGATGTGATGGTGGTTATGCCTCCCACTGCTAAATAGTCGTACTCAAAAACTTTGCTCATTTTCAAGCAAAGTGTGTAAGATGTACCTATGTACACAGGATTCTGTTTGAAAATTTCTCTTTTGCTTTCCTTTCATTGCTTGTCTTATTCTGGCAATAGTTTTGCTAGTTGGTGTGAGTGCACTCCTTCTCTGCTTGCTTTCGACAATAATATTCGCCTGTCTACTTTTGATTTCCCTTCCGTCACTTTTAACCACTTTCTTCTTGTTCTTCCACTTCTCTATTCCCCCTCTCTGTCTTCTGTACAAATAGTGTTCTCTTGCAAAGTCAACAGAAACTTCAAACTGGTTATGTGCAAGGAGGAAAAATTTCACATGGTAAACAGAACATGTGTATTAGGCATGTACAAATGTCCGCTTAGGAACGAAGGTCTCAAGCAGCCTGTGTTTTGTTGTGATGTGAACCTTGCAAAGCAAACGCCAAGATTAACTTTGAAAATTCAACTTAATCTAAAAGTGTGCTTTAAGATTTTCCCTGCGAAGCCCTCCTCTATATCACAACGTGTGGTAATGGCCTGGTAGTAATATTAAAAACTTTGCAAGTAAACTTTTACATGAGCTTGTCCGAATAATATTTACCAGCGTGGAGGATACAAGTTGTCGTTTAATCGGATAAAATTTCCTCATCTTAGAATTTCTTTAAGCTTACGTTTCTTCCTAAAAATCATATGCAACGAAAAGGAAATTTTTATTCGACCAGTAGCCAAATTGCGGCTTTTTTCTTATTTTGTTATCCTCTTACTTACGCCTAGTTTAGTCGCCTTGTTGCAAGGTTACAAAAACGTATTTAACCATAGTGTCAAGATGGTAGGCTACTGTTAAAAATATATCCCTAATTTAATGAGCTGCCTGGAAAGCGAAAGCTGTTACTGTGCATTCCATGATCATGTTACACTCTCACTAGCCAATGTTGCTATGTGAAGAGGCTCAAGTTGTTGAATGTCCTTTGGTCATTGTCCTTGTCACTAAGCCAGAGAAAGTATAATAAATAGAGATTTTTGAAAACCATATTAACAAATCTTCCCTAAAATAACTGGAGAATGTTCCCGTGAAAAGTGAGACACAGAAGGAATGCGGATATTTATGCAGTGAAACAATGTATTTTATATAAACGCAAGCCTTATTTACTTTCAACTTGAATGTGTGTGTGAGGACTTGTCGTTAGCACACAAGAGTATTATTTAACTTCATCTCCTGAGTTGTAGAGCTGTTACCACTACTACTAAAGAAACACAAGCACACTTGTGTGTTGTGTAGTGTATCCATTACACAAAGATGATCTAGTGTCATTCAGCATAATCCACTTGTTATTCCCCGAATAGCAACACAAAGAAGGTGGTAATACTGGTGGCTGTGCGTGTAGGAGGGCACCCTTGATTCCTTGTCGCTTACCACTGTGTACACTGTGTAGGTGGAAGAGGAGAAATTCCGATGATGATGATGAGTGGTTGATGCGTAGGATGAAAAGAGGTTCAGGATCGTTTTTGTTGGAGAGGCTTATATGTCAATTCTGATATATTATACATGCCCACTTCCACAAAGTATCCGATGCAACTCGAAACAAGGAGCAGTTGTGTTTTTTGGAAACAAAAAAATGATAGACTCTAACCACCTATGAGTATTGAGGCTAACAGTACTAAGCATACTGATGATGTGGTTTTTGCTTATTATGGTCAGTATTGGGTTAGCGCTTGCTGAAATGGATCGCGATCGATCACATTCAAAATAATGAAAGCTGAGGCGTTTCCATTTCAAAGAATCTGCTACTTTATCGGTCACTCCTCTCAGCAAAAGTCTCCATTTTCACTCAGCTAGCTCAGGTTTGCTTTTTTTAGAAAAATTCTTCAATGGATTCACATAATCCTGTTCAGACATTTCAGCACTCATCTTTATGCATTTGTTTCCTATTATCATTATTTTGAATAAACTAAGAGAACAGGATTCAGACTGGAACAATTAGATTGTCTCGGGAACACGTCTATTTATAAAAATGTCTGGATGTTGTCCATGCTGGATTTCTACAGAATGTAAAGCCTAAGTGCATAGCTAAAAATAAGACGTCACGTAACTTTGCTTTTCAAAGTTGTTCTTAGAAATGCTCAAAACTTGGTAATGAATGAGTTGAGTTTGTCTACACAAAGGCTAATATTAAAATTGTAACAGACTTTTAGCCTTGCAAGTACTTTCACTCTCTTCCACTTGGAACCTCATTTGTAGATGAACACTACAAAAGTAGAAAGACCCACATGATAAATATGCATACAGTTCTTTGTATAATATGCTTTTGTAAATATATTCTCCATTAAAGAAACAGTGACGTGAGTAACAACAGTAACGAACTTTCTCCCTACAAACGTAAAACGAAAAGGTAAAACGATGATTTGGGCGTGTGCCTTCTATAGTCGTCATTACCACACTTGTTTCTTCTCCGTTTATGCCACCAATTTATTCTGTTTTTTACTAGTCACACGCTTCATCCTGACAGAGGTGTCACTTTTGTGTCTATCCGTACTTAAGAACAAGTTATTATAAATTAGAAGGCTTAAACTTGAAAAAAGTGACTCCAAGAAGAAATTGTCTGTAAAAGCACGCTTAGAAAGTTTCATTTTTTATTATTGCAGAATGAATTCCTGAGAAAAGTTCACAGTAATGAACTACGAGGTCTAGAGAGAATTCACCCGACTCTGTGTGGTAAAATAAGTAGGAATAGATCAAAAGTTGTTCGAGTTTAGATCGCTGCAGTGTGGATATTTTAGCAATTGTGCGAATATTATTATACTGCCATGGCACGTCATCATGCATCATATTATGTCGGAAATTCTTTCAGAGCTGAAATCTTTAATTAAATCGGTATCCCCTTCAAACATCTTCTGCTATCGTCATTAGAACTGCATAAGATAGGCAGTAGAAGGCAAAAAGTTTTTTTGTTAGGTTTTGCTATGAGAAAAGCTAGGAAACTTTGTTTACCAAGTAAATCTGCAAAAAATATTGTTAGACGAAAAAGTCCTTAAATTTCAACAACTACTGTCATTTACTTTCATTTAAAACCAAAATGTGTATGAATTTTGCAAACTTTTAATTTAATCGATGTTTTAAATGCTTAGCATTCTTTCTAATTATATTTCAAGGACACAATTCCTACACTCTTATAAGGTTAAAAAAAGCGTAAGTAAATTACGATGGTGTTTTACATTCTAGTCTTTTGTTATATGTCTGGCAGTTTTTCATATATATATTCGGGTTGATGATAGACAAGACGAGAGTGACAGACATAAAATGAACTATAATCTTACTTAACTACCCCAAAAATACTAACACTTTTTATCCTTTCTTCTTGTCTCTCTAGGGATTTCACGATGCCAGGAATAATGCAGCGCCGGGAGTTGATGTGCTTCTGGTAGGACCAACAGAAATTCCGCAAGGCGGATGGGTTTCCTACGTTATGAAAGTCTACCTTAATCACTCCTGTCAATTTCAACTAAAGTTGGAGCCACTGCAAGGGAATGAAATCCAATACCAGGTACAAACGGTGTACATAATATGTAATATTACAGCGCTTCTTATGTAGAGTAAATATTTTTCACGACATTTATTCTTTCGCTTGCATGATGACCATATAAGTCGTAACTTTTAACAAATTATACATGTTACATAATATACGTAATTTAAATTCTCAAGTCAGGTCAATTAGACACCTGAAATGAAGCACAAGCTTCTTAGCGGCGGTTAGTTTTGCATATAGAGGGCAAAGAAAGAGAGAAGAAACCACGAGACGTAATGTTTCGCGGTTACTCTGCCCTTGTGTGTGTCTGCAATGGCTGCTTTCTGACTGATGTCGGACTGAGTTTTAAATTGAAAACGCTTTCTTCTCAAAGCTTTGCAAAGGTGACCCGGAGTTTTAGCTCAAGGTGAAAGCGGGTAGTTTTATCGTCATTGATCCACATGCCGCCTATCATTTATACGAGATCCAGCATCTAGAGAAAGTTGCTTGTACAATATGCTTTTAAGAAATGGCCAGATTTTGTTAACAAGACCTTGCATAAAACACACTTGTTTTGAAACTAGCATTTAGTGGAAAGTGTTTATGGCAAGAACTGCTATAAGATTAATTTTTAATTTAGATTGCTATAATCTTTAAAAACAAAAGGTTGCTTGACAAATACAAATAGCTGGCAAATTCCCATGTAGCGGTTTATGTAAATAATGAACAAGATTGCTATGGACTCTACATAGTTTAGTATTAAGACTTTTGTTTAGCAATAAACTCACAATAAGACTATTTTGCTGGAATAAAAATATGGAAAAGTTTGTTGACTTGCTGAATATTCAATTTGCAAGCAATTGTACAGTGAAAAGAAACGTTCACTTTCTTTAAATTTAACATCTAAACTCATTTTCTTCTAGAAATCAGCAAAAGCTAGCTTTTTTTTGCGTTTTTGCACCATTTTTGTAGATCGTGCATTATTTTTCATTTTGTTAATGGTTTTGACATGGTCGCGTTGAGCGAAGAAATTAATAAATTTTTACATTACAAAAATTGAACTTGTTTCCTTAGGACACCGTTTCCGTAGGCGATATTCGCATTGTGGACATTGGAAAGCACTTTTCATCTTGTTCCAAGATTCCAAAAAAAGGAGGATTTCGTGTTACTTGCCGGAAATTAAATGGACGGAAAGGTGACTATTGTACGGTGGAATCCCCTGTAATGCGCTACTGTTCAACACCATCCCCATCCAAGAATCCGAACGCACGAGGTAGGAACTTCCCTATTTGTATATCTTGCTATTATTTACGTTTTTTCTACAAGTTGTACGTTCTGCCGAACATGCTTTGAACGAAGTGTTTATTCGAAGAAGGAGTTTCCCACGGAGAGACCTTGTATATGAGCAACGCGAGTTATTTATGGCAAACCGCTGACCCAGATCCGAGTCGGTCATAAATACATCGTTCGTTGCCGCGCGCACTTTGTAGTATATTATCAATATTAACAGATACTTTACATTATACGCATTCGTGCATTCATCCATCCTGCATTGCTTAGCATAAAAAGAAAGAAAATTGCATTTATTTTTCTCAGTGGCTCGTATAACTTATTTTTTGTTCAACCCGCCCACTCACACACACCACCGCCACCACCACAAGGGTCAGAAATGAAAGTTGCGCATATTAATTCATAAAATATCCATTTAAATGTAAATTTTCCGTGAAGGCTTTATTTGCTTTGAAAGACTAACAAAAGAAGAAAAAATATGAAAAATAGCACTTGCGTTTCAGTTTTACTTCCTGCGAAATGAAGAATACGAACCGAGCCACTGTCTGAATTGAATTGAGCAGTAAAATGGGGATGATGGTTTAAAAGAAAAAGCCAGCACGTGTGTCATGGGCTGGTCATAACCATAATCATAAGTTGAGGGAGTGAAAAGGCAAGGGAAAAACGGGCAAATATTTCCTCTTCTCGTAGAAAGAAAGACCTTAGGGAAAGCATCCGGAAAAGTTTCACGGGGGAAAGTAAGAAAAAAGTCGTCTCCCTCATTTCTGTCTGTTGCATGTATATGAAATTTCTAAGATGAATAAACATGTGTGTACTAAATTGTATTTTTTTACCAGAACCGTTATACGTAGCACGTAATAATTTTTCTGTAAAATGAACATGTCTATTTGCAATAGTTGCACAAACCTATTATACTCATATTGCTAGCTTGTGATTAAAAATTGCACATTTTAGACTGTGCCTAATAAGCAGATTCTAAATTTACGGAATTAT
This sequence comes from Entomobrya proxima, assembly GCA_029691765.1. NCBI lineage: Eukaryota > Metazoa > Arthropoda > Collembola > Entomobryomorpha > Entomobryidae > Entomobrya > Entomobrya proxima. The sequence continues at coordinate 29,656,274 of CM056173.1, forward strand.
ATTTGGAGGCGAAAAAGTACAAAAGTAAATTGAACGAGTTAACATACATATTATATTAGATATAGTAGTGAAAGGAGAGCGAATGGGAAAGATGAAGCCTTATTGACAAAACGGGATTTGATTTTGATGGAAAATTTCCAAGTGACTCGCTTATTTAATAGAAAGAAGCGTCAGATAAAGCATTTTTTCTTGACTTGTAGGAAAGCAAAGGAAGATCACGCGTGAAGTAGTTGTAGTGCTGGTGGTAGTAGTTGTTAGCCAGTCCTGCCGTCTGGATGGTAGTGATGATGTTGGTGGCAGAGGGGCACACTCAACAACAAAAAAGATGTATATATGTGTGTGTATTTGGGATCGTATGTCTGTCTGAGTTTGCCTTGCAACAGCTGGGAAAAAAGAGGAGAGAAAGAAGCAGATGGAAATCATATTATCTCGAATGCCTAGAAATCAAAAAGAGTTAACTCTCAACAGTTTCTCGTAGTAGGACTGGTTCTTTATATATGGCTTTACCAGAGGAAATAGTATATACCTAATAGATTCAGGAGTAACACTAGTAAAGAGAAGAAAGTAGAGAGAAAGCAAAAAAGGCAGTAATGGTGTAATCGGAGTAGTGATGGCGGTGGAAACACCAGAGAGATAGATATGATAAGTAAGCAGGGGAATATCAGATGAAAATATGGTGTCTATTCCTATTTTGTCTGTGTCTCAGACAATACACAATATTGTGGCACTTAGTACATCCAGCTAAAATTTCTGGCTGCGGAAAACAGGCAGGGTAGATGAATAGAAAACTGGTGAATTAAACCGTTTGTTTCTGTGTCTGTGTGCATTTTTGAGTGGATGAGACGGAGTAAAAACAGTGGTGGCAGGAATAGAATTATTGTCCAAAGGACTTTGGTGGAACAGGAATGCGTAACACAGCCATCAAAAAATTGGACCAAGTTGCACAAGCAGAAAAGTGCATGGCAGTTTATAGCAGTCCTGGTAATGTTGTCATGTGTCGTGCTCCTCCATGAAAAAATGTTAAAATGCTGTTAGCGGGGGAAATGCACTTATTCACTGGTTTGAACAACGTTTCGTGGCGAAGACCGCATTGTATGTAAATAAAAAATAATGAAATGAGATGCGACCAGGCTCCCATTTTTTTCAAATTATCGTCATCATGGCTCTTGCGCATTTCCAATGATGCGGGTACAACTGTGTTTTATGAAGGCCAAAAAGTAATATAGAAATTATTATTAAATCTCAACGAACACAGAAAAAGGAACAATTTAAAAAATGGGCATGCTGTAATGCAAACAGTGCGGAGACCCATATTTCTTCTTGGGTTTTTTCGCCCATTCAAGTAAAGTTAGCTCCGCAGTTTTGCAAAAGGATAAAAAAGGAGAGAAAAGCAAACGTAGAGGAATTATAAATTTAGGTGTTTGTTTGCAGCACTTTGAATACGCCTTTCTGCCTTTCTTGTAGAAAAACAAGGTTATATATTAACATAATATTATGGATAATACTGGAACTTGCGTGTCCTTATGGACATCATCACTGCAGCATCTTTGCTATTTCACCTCTTACACAGAAAAATAGCAGCAGAAGTATAATAATGAGTTTGTGTTTGCTGAACCTCCCAAAAATGATAATTCTCCCATTAATATTTGCGAGAGAAGTAAGAACAGGACAGTCTTAATCATTTATTCTGACAGAAACATTGAGTATTTATTCCTGGAATGCAACACTCCTTTCCATATCTCGCCTCACTTTGCAGTGCTGTCTATCTTTGGGTACAAGATGCTAAAAGTTGGAGTAGTAGAACCGCATGTTTGTCTGGAAATAAACGGGAAAAATAGAAACGGACAAGATATGTTCTGCTCTCGTAATCACTCTGGCCATGGTAGAAGTGGCTGCAGTAGAAAAGTAAATGAAAAATATGGAGGCGGAAAAGTACCTGAAAAGGTAAAATCATCTTTGTGTTGGATGCGTCTAGTGGCAAATGTCGTTTTCACTGTGCTTCTATCTCATTCACATTCCGCTTTAAATTGTAATGATTTTAATGCGACAAAGTCCAACCAGAATATGACGGCGGAGTCGGGTGGGGATAGAATAATGAGGCATTGCGGTAAAGAGAGCAAGTTGAAAAAAATATGAAATGTGGCAGATCTTTTCATAGAACATACTTTTTAGTGCAGAGCAAAGAGCACGATTAGAGTAGCGATGTCAAAAATTAAAAATTTAGCTACAAAGACATAAGAAGTTCTATTACAGTTATATTTCATTAAAAATTACTCTCCATATCAGCCATGTACCGTTTAATTATTAATTATTTCGATTCAATTTAAATGGAGGAATGTAATATATATTTCAAATACCAAGTCAAACAAACTTATGGCTTTTATATTGGTACAGAAAAAGTTCTACTTTTGTAACAAATTTTAAGTACCTGAATTTTATTAGTTAGCTGTCTGTTGGTTTTAAATATGATTGTGTCGCGAAAAAACTTTTCTGAAGATAAAGGTAACTTACCCACAATTGTAAATTCGTTGATGTTTGTGAATACGTAGTTTATCCAAAAAAATATTGTATTAAGTTCATGCTACCAGAGACAGTAAAGTCAGGAATGGAATGTCAGGATGTTATTGAATTGTACGATAGTGATTAAATGGTTAACCCAGTTTTCACGGCATATTGTGCAACGCCTGTCGCACATTTGAGACAATGCTGTGGCTTTGATGTTGCACATTTATTTAGTTAAAAGGGAAGCATTATGTGCATAAATTTCCCATTAGATGATATAAAATGGAGAATGACGGGTAGGCACGATCGTGCATGTAAAAACGCCTTCTTATCAACTATCTCCTGCTATTTTTCACCATTAGAAAGGCTTTTGCAAGCTAGCCCGTAAGCGAGAAGCGTACCATATTTTAAAATCAAGCGACATACTTATACTGAAGAAAGCAAGTTGTGGACTCTTGGTTGATATGGCATCCCGTTTGGAAAGGCAAAAAAGTTAAATCCCACACAGTTTCAGATGAAATATAACTCGTCAGAACTTGGCTTTGCATTTCTGCTCGTTTTCCCATCAAGCCACACACATTCTCACAAACGCGCTCCCCAAAAAGTATTTTCAAGTATAAATGAGCACGTTTACACGTTATACTGTTTTAAATGATGAAATTGCAGCAAGTTCTATTTTCAAGCAGAGCTTGCCCAGCAGTGTGCCATGCCACTAAAGCACGAAGAAAAAAGAAAGCAAGAGTAGGAGGAGAGGAGGCATTGAAAAGTCAAGAATGAATGAAAAGAAAACATTTCGCGTAAGAAAACAGACCACGCTCAGGCTACTACTTGTTTTTGGGGCTGTAGTCGTTTGTTGTGTCTGTATCGCATTTTGTGTAAGTGAATACATCGGCGAGAAAAAGGCAATATAGTGCTCCTTGTAGCCTGTGTCTTTTACAAGTTTTCTAACGACCGGATGTTTACTGCTTTCTGAATATCCTTCAAGTTTCGGGCAATTTTGCTTTTATTCAGTCATCATTCCCATTCAAGGTTTATTATGATGATGATATTTTCTTTCTCTATACCTCTCAGCGTGTGGATGTGTGTAAAACGTTATGAAAGTTTAATTTTGAAGCATTAATAATGTAGGGAATTGCGTCAAATGAGGAATAGGAATGGGGCCGTAATGTAATATTTGACTATGTGGAGGGAATACAAAGGAAAATTCACTCAACACAAAATTCTCCATTCTAGGATAAATAGTACGCACTTTGCTCATTCCAAACGTAGACAAACCCGGAAGAATAGAGTGGGAGTGAAGAAAAAGAGGACACGGAGGAGTGGAAAAGACCAGAGATACTTAATATAATGATTATTATCAATGTACAATATTTACAATAGCAAGTTTAACTGCTTCTGGGTTGTTCGTTGAATATTGAGCAAGGATAGGATGCTTCTTTCTGCACGGTGATAGTAGTGAAGTGGACGATAATGCCAGGAAAGAACAAGGATGGGAAAGCAGCGAGAGGGAAACGTATCACTCGTCGTATACACCATTTTTTGTACCTATGTGCAGACATCTATAATTATAAAATGGTTCTTCGAATGAGTAGTTATCCTTTATGCAAAGATGCAAAGGGCTGGTTGTCTTCAAGGAAAAGCAGAAAAACACATTATTATCAAAAAAGACGATGAATATCTTTGTGTTGTTTCTTCACGAGGGGGAGAGTTCTAGTGTGTACGACTATACGGGAAAAATATGGAAGACGACCCCGTCGTTTTCTCTGGTCTCGTTTCTAATTATGAATTCAGAGGCAGTGCCTTGCACACTTATTTCACTTTCTTTAAGATCTCATCTCGTCTCACACTGTGAGCCTCTTTGGTGTTACCACCTTTTCCCACTTCTAGTTCTTGTAGTACTTGACTTGACTGCTGTTGCCTTTGTAGTTGACTATTTGTTTGCCTTCATCAACATCATCGTCCTCTTCTCCCCTTCTCTTGTTGTGACGCTCGTCAGCGGGAAGGTCAACGTTGAAACATTATACCTACCAAGCGTACTCATTTACACAGACCCGGTGATAGTTTTGTAAAAGTAGGTACCTAACTCATCAAAACTGTTTGAATCCGCAACTAACAGTTACGAATACTATTTTACATTTTGTACTGCTAATATTTCATTTATGACCACTTGTAATTATTGTGTAAAACAATGTTTCAATTTCATACAAGCATTCATTCCACTTGGTGTAATAATTTTTTCATATCTTGCTGACATTATTTTGCTTGACAATTCGACAAGAAGTGTTAGACTTTATTCAAAATTACAAAATTTGATAGAGATGGTTGAACACATCACCAATTACTACACTAAAAACATTCCTGTGATTTTTGTTTTCACTACTTGTATGCATCCAAGATACTCGAGAACCTAATGTTTTTCTTGCATTAAACCGATTAATTAGGTAGCCCAATTGATCTTTTGCATAGATTTTTAAAAAACTTTTTTTTTTAAAAAACCGTGTTCATGGCCTCTGTCGTAAGTATCTTGTGTCTTGGGTGCAAAGATGTGCACGGTTATAGTGTGAAAATACATCTAGTATCTAGGATTCCTATAATACTCCCAATTGTGAATAGCCAGTTTCCATTAGTAGCTAAGGTATTTGGCTAGGACTATTATATTACCCTAGGCTGGTGGCTAGTACTGCTGCTGGTACAATTACAATTATGGATTTGACGGAGTTACATTGCATCCACATTATAGATGCTAATCATTTATAATTCTTGCTTGTATGTTTTATTGGAAAACAGTTTTAATTATGTGGAAAGAAAGCAGTATGGAGAAGGGAAAAATCTTTCAGGAGAAAATGCACTCGGGAAAGTATATGCTTTAGTGCAAATGAACATAGGTCTATGTGGAACTACAGTGAACTTACCTGATTTATATACTTATCAGCACCCCTTTCTTTATGTACGCCCTTTTCAAGTAAGCAGGTACAACGACAACGGTTGCATGAATGCCAACATGCTCATATAAATGACGTTTAGTGTGGCAAACCAACAGCATAACTCTATTCCTCCAAACGAAGAGTTTCATGATTTTGTAATCATGATCATAGTTATTATGGAGCATTATATGAGAATTCCGTGAATTACAATGGACACATTTAGTTTTACATCTCAAATCAAAGGAGAAAGTGGGGGAAATCTACAACGTACACGACAATTTAAAGAAAAGCAGAAGTCAGAGATTTTACAAAGCCATTACACTTAGAAGATGACTTTAGAAAACAGAAGCTTTCTGTTTCTCTTTGGGCTTGTATTATTGTATAAAATGCAGCATTAAATGATAAAGACTATAGTGTGTCAGTTCAACAATGAGAACTTTAAGCATGTATTTAAAGTTTGGAATTGAAGACCGTCATAGTAACTATGACAATACAAACTACTTCCTGGTGCAGTTACATTGAATAAATATGCTCACTGCGAATTTTATCAAAACGAAAGAAGCACCAGAATGGCAAAACGTTATGATGAAAATGCAGATAATCATAATTTAAAGCGGTATCAGTATCAAAGCGGCATTGGGAGCGTGCATTTGTTGTTTACCTTTAGAAAATATTGTCCTTATAAATGATTTTTACGGATACACGAACAAGGCTTTTCCATAATCCGGAACTATACATGTATGTGTGCGAAATAATTTCTCTTCATTTTCTGCCACACTCCAATAATACCAAGTTCGAAGAAATGTAATCATGTGGCTTCACTTTCCGGAAACTTTTTCAGACTAAAAGCAAGCAAGGCTCAGCTGCCACAGTCACAGTAATTTTGAGCTTTGAGCTTTTAATGCAAACAGAAAACATATTTAGTGCTTCTTCCATTTTCCTTGTGTTCATTGTCGCTCACACATTGCTTGCTTTGTGCTACTTTTCCATCACCCCTGACAAACAAAAGTCGCAACAGTAGAAAATCTGTAGCAAAGAAAATGGCAAGGAAGGAAACGCGAGTAGCAGAAGGCGAGTGTGAATGAGATAAAACAATACTGGTTAATAAGATAGTTCAAAGCAGAATCCCTTTCAAAGAAAAGGCGTCTCCTGGCTGAAACCTCTTCCCGTGATCATCTCTTCTCCTATTTATACACTTCTCTTACGTCAATGACGTTGATGAGAATTTGTTATTGTTTCCCACTCCTCTACTTTCTAGACATCATATGGTAACAATAGCAAATAATAAGTGTAATCTAGGTAGATGTGTTTGTTGTGGCATAAATGAATTTCTTGGGATCGTCCAAACATTGACAGATTCTAGAGAGAACGTACTGCTTTCCTCGTGGAAATGGATATATTTCTACAAAGAAAAAAAGACATTTCTTCCATTCAGTTCCCGGGATTCGTACATATTTTTTCCATGTGTGTCTAATGAGGTGACTAGTGACTACTTACACAAAGCATATTATTCTTTTTTTATTATTATCCTTCTTTTTCTCGCAACGTCAATTCATTTCTTCTTCAAGATTTTTCTTTCCCGTTTTTTCGGCTTGTTGGACATGTCGCTGTTTCTTCTGAAACAATGGAGGATTATATAGAATGGTAATGATGCTTACATAATAGTCAAGGGTTGGTAAAATTCTTTTTCGAGCTTTAAATTTGTTTGAATTTTTTCATTTGCAAAGAAGAGAGAATTTTTACTGCACGACCACAACTTTTACCGCATATCATTTGTGTGGTACACACCCGCACTGAAGAAATACCTCTGCACATGTGGCTGGTTACAATTTCTGCCTTTTACCCTTACCGGACTCGGCTTGTCTTTTGTTTTTTTGCTGGATTGAAGACTATTGTGCTAGTCATCGCGTAACCCTACCTCCGAGATGAAGAGAAATTGAGAAGATAAGAGAACAAGTGTGTAAGCTTACTTTCTCTCTTTCGTTCTCTTTCTCTCCCTTTGCTCTCGCCTATTTATTTGCAACGTAATAATATTCCATAACGACAACAACAACAGCAGCAAAGCAGGAAAAGAGTCTAGAGTCTTGTTCAAGAGAATAGTGAAAAGAAACAACATTTTACCACGACCACACACACGCACAGGCACTCTGGCGTTCCAAAACTCCTTTTTTCTCCTTTCAGCTTTTGGTCTACCTAGTTGGTGTGGTTTCTTATTGCCTAAATAGCTTCTTAAAAGGAAGAGGCAACAGCGGAGCAAGTTTTTATTTTATATTTTTTCGCTTTCGCCTTTCCTTCTTCCTTCTGCTCTGGGTCTTTACTGATGATATTATGCACTTACGTTAGATACAGCTTTGGCCTCAATAAACTTTCCCACTATATAATACGCCTGTCTCGTAGGTTTTTCCCTTTGTACATCTCGTAAATTCATCTTGTTTGTGAAGGAAGCTTTCACGTGTGTGTGCCTATACATTCTTGAGTTAACCCACCTCCGTACCTACGTGCGTACTTACTGACTTCCATATATAATTTAGAAGGGCTACACAAAAAAAGGTTTTCCCTTTTTCTTTTTTTACTTTCCTTGCTGAACCTACCATAACGGTACATCACTCAACAGCATTTTTGCCATTAAGTGCTGACAGTGCATCAGCAAAGGAGTGTATGTATGTGGCGTGTTTGTTTGTGGGTAAGAAAAGGGAAAAAAGAAATGACGCGTCAACAGCAGCTATCACACAAGCCAACTTTTAGTAGTTGTGTCTTTTCATTGTTGTTTTTTCTGGTGGTGTGTCATTTAATATTACAAGAGGAGAAAAGCTCATTTTTAAGTAGACACGTTGTCTTTGACAGTAAAAAAAGTTGTCATGAAGATGTGGGTAGTAGTGTAGTGTTGGCGATGAAAAAAATACAGGATGATGATAGAGGTAAGCGGAAGAAATAATAAAGTAAGGAGAGCAACCTACTTACATTTTTTATTACCCAGCTTTTTAACTGCATTGCGGGGAGCATTATACATACTCTATTTTATTGAGTTTATTGTTCTGTCTGAGCTTCTAGTCTGTCCCTGAATGACGCAGTCCTCCTAATATTCAGAGACTTTTCCCAAGCCACTGTTTATTAATTATTAAGTTATGTTAATATTGAGTCCAAATTAGCTCAACAAATTGCAACACGAAACTCACATTTTGGGAGTGATAGTAAAAATTACTGAGAATGTAACTGCCAGTGGATTCAAATCCTATTTATTGTGTATATTTCACGTTTTTATTAATTCCATTTATATCTAAGGTCACAGAGAGGTAAGAGTTGGTTAGCTCATTTTTACAGTATACTTCATGGAAAAGCACATATAGAATGAAAAAGAAATCACCACGCAAGTTTTCTAGTGAAAAACTTTTCTCTAGATTTTTTCTCCAAACTTTTCCCCATACTTCTAAACTAAAAAATTATGAAAGTCAGGTAATTGTGTTAGAAACCTGAAACATTTCTAGGTATCTCTGATTGCCTAGGGGTTGAAATGTTGAGGAAAGGGGAATTATTTGAAAGTAGAAATGATGCCAGGAGGTACTCAGGGAGCATAACTAACTTACTTGTTGAAAAACCTCAAAACAACAACTTTTTTACTTTTCCCTTTTCATCATCAACAGCATCATCAGGGACTTCCTCAGTTTTACTGGCTACTATGAGGATGAAATCGCAAAACACGGAAATGTCTTTTGCCACACGTCATCGTCATTGCCAATGCAATATTTGGCAAAGTAAAATCTACCTACGCTCGTTTGAGAGGTTTTCAAAGCTATTGACTGTTTATGTGTTTTTGTATCCCCAATGAAAGTTTCCGGCTAAGCAAAATGCGATCACCACTCCATAATTCATTGAAGATCACAGACATGATACATGTGTAGAAATAAAATTGATAATTACTTGGAGTGTAGTCTCGTGTCGTTCTGAGATGTTCTCCCTAAGCTACTACAAAATATGCAACGTAGACACCAATCAGCTAGTCCCGCAGACGCAGGCGATGCAAATAATGTGAAAACCTTATACATTTGGCAAAGCTAGTGGTGATGGCAATAAGATGTGTTTCGTTTCAGATACATTTACTGTGTGTATGCATAATGAAACTCATTAACGGAAAAGATGATGATAATGACGAAAGACGACTTTAGTGGTGAAGTAGTTGTTGGTTCTCAACACAAAGTAAATACTCCTTACTTTAGTTGTCTGCTTGCTTACTGTTCTTGCCCTTATGGACGTACTAGATTCACATATATGCCCTCCTCACACATGAATACTTGTCAAAATAACAACTTCCTCCGCTAAATCATTTTGCTTGTCCTTGTATTCCAGTATGTGTACCAACGTTTTTGGTTCGTGCCTCTCCACTGATCAAAAACTTTCTACGGTAAAGTGAAAGTGCGGTGTCTTAAGCTGCTATAATGACAGTCGTTTCTAAATTCCACTGTGCTTGCAGTCTCAACTTACGTTGTACCATAGGATGTTGTAATCACCTATATGTTTGAGTACACATGTTGCGGAAATTGTACCTTGATATTAGACTGATACAAAATCATATTACACAGGTTGCCAAACAGTTAATGTATATGCATGCTTATATGACTACTTTAGTCTGATCATGACGACATACTTATGTGTTATTTATGGTTTTAACATCAATTATAGAACACTCGCAAAACCTGGAAGACATGAAATAACAGGTGAACAACTTCATGTTGATAGTGTTTATAAACACTACTATAGTAGGTCAACAGACACTTAAAATAGGTTTCATGAGAATCCATTTTAAAATTTAAACTTGATGATTTTGCATCAACACTTTGAATACTTAACAATTAGCTTAAAATGATTACACGCAGTGCAAACTATATTTTGCAGACTTAAATGGCAAGAAGTGCTATTAAGTTGCAATGGCGTTGGTAAATGCAGCAAAATAATTCACTATGTATCATTTTGTAATAAAATATTGGTTAATCAGTTATAGTACAAACACAAAGTTTTTCAGATATTTGCGTTTCATTTTTTGCTGCATACTGATACTCTTCTGCATGCAATATCTTTTCTTTTGAATGTAGGACAAATACATTATATACCTATGTCGTATGTATATATGAAGGATTTTTATTCTCCTTCAACTTATTATTTTGTGCGTTCAATAATGCACATGTGTGTACCGATCCGTCTTGAATTTGATTATTCTATCCTACCTATTCCATCATTTCCCAGAATGATCCATGGGGAAGCATTTGGACACTTTCAAATTGAAATGAATGTTTCTTGAAAACTGCTGCTATTCTGTGTACTACTTTGCTACTATTATACTATTGTCGCCGAGACCGACTGAAGGAAACAGGGTGCCTTCTTACGGGGTTGTTGTGCTCAGATCTCCACCGGGAAATTAATGAACTGATGAATATTGTTATGCGCAGCTTAATAAATGTCTCTTGCTGAACACGACAGAAGATTTACTTTTAACTGAGCGATGTACTTTATTTAATAGCACACTCATGAATAACTTTATCAAACACAAAGTTTATGGAAACTTTACAAGTTTTTGGAAAGAAACGACTACTAACAAGTCTCTGCTTCTAAAGCAGGGGAAAGGGAAAAGATCAAAAAGCCACAAGCTCTCTGGAGCTTGTGTGTTGGTGCTACGAGTAAAGTCGGGAAGAGAGAGTGAACTGCTCAAGTTCCTTTTTGCCTGATAGGAACCCAAACCTTGCTGAGTGCGAAGGAATGTGTGGAATGAAGGGGCATAATGAAACATACATGATTCATAGTTTTATCTTTACACTTGAATTACATTAGCCGACAATTCTCTGTCGTTTTAAAAAAGAAAACAATAAAAAAGAAAAAAGACATTGACTTCGGGGAACACTAAGATATTACAATTTTGGAAAGTAGGGACAGTTCTAGTGGAGATGATACATCCTTTTACAGGAGAAACAGACCGGAACCCATTCGCCATTCGGGGCAATAGCACGGAACAGCATTGCCTTTGGGATTCTTGGTGAGTAGTTGGGAGGGGGATGAAAATTACGAGGATCGAACTTCAGATCCATGAGAGCTACGATGTTCTCACGGGAGCATGACTGGCCACTCTTCCTTTTAGCTTTCATTCGATGAGCTAACTGATTAGCTGATTCGGTCCCTCGGGGATCCCTTAGGATTTTCTCAACGGGACGACGATCTTTGCTGCTTCCGGAAGTAGATGGAGTTGGGGACGAATCGTTTATCGTCTCAGACTGCTCTTGTCCTTGAGAAACATCATGATCTTCGATGTTTACACCTCTCATACGCCTCTCAAGACGCCTGACTTGACCTCGGACGCCATTTCGCTCACCATAGTCCTCCGATTCACCTGGCTCCATGTCTGCTTCGTTTTCCTCGGGAATATCATCAATCGTTCGGGTTTTAGTGTATTGGCTTAACCGCCATTTCATGAAACGCCTGGGAGACATAACTGAAAGAAAAAATGAGAATTGGACGACCAAAATTAGTACATTAATACACAACGAAAATTATAATTTTAGGGTTTTTCTTCTCCACGCTTAGCTCTTGTAGATCGGGTTCTTCTTGTTGATGAACCTCTCCTCCCCGCCGACCTGGAAGAAAAATAAATAGACGGGTCGAAGCGCTGTATAGGCTTTGGATTACGCTTGGGCCTGCCTGTGGATGAAACAGACTCTACAGGAGACTCAGAATCGCTACTAGTGTCTGCGGGAGGAGATCTACTACCACGTGGAGATTTTCGAGAAGAGGAGGGGGATACTTTGGCACTTCTACTGGTACCTTGGACAGGAGAAAGATTTTGAGTACTTGCCGGTTGCGGGTTACCAGCCGTACTTGAGGAAAAGTGGAAGTTGTACACTACATTTCCGGGTGTACTTGAAGAGTTTTGGGGGGAAGAGTTACGGGGACTACTGGACTGCACAAAAGTGTCATTGGCAGAACCAAATACAGAGTCATCATCTTCAGATGACTGATACTCGAACAAAGAAGGATTAGAAATATTTTTTACAGAATTACTACTCCTGTGAGAAACAGAAGAAGCCCTAGACTTACTTTTACGACTATTTACATTGGAATTTTTTGTATTTACACGGGAATAAGAGGAAATTGTGGGTACTTCGAAATCAGAATCGAATTCTGAACCTGAAGAGGAGGAAAGAGGAGACTCATCTTCGCTTTTAGGAAAGTTACTACCAAAATCATCATAGTAGCGCTTCATTTCTCTAACGCTGACTATTCTATCTGCCTTGCCATGGATTGGACGCTCATTTACGGGCCTAACATCGGAAACTTTATAGGTAATAGGACCAATCTGCTCTACTACTTGGAAAGGACCTATCCACCTTGGTTGCCACTTCTGGACTCTGCCTTTTACCTTCTGGGTGACCTTTAAACATACTAAATCGCCTGGATTAAGCTTTAAGTCTGGATGTTTTTTATCATACCTAATTTTTTCTTTCTGCTGAGCTTCTATAGTGTTCAAATACGCTTGGTACGCCGCTCTTTTGGCACTTTCTCTGGAGTGTTCGGGATTTTCATTACCTAGATACTCTTCAGAAAGGGGAAAAGAATTATCAGTAAAAATACGGGGTTCACGACCGTATAAGGCAAAAAATGGGCTCATTTTGATTACACGATGATATGTAATATTATAGCTAAAGACTATGTGATTGAGATGTTGATCCCATTCTTTTTCTTTCTTTAACACCTTTTTACCCATACTACGCTGAAAAATATCATGTGATCGTTCACAAATGGCATTTGTCTCTGGGTGTGCTGTAGTACAGAAGCGCAACTTGACATTATAACTTTTACAAAAGTCTTTGAACTCTTAAGAAGAAAAGCAACTACCTTGATCAACGATGATCTCTTTAGGTACTGAATGTTTTAGAAAAATATTATCACGCAGAACTCGAATGGCTTCCGCTGTTGTTTCGCCCTTACATGGAAAAGCTTCCAAATAACGTGTAAGATGATCTACGATAGTAAGAATACAGGTATTTCTTTTAGGAAAAGTAGTGGGAAACGGACCAACATAGTCCACGCCGATTTGATAGAAAGGAGTTTTGGGAGGGGGAACAGGTTGTAACGCGCCTGGAGTCGGTCCATTTCGTCTGTTGTACAGTTGACAAACTTTACAACTACGAATATACTCGTGGACTGTTTTAAACATACGGGGCCAATAATAACGCTCTTTTACAAGCCTCCAAGTCTTTTCCAACCCAAGATGGAAAGCATCTTGTTCATGGATCTCTTGGAGTAGGTCTTTTTGCAAACTTTCGGGGACAACAAGCCGCCATAGACGACCATTAGGGTCATAACTCGCCTTGTACAAGATATTACCTTGTAACATGTAATCTTTTAGCTGGAACTTTTTTGGGGCATCGTGAGACTCATCTTCATTTCGAAAGGAAATGAGAGAATCGATTATGGGACGTAACTTGGGATCTGAATATTGTAAGGTATCGTACGCGTCACATTGCAACGCGCAAAGGGAAAAGAGTTTCGCGTCCACTTGGAAAGCAAGTGGATCGGATTCGTCGGGGGATTTGGAAAAGATTTCGGGGTCAGAGGGAGAAGGAGGGGCTACATTTCGGCTTAGACCATCAGCGTCGGCATGTTTCCTGCCACTTTTATGTTTTATTTCAAAATCATACGGCTGTAAAGCCATTGACCACCGGGCAGCGCGTCCGTGTGGATCTTTAAAGTTTATTAAGTCACAAAGAGCTTTATGGTCAGTTACTACCGGACGTGGAAATTCTTTTAAATTAGTCGGCGACGCAGTCTCGGGCAACCCGAGTTTCTAAAAAAACCCGAGTTTTCGGGAAAAAATCCCGAGTTTCTAAAAAACCCAAATATCAAAAAATCCCGAGTTTTCCCTTAAAAATCCCGAGTTTCCCTTAAAAATCCCGAGTTTAGCCTTAAAAATCCCGAGTTTTCTTTTTAAAATCCCGAGTTTTCTTTTTAAAATCCCGAGTTTTCTTTTTAAAATCCCGAGTTTTCTTTTTAAAATCCCGAGTTTTCTTTTTAAAATCCCGAGTTTTCTTTTTAAAAACCAGAGTTTAGCCTTAAAAATCCCGAGTTTATCCTAAAAATCCCGAGTTTATCCTAAAAATCCCGAGTTTATCCTAAAAATCCCGAGTTTATCCTAAAAATCCCGAGTTTATCCTAAAAATCCCGAGTTTATCCTAAAAATCCCGAGTTTATCCTAAAAATCCCGAGTTTATCCTAAAAATCCCGAGTTTGCAAAAAAACAAATTTTCCCGCAACCCAAGTTGGTACCTGAAATCTTAAAAATCCCGAGTAAACTCGGGATTTTGGGCAAAAAATCCCGGCGACGCCGTCGCCGAGTCGCAAAATAATTTCCATGTCCGGTTACTACTGTGAAATGTCTACCATAAAGATATGGGCGGAATTTTTGAATGGAGAAAAGAACAGCGAGACATTCGAGATCTGTACTTGAGTAATTTTGTTCGTGCTTTTTAAGGGACCGTGAAGCGTAAGCGATAACGCGCTCTTCACCATTTTGTATTTGCACCAAAGTACAACCGAGACCCATGCCTGAACCATCGCAGTGAATCTCTGTGGGGGAAGTTTCGTCAGGGTAACCTAAGACTATAGTTGAAGAAAGAAGTTCTTTAAGTTTTTCAAAACATTTTTGGGCTTTTTCATCCCAAACAAAAGAAATATTTTTACAAGTAAGACGATGAAGGGGACGAGAAACGCGAGCAAAATTGGGAATAAAACGACGATAATAACCACAAAGTGCAACGAAAGATTGCACATCTCTAACTTTTTTGGGGACGGGGAATTTTTGTACAGCTCGTACTTTTTCGGGGTCTACCTCAATTCCTTTTTCAGAAATAATATGACCTAAGTACCTGAGCTTTGTAAAGCCAAATGAACACTTAGTAGCTTGTAACTTTAAACCGGACTTTGCAAGTGCGGAGAAAATACAATCCAAATTTTCTAAATGTTCTGGGAAAGAACGAGAAATACAAACTATATCATCCATATAGACTAGAGCTATTGACCACTTTAATCTACCTAGAATACTATCAATTAACCGTTGGAAAGTGAGGGGACTATTCGACAAACCGAAGGGTAAAACCCTAAACTGATATAAACCATCGGGGGTAATAAAGCTAGTTTTTTCCTTTGAATTCTCATCCATAGAAACCTGATAGTAAGCTTGATCACAATCTAGAGTTGAGAAAAATTTAGCACCACGCAACTGATCTAAGGTATCATCAATCCTTGGAAGTGGATAGCTATCTTTTTTCGTAACCGAATTCAGTTTTCTATAATCTACACAGAAACGAATACCTCCGTTGGGCTTCCTAACTAAAACTACCGGAGAAGCCCACGGTGAAGACGAAGGTTCAATAAGATCTTTCTTTAAGAGCTGTTCTACTTGCTCATTAATCACGTTGCGTTCATGAAATGAAACTCGGTAAGGCCTTTGTTTAATTGGATGGGCATCACCAGTGTCGATTTCATGTTTCACCAGAGGACAATTACCAATTTGGGGGTTTTCAGGGGAAGAGAAGATAGACTGATACTTTTTAATAAGTTGAACGAGGGATTCTTTTTGTTCGGGGGAAAGTGAATCACCGAATTTGAAATGTTTAAGAAGAGAAGGTAAAGAAGTATCAGGAGAATTTTCCATTTTTGACAGATTTTCCGTTTTCCTATTTTCTAGGATTTCATCAACATCACACAGAACATCATCATCATCATGAGCATGACAAATTCCCATGATGAGTTTCTGTCGAAGACGAATGGGCCTATTTGTAGGATTGAGGACAAAGGTAGAAGCGTACCCATCTTTAACAGAAATAATAGAAGAACCAATAGCTATACGCTTCATAGCTTCTGTAGATTTGGAAGGGGAGAGGACTACATTACCAGAGTACTTTCTGGCTGTTCTCAATTTTACTCTGGTCATCGACCTTGGCTGGAGAACAGTTGGATTTTTAACAAAAAGAGAGAAAAGTTTTTCTTTGTTGGGGGCTGAAGAAGAAGAAGCGTCAGAGTCACTGACATTACAAGAAGGTTCAACACGAGTTGAACTACTTTCCGAAAAAGAAGAAAAATTCAAATGAGGCTCTTCACCAAGTTCTGTGAAAAGTTCCTCATCAACAAAGACTTCAGTAGCTTCTGACTGAACTGAATTACTAAGGACAGGGGGAGCTATATTCTTTTGGATAGTAAGTGTACGAGAGTTACAACAGATGTACACATGCATGGCTGAAAGCCAGTCCATGCCCAAAACAATAGGATTAGAAAGAGAAGGAACTACATAGAAAAGCCATAAGAACTCCTGGCCATCGACCGAAACAATGACCTCTACTTGCTCTTCTACTGTGTACTGTTGCTGGTCATCCACTGAAAGATTAATAGAGAAAGGCTCTATTCTTTTTCTCCGAAAAGAATTTTCTGGAAATTGGGACAGGAGAGCAGGGTTAATAGCACTGATGGTAGCACCAGTGTCTATTAAGACAGAAAAGGTCTGAGCACAAATTACAATATCCCATTGTAAAATAATTCTTTTGTGCTTCTTATTACCATAATATACTGGGAAAAGACGACCGTTGAATTCTGTGTATTCAACAGTATCGCATGTAGCAGCATCAGAACGTGCATCATGCTCAATATTACAAACAGGGAAGGGAGAGACAATAGAAGAATTCAGTACTTCAGGTACTGAAGAGTGAATAACTTGGGGCTTACTTGCTACTATTTCTATACTATTTACATTACTACTACTACTTGAAAGAGATTTGAGTTTTTCACGAAGCTCATTTACATAATCTAGCTGAAGACTACGAAAGAATAAACTAGAAGGAGACACTAGACCTCTAAAATGAAAAGGAAAAAAGTTAACAAAAGAATTTTCTGGAGTTCTGCTACAGTCCCGCAACTGTAGCGCTACTCGTTTCCCTGAGCATTGGCGTGATTTTGTTGAGGTTCATTCATCTCAACAATTTGTAGAAGATTGGGATTGGGATTTGGGGCTTGTCCACGAGGAGGATTCTGAGGGGGCATTAGCATAGGCATAGAGAAAGGAAAGCCTTGCTGAGGATAATTGAACCAATTTGCATGATTCATCTGAGGTGGCGGCATAGCCATCATGCCATAGTGCCACGGATTGAAATAAGGATTTGGAAAGAAAGAAGAATTCTGAGGTCGAAAACCTCTATTTCTATTGTACTGAGGATGCTGGGTGGGGACACTCATCAGTGGCGGTGGTCTACCACCACTATTGTTACTCTTCTTTGACTTTTTAGGACAATCCCGAATGAGATGATCGTTGCTTTTGCAGTTGTAGCAAAGTCTTTTCTGCTCAGTTTGCGGAGTGGAGGGGGAAGACTGAACTACTTTGATGCTTGCTGAGGGGGTAGTAGTAGAAGATGTTGCTTTGCTATTGCTTGGCTTTTCAGAAGAAGTTGGTTTTGCACCACTTTCAGCAAGAACCTGTGCGTATTTACGCAATAACGCAAGAAATTCTGTCACAGTCTCTGTTTTCTGCGAAGAAAATTGAAGCTGAAGGTTAACAGGAAGCCCTTTCCTAAGCTGATCAATCTTTCTTTCTTCTGACATATTCTTGTCTATCTGTTTGAGAACTGCTAATTTCTTCGTGACATATTCCTGAGGATTGTCACCTACTGTAAATCTAATTCCCTTGTTCTCTGTCTTGAAAGTAGCTACCATCGTTGAATGGTCAAAAAACTGCTTTAATTCTTCTTTAATTTCTTGAAATTTCTCAGCAAATTCTTCCTCATCTGCATCTGCCTCTAATTGAAACCTATGACACACACTAGACCACCAATTACTAGCATCATTAGTAAAAAACCTGTCTAGAGACAATACTGCATAACGATGTGTAATACCAAAAGCCTGAATATCCGTTTGGAATCTGCCTAACCACTCCTTAACGTCTGTCCTACCATCGTACTGCCTTATTAGTTTGAGAGCATCAGGAAGACTAAATGCCACAGGGGGAAATTGGACAGGGTTTGGGTGTACAGCACCCATAGCATTAGGATTAGCATTAGGATTTAAAGCTATATTTTGAGGATTATTTGCCATACCACCTCCAGCGGGGTTCTCATTACGTCCATCGTCAGACATGATGAACTGGATTCCTGAGGTGTAGATGTCCTGGTCGGGGGGAAGGGAGAGGTTGACCAAAAGAAGCTAGATTTGGGAGGCTGTAGGGTGAAAAAATTGATAATAAATACGGGGGGTACACACAAGATAGATTTTTACACAATTTATCTATTAAATTTTGCTACTTTTCTTTCAAAATAACCAATTTCTGAATTTTAATTGATAGTAGTAGACCAATTTTTAGAAAACCGGAGGAAAATGAAAGATTTTTCCGTAAAAAGACTTAATTATTTGTGGTGGGTGAGCTTGGCAAGTCAACGGTTGACACAAGCACCCATTCACCATTAACTTTCTGCATAGTTTTTATAAGAATGGGGTGATACAAAGATACTTGGGCGGTGGGGTCATTCTTTTTAAACACAATGACCTGCATGTTATTTTCATCAATTATCCGAAAGTTAACAAAATAGTCGCTATTGTCGGGGCCTTCTGCCATAATGACAACTACTGGGAAATGTTATTCACTCAAAAACTACTACTGCACCACAAAATGCGATGGACTAGGAAAACTACTAAAACTGGGGGGAAAATGAAGGGGGGTCTTTGAAAAACTTTAATTTCAATTAAGAAACACTTTTAAATGATAAAGGAAAAAGGTAGGCTGCCACCTCCCATTTAAAACTAATTAAAACTGGGGAAACTTGAAAAAGAATCTTGGGCCACTATTTCGTCGTCACCACCACACTATGCACACTACCACCACAAAAAACCTGAAAAAGAATGATTAATTCACACCAAAAATGATTAAAAAATGAATATTATTGTTAACTGATACTGGTTACCACTGAATACTACCACCGAGAAATTTTCAAACTGCCAAAAGATCCGAATTTCTGGTCCAGATGGTCACTTTCCTGAGGTGGAGTACTGCTGCTGCTGGTGCAATGCCGAATGACTATTATTGCTGCTGCTGCTGCAATGCTGAATGAATATTCTTGCTGCTGCTGCTGCGTAGTGGATGATGGTGTGTGGCTTCTCTCTCTGTTGTCGAGATGGTGAACAGTGGGTAGCATCTGCTACTCCTCCCGGGGGAGTTAGGAAGAGGAGGGAATCGCCTTCTCCACCACTTGTCGGATGTGAAATCGACTGAAGGAAACAGGGTGCCTTCTTACGGGGTTGTTGTGCTCAGATCTCCACCGGGAAATTAATGAACTGATGAATATTGTTATGCGCAGCTTAATAAATGTCTCTTGCTGAACACGACAGAAGATTTACTTTTAACTGAGCGATGTACTTTATTTAATAGCACACTCATGAATAACTTTATCAAACACAAAGTTTATGGAAACTTTACAAGTTTTTGGAAAGAAACGACTACTAACAAGTCTCTGCTTCTAAAGCAGGGGAAAGGGAAAAGATCAAAAAGCCACAAGCTCTCTGGAGCTTGTGTGTTGGTGCTACGAGTAAAGTCGGGAAGAGAGAGTGAACTGCTCAAGTTCCTTTTTGCCTGATAGGAACCCAAACCTTGCTGAGTGCGAAGGAATGTGTGGAATGAAGGGGCATAATGAAACATACATGA